>NW_026847993.1:43887615-43917615 GCF_025583915.1 Anolis sagrei ordinatus
GCTTGCTGGGATGTTCCAGCAAGTGTCTCTGTAGATCTTAGAAAGCGATTTCTTGATTTAAGTCCTTGATGTGCTGGCTGATACCCAAACAGGGGTTGGGCTGGAGGTGTCACTGCCTTGGTCCTTTCACTATTGGCTGCTACTTTCTGGCGGATGTCAGGTGGTGCAATCCCGGCTAAGCAGTGTAATTTCTCCAGTGGTGTAGGGCGCAGACACCCTGTGATAATGTGGCATGTCTCAGAAAAGCACTCACTTCTTTGCCTCTTCTCTATGAAAGCCGGAAGATCTTAAATGCTGGCTGTCAGCCGCACAAACAGAAAGACCCTCTGGCACCGTCATCCAATCACAACATCACCCATTTTGTAGAAACCCAAAAATGAACAACTGGATAACACAGTACATTTAGTTTCTGCGTCTGTGCTTAAGACGGACAGCTGCTCTCAAAAAACAAACAAACAAGCAAGAAGCAAACAATTCTAGCAAAGAATGTGTTTAGCATCAGAGAAGTGCACTTTAGATTTATTTATTTTAGGTACATGTAAACGGTTTTCACCAAAGTGATTTAGTCTTTTTGGTAAGCTCCGATGTCAACTGATCCTTTCAAATAATTTTAAATCACAGCTATCCTTAACAAGCCCTACATATATGTGTGTATATATGTGTGTATATATTTGTTTATTTCTGTATATGTATATTGTGTATATGTGTGTACTTGTGTATATATGTGTGTATGTATGTCTATATGTAGATGTGTGTATGTGTGCATGTGTATATGTAAATATATGTTTATGTGTGCATGTATGTGTTCATGTGTATATGTATGTGAATATTTGTGTGTGCTTGTGTATATATATGTGTGTATGTATGTGTGCATGTGTATATGTATTTGAGTGTGTTTATATGTATATATAGTTTATTTTGGGGGGTTTCAAGACTGTTCTGCTGGGTTTTTGTGTGTTTTAGGGGTGATGGACACTCATTGGCCTGATAGGTGTCTTGTGTCCAAATTTGGTGTCAATTTATCCAGAGGTTTTTGAGTTATGTTAATCCCACAAACAAACATTACATTTTTATATAGACTAGCTGTACCTGCCACATGTTGCTGTGGCCAATATTCCCTCCCTCTTTCTCCCCTTCCTTCCTTCCCTCTTTCCTTCTCTCCTTCCTTCCTTCTCTTCCTCTTCCCTTCTCCCTCTTTCCCTTCTGCTTTCTCCCCTTCCTTCCTTCTCTACCTATTCTTGGACTGCAGCTCCCAGCAGTCCTCCTGATCAATCATCTACATATCTATCTATCTATCTATCTATCTATCTATCTATCTATCTATCTATCTATCTATCTATAGCTCCAGATATTATCTCTCTGGAGGATTGCTGGGAGTTGCAGTCCAGGAACAGGAAATTGGAAATATGGAGGTATTGGGATGCTCTCAAAGAAATCCAAGGAGAAGCAAGCTTGCATCTTGGAAGCAGTACATTGGGATCATCCTCCTCTCCTCAAGGGCCTGGTCTAGGGGATTCTGGGAGCTGTAGTCCAGAAGAGCGTGTGGATATGCTATTCTGTGTGTTATTTGCTGGGGGAGTCATTTTTGTGCATGCGCCGTAGTATCCTTTTGCTTTTTTGGTTTTTAAGTCCCTTCCACTATTCTTTCAGTGTTTTATGAGTAATGGTCACTCGGTGGCATGATAGATGTCTTGTGTCCAAATTTGGTGTCAATTCGTCCAGTGGTTTTGGAGTTATGCTAATCCCACAAACAAACATTACATTTTTATTTATATAGATAAAGTAGCCATTCCCTGCCACACGTTGCTGTGGCCCACTCTGGTGGTCATGAGGGTTCTGTGTGGGAGGTTTCACCCAATTCCATTGTTGGTGGGGTTCAGAATTCTCTGTGATTGTAGGGAAACTACAAATCCCAGCAACTACAACTCCCAAATGTCAAGATTCTATTTTCCCCAAACTCCACCAGTGTTCACATTTGGGCATATTGAGTATTCGTGTAGAGTTTTGTCCAGATCCATCCTTGTTTGAGTCCACATTGTTCTCTGGATGTAGGTGAACTACAACTCCCAAACTCAAGGTCAATGCCTACCAAACCCTTCCAGTATTTTCTGTTGGTCATGGGAGTTCTGTATGCCAAGTTGGGTTCAATTCCATCGTTGGTGGAGTTCAGAATGCTCTTTGATTGTAGGTGAACTATAAATCCCAGCAACTACAACTCCCAAATCACAAAATCATAATTTTTGAGTGATGGTCACTCCTTGTGTTGTGAGACATTTTGTTGCCAAATTTGGTGTGATTTCGTTCATTGGTTCTTTTGTTTTTAAGGAACTCATTATGCACAGAGCATTTTTATATAGATAGATAAATAAATATACCTGCAGCATTGCAGATCCTTATATCTTTGCAAACAAAAAAGAAATAAATTCCAGATTTTTCAGAAATCATACAACCGATAATTTGAAAACCTGAACTCTATGAGTTCAGGTTTTCAAATTGCGTAAGTGCATGTGATTCATTTTGAAGTGAGAATCACGATGGGGCTTTTCCAGTCAGTTGCGTTCTCAAATACAAGTATCAGGAATCTCAGCCTTTTGTATACAAGGCAACGTTGGCAGCGTGAATGATTCACAAACCTATCCTTCCCCCGAAATCCTCGAAATGCCAATGTTCTGCCCATGAATTGATATCCTAAGGAGAGTGAAAATGTCTAATTAGAAGACAGGCAGCGGAGAGAAGAAGGTTCAACCCAGAGCAAAGCAAGACAAAAGGGTGGGAGGGGAGGGAAACCCCGCAACCAGACAATACACACACAGAAAAAAGGATTTGCAATTCCGTGCATGGTCTCTTCACAGTGGGATGCGCACACCCTCATCGCCGGATTAATAACACATCCCGTATGATGATTATACACCTTTCCTTTTGGTTGGAATAACAGCGACGTAGCCAGGGAGAGAGACTGACATTGATAGCAGCGAGTGAAGAAAAGTTTTCCCCTCGACTGATGCACTCCTTAGCGTTTTGGGGGAAATGCTAGAGGCCATGCACAGAAGCCTAGCCTGCGCTTGTCCATGTCTATCCTTCTACCTGGATTTGAAACATTAGGGCAGAGGTTCCCAACCTTCCTAATGCTGTGACCCCTTAATACAGTTCCTCATGTTGTAGTGACCCCCAACCATAACATTATTGGGTTGTTGTAGGTTTTTTTGGGCTATATGGCCATGTTCTAGAGGCATTTTCTCCTGACGTTTTGCCTGCATCTATGGCAAGCATCCTCAGAGATAGTAAGGTCTGTTGGAACTGGTCTGGAACTGTTCCAACAGACCTCACTACCTCTGAGGATGCTTGCCATAGATGCAGGCGAAATGTCAGGAGAAAATGCCTCTAGAACATGGCCATATAGCCTGAAAATCCAACCCAATAATGTTATGGTTGGGGGTCACTACAACATGAGGAACTGTATATTTCAGACCAAATAGCCCAAAAAAGCCTACAACAACCCAGTGATTCAGGCCATGAAAGCCTTTGACAATACATAACATTATTTTTGTTGCTACTCCACAACTCTAATTTTGCTTCTGTTATGATGTTATGAAATGTGAAATATCTTGTATATAGGATGTATTCTCATTCACTGGACGTGTCACAAATACCCAATATGTCCGAATTTGAATACTGGTGGGGTTGGGGAAGGAATTGATTTTGTAATTTAGGAGTTGTAGTTTCTGGGATTTATAGTTTACCTACAATTAAAGAGTATACTGAACTCCACCAACGATAGAATTGGGCCAAACTTCCCACACAGAACCCCCATGGCCAACAGAAAACACTCACTACCTCTGAGGATGCTTGCCATAGATGCAGGTGAAATGTCAGGAGAGAATGCCTCTATAACATAGCCTATAGCCCAAAGAAACCTACAACAACCCAGAAGACACTGTTTTCTGATGGTCTTTGGAGACCCCTCTGACACCCCCTCATGACCCCCAGGTTGAGAAACACTGCATTAGGGACCGTGTCAGTTGGGTTGAAATGGCACTAAAGGCCATTGGTGCCCCACAGTTGGTTTTTGTGTCTTTCCATGGAAAGTAAAGATACAGAAACCTCTTCTGAAAGCTTGGGAGGGAAGGGTGATAAAGAGATGAGTCAGCCTTTAATGTCCAGGCACCTTACTCATTTCCTTCATGCCATGCTGCAACACATCCAGACATTCATCAAGTTCCCAAACACTCCACCACCGCAACAGAAAGTCAATGAAGGTTTATATGTCAGCAGTAGTTTCTGGAGTGTCTTGGGAGTGATTGACTGCATTCACGTTCCAACCATGGCACCAGCAGATAATGAGATGTAGAGAAGTCAGGAGCATTTCCACAGCAGGAGTGTGCAAGTTGGCAGTGCTGGATGTGCCTTGTTAGCTGTTTAGTGCAGGTTCGGATGCCGAGGCGCCTGCGTGCAGATGCAGGGGATGTAAATCGCGGCTTAGTTTAGTCTCGTGTGGGAGAAGAAATCATTGCCGAGAAATTATGGGAGCATTCATGCTTTTTGGAAAAGATAGCTTGAACTAAACCTGAGTTTTGCATGAGGAAAGAGTGGTATGCGCAACATGTTTCTCTGATTGGTTCATTTCCATGAACCCAAATGTAAACAAGCCTATGTTTTTCTGCAAAAAAAATGTGCACAACAGAATCTATGCATTCTTGAAAAATGCATTCATTGGAGGAAGCTTGTTAATTGTGTGCATTTGTGAAACGTGCATGAAAAATTGTACATTTTGCATGAGGAAAGAGTGGTATGCGCAACATGTTTCT
Organism: Anolis sagrei ordinatus; assembly: GCF_025583915.1. Classification (NCBI taxonomy): domain Eukaryota; kingdom Metazoa; phylum Chordata; class Lepidosauria; order Squamata; family Anolidae; genus Anolis; species Anolis sagrei. The sequence goes on from NW_026847993.1 coordinate 43,892,421, forward strand.
CTGATTGGTTCATTTCCATGAACCCAAATGTAAACAAGCCTATGTTTTTCTGCAAAAAATGTGCACAACTGAATCTATGCATTCTTGGAAAATGCATTCAGTGGAGGAAGCTTGCTAATTGAGTACATTTGTGAAATGTGCATGAAAAATTGTACATTTTGCACGAGGAAAGAGTGGTATGCGCAATATGTTTCTCTGATTGGTTCATTTCCATGAACCAAAATGTAAACAAGCCTATGTTTTTCTGCAAATAAAATGTGCACAACTGAATCTATGCATTCTTGAAAAATGCATTCAGTGGTGGAACCTTGATAATTGTGTGCATTTGTGAAATGTGCATGGAATATTGTACATTTTGAGCAGTAAAGGATACAAAAATAAGCACAAACTTTCATAAGGGAAGAAAAAAATTCTTGTCACTTGTTGGCATGCAGCTGCATACAAGGCAACAGAAGTGAGAGATTTCACATCCCTGCAGTGATTCCGACAGCGAAGGAGCCAATAGTGAGAATGAATTCCAAATTGTAATTTAAAATTTCTTTCCAAATAGCCACAAACCATACTGGTTGGGATTATACATAGTTGAGTCCTTGTTGACATCCGACATGTGCCCAGGAGCCCTTGTACTTTATGACAAAACATAATGTCTTAAAGTTATCCTATGTACAATCACATGTTCATGTCCAGCATCTATTTTTAAAGTTTTAACTATTACATTTGGCCCAGCCATAGGTTTTTACATTTTTTTTTGTTTTATTGCCTACGTGTGAGTTATACTAATTGTATTGTTTATTTTGCTTATTGTTGTTGTTTTTATTGATGTGTTGTTGGGCTTGGCCTCATGTAAGCTGCTCCAAGTCCGTTGGGGAGATGGTGGTGGGGTATAAATAAAGTTTTATTATATTGTTGTTGTTGTTGTTGTTGTTATTATGTGCATTTGGGGAAGTGTTTCTCAACCTGGGGGTCGGGACCCCTGAGGGGGTCGCGAGGGGGTGTCAGAGGGGTCGCCACAGACCATAAGAAAACACAGTATTTTCTGATGGACTTGAGGATTCCATGTGGGAAGTTTGAGCCAATTCTATCGTTGGTTGAGTTCAGAATATTCTTTGATTGTAATGAACTATAAATCCCAGCAACTACAACTCCCAAATGTCAAGATCTATTCCCCCCAGACTCCACCAGTGTTCACATTTGGTCATATTGAGTATTCATGCCAAATTTGGTCCAGATCCACCGTGGCATGAGTCCACAGTGCTCCCTGGATATAGGTGAACTACAACTCCCAAACTCAAGGCCAATGCCCATCAAACCCTTCCAGTGTTTTCCATTGGTCATGGGATCCAAGTTTCGTTCAAATCCATCGCTGGTGGAGTTCAGAATGCTCTTTAATTATAAGTGAACTACAAATCCCAGCAACTACAACTCCCAAATTACAAAACCAATCCTCCCCCAACCCCACTAGCATTCACATTTGGGTGTATTGGGTATTTGTGCCCAGTGAATGAAAATGCACCCTGCATATCAGATATTTACATTATGATTCATAACAGTAGTAAAATGACTGTTATGAAGTAGCAACGAAAACAATATGATGGTTGGGGGTCACCACAACATGAGGGACTGTATTAAAAGGTCATGGCATTAGGAAGGTTGAGAACTACTGATTTGGGGGATGCTTTGTCAATGCACACACGTTTTAGCAGAACATGTGGCAAATAAGAAAGCTGCTGATGCTGCAACTTATTTGTGAAAATCATGCAAAAATGACTATGCAAACCTTCCTGTATTTACAAAATACGTGCATCCTTTTGTAAATACAGGAAGGTTTGCAAGGACATCTTCCCATGCAAGGACAAGCAATTACTGTAGTTTTCTTCCTGCCATGGAGGAAGGAATATTCTCCTCGTATTCAAATCTACCTGTTTCAGTGTATTATTATTATGCTACTAGCTGTCCCCTGCCAGGCGTTGCTGTGGCCCAGTCTGGTGTTCTGGAAAATAAAGTAATGTGAAAGTGTTGTTTTCTAATATATTTAATGTCTTGATGCTGGTGGGTAAACAGTATTTCTTGTTGTTTCTTTGTCAGTGTTGATGTGGAGAGTGTTTGGTTTGCCCACCTTGGAACATGCAACATATCATTGTCCTTCTTCAGGGGTCCCTTTCAAATCTATGAGACTATATCTGTGTGTGTGTGTGAATCATATCTATCTATATCTATAGCTGGATGGTTCTTTGTCAGGAGGGCTTTGATTACATTTTCTTGCCATGGTGAAGGGAGTTGGACTGGATGGCCTTGAGTATTTTCTGTTGGTCAGTGTAGGAAGTTTGGCCCCATTCTGTCATTGGTGGGGTTCAAAACACTCTTTGATTATACGTGAACTATAAATCCCAGTAACCAGAACTCCCAAATGTCAAGGTCTATTTCTCCCAAACTCCATCTATGTTCATATTTGGGCATATGGAATATTTGTGCCAGGTTTGGTCCAGATCCATCATTGTTTGAGTCCACAGTGCTCTGGATGAAGGTGAACTACAACTCCCAAACTCAAGGTCAATGCCCACCAAACCTTTCCAGTATTTTCTGTTGGTCATGGGAGTTTTGTGTGCCAAGTTCGGTTCAATTCCATCGTTGATGGAGTTCAGAATGCTCTTTGATTGTAGGTGAACTATAAACCCCAGCAACTACAACTCCCAAATGACAAAATCATAATTTTTGAGTGATGGTCACTCCTTGTGTTGTGAGATGTTTTGTTGCCAACTTTGGTGTGATTTTGTTCATTGGTTCTTTTGTTTTTAAGGTACTCATTATGCACAGAGCATTTATATATAGATAGATAGATATTATTCTTCCTGATTGGGTTCTTGACTGTTGCAGACACCTTTTTCGGTGAGGAAATGAATAACACAGAACGTTCAATCTATCCCTTATACTTTTTAAAAAATACATCAATTTCAGTTGAATTGAATAGGGTTTATAATTTGATGTTGTATGTGTTTTCCAACAATTGCCAGAAATATTTATACAGTCTTGAGTGTTGGCTTCCCTGTTGGTGGGATTGTGGATCCACTCTGGGTTGTAGTCTGAACTTTAAAGCGTTATCCAAGAGGCTACACTTTGTACTCCAGCACCTTGGAGAGTTCCCATTATTATTATTATTATTATTATTATTATTATTATTATTATTATTATGTGACAGGAGTGACTTGAGAAACTGCAAAATCGCTTCTGGTATAAGAGAATCAGTCATCCTGTGGGAGGCTTCTCTTATGTCCCCACATGATAAGCTGGAGCTAACAGACAAGAGCTCACCCTGCTCTCCAAATTTGAATCATAGAATCATAGAATCAAAGAGTTGGAAGGGACCTTATGGGCCATCATCCAGTCCAAGCACGATTGGTGGGAACGAGGGACAGGGCCTTCTCGGTGTTGGCCCCACAACTCTGGAATTCCCTCCCCAAGGACATCAGGCATGCTCCAACATTGGCAGTCTTTAGAAGGAGCTTGAAAACATGGATAGAATCCTAGAATCAAAGAGTTGGAAGAGACCTCCTGAACCATCCAGTCCAACCCCATTCTGCCAAGAAGCAGGAAAATTGCATTCAAATCACCCCTGACAGATGGCCATCCAGCCTCTGTTTAAAAGCTTCCAAAGAAGGAGCCTCCACCACACTCCGGGGCAGAGAGTTCCACTGCTGAACGGCTCTCACCGTCAGGAAGTTCTTCCTCATGTTCAGATGGAATCTCCTCTCTTGTAGTTTGAAGCCATTGTTCCCTTGCGTTGTGCGTAGATGCCTCCAAGGTCATGTGGCCAGCATGGAGCAAAGTTAAAATCATAGAATCATAGAATTTCTGATTTGGAAGAGACCTGGAGGGCTATCCAGTCCAACCCTCTTCAGCCAAATTGGCTTAGAAATTGAGATGAGTCAGACACAACTAGAGTTAATGTCAGTGGAAACCTTTACCTTTTTACTTTGTTTCTGCATGCAAAACTAGATAATAGGCTTGGGTAACTACGGAAAAAATTGGTTCTAAACTCGTTTCGTTTTTAGGGGGGCCCTTGTGTTTCGTTTTTTTAAAGAATTCCGAAATTTTCCTTTTAAAAAGTTCAAAATATACGAAATTTCGTAAAATTATGAATCGATTCGTTAATGGCGGACGCGATTGCGCAATATGCTAAAAAACCCTCCAAATGGGACAGGGGGAACTTCTGAAGCTTCCCTCTCCCTCTGTTGTTGACTGTTGGTGTGATAATTTATTTTTTATCACTGATAAAACAAACAACAACCATAAAACTTTCACCAGACATACAGAAATAATAACGAAATAATAACGAAACAATTTCGAAACAATTTCGAAACAATTAAACAAACAACTATAAAACTTGCACCAGACATACGGAAATAATAACGAAACACTAGGTTCTTGTGGGTTTTTTCGGGCTATAGAGCCATGTTCTAGAGGTATTCTCTCCTGACGTTTCGCCTGCATCTATGGCATGCATCTATGGCACTACCTCTGGGGATGCTTGCCATAGATGCAGGCGAAACGTCAGGAGAAAATGCCTCTAGAACATGGCCCTATAGCCCGAAAAAACCCACAAGAACCTAGTGATTCCAGCCATGAAAGCCTTCGACAATACAATTACGAAACAATTACGAAACGAATACGAAACAATTTTGAACCAATTACGAAACAATTACGAAACAATATGAAATAAATTGGAAAAATTGTTTCGATTTTTAATTACTCCTCACAGTAGTCGTGCATGGCTCAATATTGGATCGTAAGCTAATTTAAATACGAATTAATAACGAATTACGAAATTAACGAACGAAACCGCCCAAGCCTAACCTTTGTGGTCTGTTGCAACTCTGTATCTTCATATGATGTTCTGAAAGAAAATGTCTGCCTTGTGAGCATGGCACAAGAAATGCATCCCGCTCTTTCGGCACAAGATCCGCCCGGCAACCACCTTCGCCTTCCTCTTGCCTCCCTTGCCACCTGGATCTCACCTGCCCTGTCCCTTTTATGAATAAATCTCCTGATCTCTCCTCTTGTCCCAGGTCTCGTTTGCGTAATGTAGATTTTATGCCCTCTGGGCATCACATCTGTGCTCGACACCGCACCTGGCATCTTCCTGGCACTAAATAATTGTTAAGTAGTAGGAGTAGCGGTGAACGAAGCACACTTTCAGATTAGATTTGCAAAGCTAAGCATCTCTATTTGTTTCGGCGAGAATAAACACAAGAGTTCAGGCTAATCTGCCTCTGATCCAAATTACCTGTTGTGAACCTTTATTTTTCATTACTTCACATGTGATTATGTACCGCTATTAAGTTTGAAGCACAAAGAAATGAGCTCAGGTAAATTAGAGAAAGCTCAACCCGGCCAAGTTTCCTGATGGATTTTGCTGCTCTCTGAGTGGATGCATCATCAAAGTTGTCTGCTTTCCCAGCAAAGTGTGTGTATGTGTGTATGTATGGGGGAGTTGATCTATTTGTGTTGCAAAATTATATGCTCTGAGAATCTCTGTGAGAAGTCTCAAACTGGGGTCGTTGTTGGAAAGGGACCAGAGTTCTGCAAATGGAATTGGTCGTATTCCTGTATCGAAATGGAGTTGGGGTTGAGAGTGGCATTTTAACCTTGTGAGACATAGTGGAAGATTTTTGGTATGATCTTCCTATAATGTATCTCCAAATATTTATTTATTTATCGTGTCAGGCAACCGAACAGTTGTATTACATTTTTAACAGAACAAACAAACAAACATACAAAACACAAAGTTTGCAAGCTTGGTAGTTGATTAAATGTCCTTTGACCAGTATCTGGCCACTTGGAGTGCCTCTGGTGTTGCCACAAGAAGGTCCTCCATTGTGCATGTGGCAGGGCTCAGGTTGCATTGCAGCAGGTGGTCAGTGGTTTGCTCTTCTCCACTCGCATGTCGTGGATTCCACTTTGTGGCCCCATTTCTTCAGGTTGGCTCTGCATCTCGTGGTGCCAGAGCGCAGTCTGTTCAGCGCCTTCCAAGTCGCCCAGTCTTCTGTGTGCCCAGGGGGGAGTCTCTCATTTGGTATCAGCCACAGATTGAGGTTCTGGGTTTGAGCCTGCCACATTTGGACTCTCTCTTGCTGAGGTGTTCCAGCGAGTGTCTCTGTAGATCTTAGAAAACTATTTCTTGATTTAAGTCATTGACCTAAACAGGGGATGAGCTGGAGATGTCTCTGCCTTGGTCCTTTCACTATTGGCTGCTACTTCCCGGCGGATGTCAGGTGGTGCAATGTAGCAGTGTAGTTTCTCCAGTGGTGTAGGGCGCACACACCCCGTGATTATGCGGCATGTCTCATTAAGAGCCACATTCACTGTTTTAGCATGGTGAGATGTGTTCCACACTGGGCATGCATAGTTCAAAGGCAGATGTCTTCACTGTGTCTGGTTATGATCCCCAGGTTGTGCCAGTCAGCTTTCGTATGATATTGTTTCTAGCACCCACTTTTTGCTTGATGTTCAGGCCGTGCTTCTTGTAGGTCAGAGCACGGTCCAGAGTGACTCCCAGGTATTTGGGTGTGCTGCAATGCTCCAGTGGGATTCCTTCCCAGGTGATCCTCAGAGCTCGGGATGCTTGTCTGTTCTTGAGATGAAAAGCACATGTCTGTGTTTTAGATGGATTAGGGATCAGCTGGTTTTCCCTGTAATAGGCAGTAAGAGCACCTAGAGCTTCGGAGAGCTTCTGTTCAACCATCTCAAAGCTCCCTGCTTGAGCAGTAATGGCACGATCATCAGCATAGATTAAGCTCTCTGTCCCTTCTGGCAGTGGCTGGTCATTTGTGTCCAAAAGTATCTCCAAGTAATTGTATCATATGGAGGTTAACCACGTTGGTTTCATCAAAGTTGGGTTTCATGGCAGAGGTCCATTGTCCTAATTAGCAGAAGGAGCAGGAAGGTTCCCCAAACTGTTAAAATGGGGAGGTGTGCTGTTACAGCTGTGCCAGAAGCTAAATTTTCTTTTCCAATGCATGGTTAGTTTGCACGTGTTTCTGTTAGCCAGGCATTTTTCAATTAAGCAGCTTTCCCCAGGCTGCAGTCATAGGCTAGCAGCCTGCCTGTCATCGTTGGGGCTTTTGGAACCGCCCTTTTCCCCAGGTTCAGGAGGGAAAAGGGGACAATTTGCTCAGTCTGACAGTTTGAAGCCCAACTACAGGACGTATGAGTTTTTCCCTCCTGTAGAAAAGCTTCGTTTCTTACAAGCTTGGCTGAGGAAGACCATTCTCATCGTTTTACTAAGAAATACACCACAGCCCTTGTTGGGATTAAAGAAACAGATCCACAGCATTCGTGGAAAAAATCCAAAGGACTCCAGCTGGAAAATCTTCAGAATTTTAGCCGGTAAGGTCTACTCGGGTACCCATAAAGCAAATTGGAACCGGGAGTAGGGCCCCACGCCAACTAAGCCAAAAAGACAGATTGCCCAGGGAGGGGTCAAAAGGATTTCCCTCACAGAAGAAAGAAACAGCTCATGAAGCTAGTTGCCTGTCCATTGTGGACAAGTTAAGAAATATTTGGTTGATTTGTTGAAGATCTAAGAAGTATTTGACTGATTTGTTGCACCAATAAAGAACTTTGTTAAACTTTCCAAGCTTCTAGACTTTGTATAGGGAAATCCATAGGGCCTCTCAGCCGAGGCGTCCCGCTGGGTAGATAAAGATCACGTCCTGTTAATAGACAATCTCTACAGGCCCAGCGTGTGACAGCACAGGAGGTCTGCCATGTTACCCTTCACACCATCTAAAGAGGGAAATTTCCTGAAAAGTCATTGAACCCACAGTTTAGACTTACCTTACTCCTTGTCTGGGGCCTTTGGTGGCCATCCTGAGTCCCTCCCCAGGGGGTTGAGAAGGGTGGGGTACAAATATTCGAAACAAATACATTAAATTAAATAAATAAACTCTGCAGATACAAATTGTAGGCCTATCACTCTAACACTATCACATTCCTTCTCCTGTATGATTTTTAATATCATTAACCTGATTAAGAAGCCGTCAAAACTTCAAAAGCTTGCATGATGTGTTTTGTGAATTTTGGTGAGTCAATAAAGGTATCGCTTTTTGGTGTATCTAGCAAATCTATCATCCGTAGAGGCTTAAACCTATGGCAGATGCTGGATCTGTGTGTCTTTTGGTCAGAATGCTACCTAGTAGGCCTGGGTAACAACGGAAAAATTTGTTTCTAATATCGTTTCGTTTTTAGGGTGCCTCAGCGTTTTGTATTTAAAAATATATCCGAAATTTTCCATAAAAAAAAGTTTGGTATTTACGAAATTTCGTTAATATTTACAAAACGTTTTGTAAAGATGGCGCCCGCGGTTGCGCATGCGCAAAGCATCAACGAAATTTTTTTCCAATATTTTTTCAATATTTTTTAATTTAATTATTAATTTTTTTTAATAATAAAAAAATATTTGGCAGAAAATGCTTGCCAAAAAGAGCCACAGGGCAAACAGACTGAGCCTCCCCGCTGCTCCCAGCTCCGTCCCACCCTCCTGAGTCCTGCGGGCTCTCTCTCTCTCTCTTTCTCTCTCCACCAAGAGGAGGGAAAGGAGAAGAAAGAAAAGAGGAAGGGAAAGGAGGGAAGGCAGGCACTCACTCTGGCGGGCCCTCAAGCGCTGCCGCCGAGTCGGGCCCGGCTCCTCCGAAGCACACCCACCGCAAAGGTGAGGAAGGAGGGACGGGGCCGCCTTCCCGCTGAGGGTCGCTCGCCTCGCTTGCTCAGCCGGCGCCTTCCCCGCCCTCTCCTCCTCCTCCTCCTCCTCTTTCAGGCTCTGACTGGCTAAGGAGAGGAGAGAGAGGAGAGCCAGCCTAATAATCCTCAGCAGGAGGCACTGCGGGCCCAATCAGGAGAACCCACAGGGCAATCAGCTCCGTGGGTTCTTCTGATTGGCTCCCGGAGCTCCCAGCAAGCACCTAGCCATCTTACGTATTTCCGAAATGGACAGAAATACAAAAATATTTGGCGCATGCTGTTTCGATTTTGAAAATACACTTCCGGGTTTGGAAAAAAGTTTGATATCGTTTCGTATATGGGAAATCAACGGGGGAAAAACGATATACAAAATTAACGAACGAAACTGCCCAGCCCTACTACCTAGAGAGGCCTTCTGACCAAGAGCCAACTTGACACTCATTGTTTCCATCTTGTCGCCCTTTCGCATAAATGCCTCCGGCCAGTTGAATAAAACCGGGCACATTTCCTCTGTTGTGACTTTATTCAGAATGCAATAAGCTCTCTACTATCTGTCCCCTGTCATGCGTTGCTGTGGCCCTGGAAATTAAGTAATGAGAAAGTGTTGGTTTCTAATATATGTAATTTCTTTCTGCTTGTGGGTAAACAGTATTTCTTGCTGTTTCTTTGTCAGTGTTGATGTGGAGAGTGCCTGGTTTGCCCACCCTGGAACATGGAACATATCATTGTCCTTCTTTAGGGGTCCCTTTCAAATCTATGATACTATGTGTGGTGTGAATCATATATCTATATCTATGGCTGGATGGCTCTTTGTCAGGATACTGTGTGTGTATGTGTGTGAATTATATCTATCTATCTCTATGGCTGGATGGCTCTTTGTCAGGAGGACTTTGATTATGTTTTCTTGCCCTGGTGAAGGGAGTTGCACTGGAAGGCCTTAAGTATTTTCTATTGGTCATGGGGGTTCTGTGTGGGAAGTTTGCCTTGATTCTGTTGTTTGTGGTGTTCAGAATGCTCTTTGATTGTAGGTGAACTGTGAATCCCAGTAACTACAAATCCCAAATGTCAAGGTCTATTTCCCTCAAACTCCATCTGTGTTCATATTTAGGCGTATTGAGTACTTGTGCCAAGTTTGGTCCAGATCCATCATTGTTTTGAGTCCACAGTGCTCTCTGGATGTAGGTGAACTACAACTCCCAAACTCAAGGTCAATGCCCACCAAACCCTTCCAGTGTTTTCTGTTGGTCGTGGGAGTCCTGTGTGCCAAGTTTGGTTCAATTCCATCATTGGTGGAGTTCAGAATGCTCTTTGATTGTAGGTGAACTATAAATCCCAACAACTACAACTTCCAAATGACAAAATCAATTTTTTGAGTGAAGGACATACATTGGGTTGTTAGGTGTCTTGTGTCCAAATTTGGTGTCAATTCGTCCAGTGGTTTTTGAGTTCTGTTAATCCCACAAATGAACATTACATTTTATTTATATAGATTATTATTATTAGTATTATTGTATTACATTATAATATTATAAATATTATATGTATATACAATATATTATATTATATTATACTGTCTGTTTTCCAGCACTCTGCGCCAGTCTCTGAGGCTGGATCCCAGCTTCTCTATCCTGATCATTAAACAAACCCTACAGAATCTCCACTTTCCATTGTTGCCCAGTGTCACACACAACAACACGGCGTTTAGTCGCTGCCCACCATTGACAAAGATAATCAGATGGTCACATCGGTATGTCAGCCCCATATCAGTATTATATATTACTATATTGTACTATATACCATTATGTTGTAATATTGTTAGTAATATTACATGTAATATAAAATATATAATTATAATATCCTATTATTAGTATCATTGTATTATATTATAATATTATAAATATTATATGTATTATATGTATACATTATATTATACTATCCGTCCCCTGCCACGCGTTGCTGTGGCCCACATGGAGGTTCTGTGTGGGAGGTTTGGCCCAATTCTATCATTGGTGGGGTTCAGAATGCTCTGTGATTGTAGGTGAACTATAAATCCCAGCAACTACAACTCCCAAATGTCAAGATTCTATTTTCCCCAAACTCCACCAGTGTTCACATTTGGGCATATTGATGTATTTGTGTAGTGTTTGGTCCAGATCCATCATTGTTTGAGTCCACAGTGCTCTCTGGATGTAGGTGAACTACAACTCCCAAACTCAAGGTCAGTGCCCACCAAACCCTTCCAGTATTTTCTGTTGGTCATGGGAGTTCTGTGTGCCAAGTTGGTTCAATTTGGGGGTTCAGAATGCTCTTTGATTGTAGGTGAACTATAAATCCCAGCAACGACAATTCCCAAATGACAAAATCATTTTTTTTGAGTGGAGGACATACATTGGGTTGTTAGGTGTCTTATGTCCAAATTTGGTGTCAATTCCCCCAGTGGTTTTTGAGTTCTGATGGTATCACAAACGAACATTACATTTTTTTATTTATATAGATAAATTAGTATTATTGTATTACATTATAATATTAAAAATATTATATGTATATACAATATATTATATTATATTATACTGTCTGTTTTCCAGCACTCTGCGCCAGTCTCTGAGGCTGGATCCCAGCTTCTCTGTCCTGATCATTAAACAAACCCTACAGAATCTCCACTCTCCATTGTTGCCCAGCGTCACACACAACAACGCGGCGTTTAGTCGCTGCCCACCATTGACAAAGATAATCGGATGGTCACATCTGTATGTCAGCCCCATAAAGCGAAACCCCGGAGTCTGTCAAGAGTGTGAGGCGAAGGCATTAGCGATTTCAATTCTGTTTTATTTTCCACTTGAAATGGAAGAAAACAGACAAAAAACAAATAAGAAAGCTAAACAGTTGCGTGAGAGCTAGCAATTTGCCGAGGAGCCAGTGACAGACACTGTATTATCATAATTGTCTCTTCTACATGATAGGACAGAAAAATAATAATGTCATTTTATTTATAGCTGGGGTGCCCCCTTTATGAGAGTCATACAAGTTTCTGCCAACTGGAGTAGGTCAAGTGACATCTTTTGATCAGGCCTGTCCAAAGAGATCAAAGATGAATGGCAGGTAATGGATATCCAATGACACACCAAATCTAAAACAGAAATAAGGCTGCCAGCGCCTGCCAGTTACCCATTAAAGGCTCACCTAACTAAGGCAGGCTGCTTGACATCTTAGCCGACCACCTAAATCAACTGAGCGTAGGCGCTAAAATTGTGTATTATCATTGGAAATGGCTATTATTTCCTCGGTAACATTTCTGTTAAGGCTTTGTTTTGTCTAGGGCTGCTGACCAGAACATCTCAGGAAGGAAAGTCCCATCGCTTACAAAGCCTTTAAGTTCTCGCGAGATTGCTTCGGATCATGTCATCGAGATATTATTATCCGTTTTTTAATTGTTGCCTTCTTCTTTAGCCTTCTCCATTTTCCAAGGTGTCGAGCTTGGTCCACATTCACACCAGTTTGTAGAAAAACCTTGTGTTGAGATAGAGGAACATACTTCAGATTGGGTTGTTGTAGGTTTTTTCGGACTTTGCTGATTTCTACATTACTAACTGTTTTCAACCTTATCCTCTTTACTTTTTTTAAAAAAGGGTCTTACTTTGATATGGCGAGAGATTAAACTCGCTTGGTATCGAGATTTTTGTTATTAAAGGCAAAGAAAAATAGCGATCTACAAAAGTAGTGATATGTGAGATGTACTGTAGAAGGCTTTCATGGCCAGATTCACTGGGTTGTTGTAGGTTTTTTGGGCTATATGGCCATGTTCTAGTAGCATTCTCTCCTGGCATTTTGCCTGCATCTATGGCAAGCATCCTCAGGATTTCCCGGAGGGAACGCTGATGGAATCGTTCCAGGAGTTGCATGTGATGTCTGTAGACATTCCAAGTTTTGTAGGCGTATAGCAGGGTTGGGAGGACAATAGCTTTATAAACAAGCACCTTGGTATCCCTTGGTATCAAACACTCTCTGCTTCATTTGGAAATATGCTGCACTCGCAGAGCTCAGGCGGTGTTGTGTTTCGGTGTCGATGTTGACTTTGGTGGAAAGGTGGCTGCCAAGGGAGTGGAAATGGTCCACATTTTCTGCTTGTATGTCAGTAACGACATACAAGTCCATGACTTAGTTGAATGACTCATCCAAATAGTTTAGTCCTGTCTTCTTCCCCATCTCAAGATTTGGAGTTGCAATGGAAGCTTGAGGGATTGGATCTTCACAAATTCTGATGAGAGTAAACCTTGCCGCCTCTCTCCGTCCCTTCCTAATGTCCGAATGGGCACTTAGACAGCCATCATTTTTCATGCCTTGAATGTCATGACATAGTTCATAATTGAAATATGTAATTTGAAATCTAATGTTGGAAAGCATAACATGAAGAACCTTTTGGAAAACTGGGTGCAGACTTGAAAAGCAATGTAGATGTTAAACCAGAGAGAACTGTCTTCAAGAAGGACAGATGCCAACGTGATCTGGAGTGGAAATAGTGAACGTCACCCATCTCTGCTTCTAATGTGCGCGTTCTTATTCCGGTTCACTAATTAAAAGACTGTTCTGCTAATGATATCTTCCCTTCTCTCTTCCCTCCTCCTCCCTGCCGCCCAGCTCAGATTACATTCTCTTGGTAGCCTAAAGAACATATTTAGAAGCATAATTAGTTATAATTAGAAGCAAACAAACATAATTTGCACAAGGTAATTGATTATAAAAGATTAACAGGTAGCGGTGGTATTGGGAGAAGCCCAGATTCTGTGTTTAATGGTAATTGTCGCCACGTAAGGCCTTCGTGGAGCAAAGGAGAGGATGGCAAAGAGTCTTTTCAAACTTTCATAACCCTCTGCTTCCCTCATCATCTTAAAGCATTAACAATATCCTTTTAAATGACGGAGACACCATGTCAAAGCCATCACGCCCGTTCTCATGATGGGAAGATCGACGTTTGACTGTGAGGCCTCTTGGCAGGAGTTTGGGTAGTGACGTCTCCTCTCATTTGTCAAGCGCAGCAGTGGTCCTCTCTCGGCAGGAGGTTGCCAGCATGGGTCCTGACACATCACCTGTCGAGGTGAGCCGCCAGGAACTCCATCTGAAGTGACAGAGCGCTTATGCATCCCCATTCTGGGGAGCAAGCACAATAATGTTTTGAGTCGCTCAACTCGGGAGCAACGCCTCATCACGTGACGGGGCTGTCAAGCAGTCACCTGTGACAGCTGGGGATTAGAATGACAGTGCTCACTCTTCTCCCCTTAGTAGTTCTTGGGAGGTTTCTACACAAGCAAATGCACCACCAAGATGGGCCAGTTCTGGTTGCTCTATCAACCTGAGGAGAGGGATAGCCAATACTCCAGAGGACAGGAGCAGAATTCAAAACGATCTTGTCAGATGAGAGAGATGATGGGCCAAAACTAACAAAAGGAAGTTCAACAGGGACAAATGCAAGTTACTCCACTTTGGCAGGAAAAACGAAATGCAAAGATACAAAATGGGGGACGATGAGGCCCGGCTCGAGAGCAGTACGTGTGAAAAAGATCTTGGGGTCCTTGTGGACAACAAGTTAAATGTGAGCCAACAATGTGATGTGGTGGCAAAAAAAGCCAATGGGATTTTGCCCTGCATCAATAGGAGCCTAATATCTAGATCAAGGGAAGTCATGCTCTCCATGCTCTAATCTGCTTTGGTTAGACCACATCTGTGTCCAATTCTGGGTGCCACAATTGAAGAGAGATATTGGGAAGCTGGAATGTGTCCAGAGGAGGGTGACTAAAATGATCAAGGGTCTGGAGAACAAGCCCTATGAGGAGCGGCTTGAGGAGCTGGGCATGTTTAGCCTGAAGAAGAGAAGGCTGAGAGGAGATATGATGATACTCATGTATAAATATGTGAGAGGAAGCCACAGGGAGGAGGGAGCAAGCTTGTTTTCTGCTTCCCTGGAGACTAGGACACAGGAACAATGGCTTCAAACTACAAGAAAGGAGATTCCATCTGAACATGAGGAAGAACTTCCTGACTGTGAGAGCCGTTCAGCAGTGGAACTCTCTGCCCTGGAGTGTGGTGAAGGCTCCTTCTTTGGAAGCTTTTAAACAGAGGCTGGATGGCCATCTGTCGGGGGTGCTTTGAATGCAATTTTCCTGCTTCTAGGAAAGGGGTTGGACTGGATGGCCCATGAGGTCTCTTCCAACTCTATGATTCTGATTCTAGGATTCTATGTTAAGAATCTGTAGGCACTAAGTCAGTGTTTCCCAACCTGGGGTTGGGACCACTGAGGAGTCATGAGGGGCTGTCAGAGGGGATGCCAAAGACCATTAGAAAACATAGTATTTTATGTTAATCGTAGGGGTTGGGTGTGGGAGGTTTGGCCCAATTCTATCATTGGTGGGGTTCAGAATGCCCTTGATTGTAAGTAAGGGCATTTTCCTCAAATTCCAACAGTGATCACATTTGGACATATTGAGTATTTGTGCCAAGTTTGGTCCAGATCCTTCATTGTTTGAGTCCACAGTGCTCTCTGGATGTAGGTGAACTACAACTCCAAAACTCAAGGTCAATGCCCACCAAACCCTTCCAGTATTTTCTGATGGTCATGGGAGTTCTGTGTGCCAAGTTTGGTTCAATTCCAACGTCGGTGGAGTTCTGAATGCAAGCACAATAATGTTTTGAGTCGCTCAACTCGGGAGCAACGCCTCATCACGTGACGGGGCTGTCAAGCAGTCACCTGTGACAGCTGGGGATTAGAAAGACAGTGCTCACTCCTCTCCCCTTAGTAGTTCTTGGGAGGTTTCTACACAAGCGCATGCACCACCAAGATGGGCCAGTTCTGGTTGCTCTGTCAACCTGAGGAGAGGAATGGTAAGAAAGGGCCACCCCTTCATCTGTAGGCACTAACTCAGTGTTTCCCAACCTGGGGGTTGGGACCCCTGAGAGGTCATGAGGGGGTGTCAGAGGGAATGCCAAAGACCATTAGAAAACACCGTATTTTATGTTGGTCGGGGGTTCTCTGTGGGAAGTTTGGCCCAATTCTATCATTGGTGAGGTTCAAAATGCTCTTTGATTGTAAATGAACTATAAATCCCAGCAACTACAACTCCCAAATGTCAAGGTCTATTTTCCCCAAACTCCACCAGTGTTCACATTTGGGCATATTGAGTATTTGTGCCAAGTTTGGTCCAGATCGATCATTGTTTGAGTCCACAGTGCTCTCTGGATGTAGGTGAACTACAACTCCAAAACTCAAGGTCAATGCCCACCAAACCCTTCCAGTACTTTCTCGCACCAGAAGCAACTTGCAGTTTCTCAAGTCACTCCTGACATAAAAAAAAAACCAAACATGTGGATCCCAACCACAAATGGAATCCCCAATAGCTCAATGTTGGGTTTCTGAAAAATTTGGCAAGAGTAAAAGATTTCTGAATGTCCTCCATTATCCCAAATCTGTTAGCAACAACATATAGTGCTGTCACGATGCCAGGGAACTGCTGTTACTCAGGCAGAGGTGAATCAAACAAACACCCAGTTTGTATCAAACAGCACTTACTTTCTGGCTGTTTTAATAGTCCAAAATATAAAACATATAGATAGCAATCAGACACAAAATATAATACAAAATTGACAGCCAACAGTGTTGCAGGTTCAAGATAACACCGTAGACAAAAGATCCAGTCCAGTGGTCAAACACAGAGAGTTCAATGAGCAAAGTCCAGGGATCAAGAGTCTATACCAGGGGTCCTCAAACTTTTTAAGCAGAGGGTCAGGTCACAGGTCCGCAAACTGTTGGAGGGCCAGATAATTTTTTTTTAAAAAAAGAATGAATTCCTATGCACACTGCACACATCTTATTTGTATTGCAAAAAGCACTTCAAAGCAATACAATAATTAAAAGGAAGAACAATTGTAACAAATATAAACTTATTAGTATTTCAATGGGAAGTGTGGGCCTGCTTTTGGCTGATGAGATAGGATTGTTGTTGTTGTTGTTGTTGTTGTGTGCTTTCAAGTCATTTCAGACTTAGGTTGACCCTGAGCGAGGGCCGGGTAAATGACCTTGGAGGGTCGTATCTGGCCCCTGGGCCTTAGTTTGAGGACCCCTGGTCTATACTGTAGTCAATAGCCAGTCCAGAGATTGAAGGTTCCAAGAATACAAGAGACAGGTTCAGGATACCGAAAATCAACAAACCTGGGGGAAAACCAGCAGCATCTACCACCAAAATAAGACAAATACTTTTCTCCCAAAGATCAGTCCCAAGGCTAGCTCATTATATCCATTATATCAAGCTGCAACCAGTGGGTTAAAGCACTGAGCTGCTGAGCTTGTTGATCGAAAGGTCGCAGGTTCGATTCCGGGGAGCGGCGTGAGCTTCCGCTGTCAGCCCTAGCTTCTGCCAACCTAGCAGTTCGAAAACATGCAAATGTGAGTAGATCAATAGGTACCGCTCCGCGGGAAGGTAACGGCGCTCCATGCAGTCATGCTGGCCACATGACCTTGGAGGTGTCTACGGACAATGCTGGCTCTTCGGCTTAGAAATGGAGATGAACACCCCACCCCAGAGTCAGACATGACTGGACTTAATGTCAGGGGACTACCTTTACCTTTACCTACCCTTAATTGATTTCACCCATGAACTCTTACTTACAGATTACTCAACCCTTTAGAACTAAGACTTACATTAACCCTTCCATCACCATCTGCTAGGCCTACCACCACCAACAACCAACAACTGCAGAACATGACACATGACAAATGCTTACAGTGGACTCTACCAAAAATGCTTCATTTGTACTCCACAAAAAAGGAAAGCCAGTCTGTTTAGCAAGCCTTGCAAATGCTGATGTATTATCCGTAAATGTTTAATTTTTATACCTATTTTATATACCTGTATACCTGGGGCCATGTTAAAATTCCTTGGGCGGAATGGTTTAAGAAGTGGGAAAGGTTTAAGTAGCCCTGCTTTACAACGTAGCTCTGACCACCTTTGAGACCTGTCTGTTTGGACTGCATTTTGTTTCCTTTCGTCAAGTCTCCAGCTTCTGTGAATGACTGCTCCGCGCTCCTTTTACCCCTACGAATTTTCACGGGTGAATCAGCACATTTTAGCTGTGCTGGAAATAGCATCGCTTTTATGTTGCGTTTATAGTGAGCGATGGAATAAGCCCTGTTCAGTTCCGGTGAGCAAAATGGGAATGTGTTCCTGTAAGCTAGGAAATGTATAGTATGTTTAGTAGCAGGAGGGGGCACGGGCACACATCTCAAATGCTTTGCTCTGTCTGTGCGTGCATGCACACCTTCATAATCAAAAAAATATGTATGGATGTTTAGGTATGGTTCTCAAGAAAAGAAAAGGAAGGGAGAAAAAGGGGAAAAAAAGAAAAGGGAAAGAATAAAAAAAGAAATATGTAATACTATGTGAACAAGCTGGAATTCTATACAATAGAAAAAAAGAGATTCCTGGAAAAGTTATATATGTTGGCATAATGCTAATGAAACATTTGATAATGGTTTTGGACATCCTTCAATTTACGCAAACTGGGTTTTTGCAGTTGTCCATGCCTGTGTATGTGAAATAGTCAGAAAGCTCTAGTCATAAGAGAGTACTTGGTTGCCTGCTCCCATTCTTGTTTTCTTTTTTATTGATGTCATATCAAGATGTATTTGGACATACTCTGAAACCATCTTGATCATGAAGATACATTTCTTGCCTTGAAAGGAATCCCCCCCTCAAAAAAAAATACATTGGCATTTACTTATTTATTTGCATATGATATGGGGGTGGGAGTAGCTGATGACGCTATTGCTGCTAGCTAGATAGACACAGTTCTAGTGAGGAATAGTTTGCATGGATTTTCTTTTGAAAGTGTCTTAAACTCGAGTGAATGGTATAATATGTTATACTTACTTTGTACAAGTTGCTGTCTACATACAGATCTAGACATGTTCCAGTATTTCTGAACATATATTTTCTGATTATATATGAAACTAGCTGTACCTGCCATGCGTTGCTGTGGCAAACCTTCTCTCCCTCTTTCTCTCCTTCTTTTTCTCTTTCCTTCCCTTTTCCTTCTTTCCCTTTTCTTCTCCTTCTTTCTTCCTTCTCCTTTTCTTTCTCCTTCCTACCTTTCTTTCTTTCCTTCCTTCCTTCCTTCCCTCCCTCTTTCTCTCTTTTGTTCCTTCTCTCCTTCCTTCCCTCTCTCCTTCCTTCTTTCACTTTTTTATTTCCTTCTCTCTTTCCTTCCTTCTCTATCTTCCTTTCTTTTCCTTCTTTCCCTCCTCTCCCCTTCCTTCCTTCTCTACCCTGCTTTCTTTCTTTCCTTCCCTCCTTCTTTCCCTCTTTCTCTCCCTCCTTTCTTCTCTATCTTTCTTTCTTTCCTTCTTTCTCTCCTTCCCTCCTTCTTTCCCTCTTTCTCTCCCTCCCGTTTCGTGTCGTTTTAGTTGCCCTCGGCGGCCCCCCGCAGCTCCCATGCCCTCCCCGAGCGTGAGTGCTTACATCGGTCTGGTGGGCTTTCTCAGGCTGGGCTCGTGTAGAGGGAGGCAGGCAGATGGCAGTGCGCATGCGGAGGGAGATTTGGGCGCAGGGGAAGCTGGGAAATGGAGTCCTTCCTCATCATATTCCTCCCGCGGCAGTGCGCATGCGGAGGGAGATTTGGGCGCGGGGAAGCTGGGAAATGGAGTCCTTCCTCATCGTTTTCCTCCCGAGGCCTCTGCGCATGCTCCGTGTTTTTCGGGTATTGTGCGTTTGTGTTGTTGCATATTGGTGTTTTGAGGGTTGTTGGTCACACCTTGGGGGAAGAGGTATTAGCGGGGCAAATGTGGTGAGATTTCGTCTGGTGGTTTAGCCGTTTTTTACCGCCTAATTACGACCTTAAGATTCTTATATATATAGATTGTGTCAAATAATTAATTAAAATATATAAAATATTTAAGAAAAGAAAGAAAGAAAGAAATAGGAGACAAATGTTATATAGTATGTTAATCTATAAGGTTCATCTCAAAAATGATTAATATGTAAAAGAAAACAATCCTCATGGTGCTGGGAACTAGAAATGTTGTGTATGTATTAAAATAAATATATAATAATAAAAATATTTTAAAATGTATGCAAATACAGCTTCCACGCTGGGCAATATTTCCTCTATTCCTCTATTATTATCGCAAGACCAGTGCCTCCTTTCTCCTTCCTATTTTTTCCCTGGGTGAAAATGCAAAACTATTCCAACCTTAGCCAAAGCATACCTCTCACTGAACTCCCCGCTCCCTATCCAAAACCTCAAAATCATCCAAATAACTACAGTTGGCAATGTAATGCAAAGAGGGGAAATACTACGGGATTGTCTAATCGGGAGGAGGGAGAGCGGCATGTCTTATTTTCCCCCTTTTTTCTTCCCCTCCTTTTCTTTTTTTACAAGCTTATATAAAAACCCTGCTTGTGGCACCAGCTAATCTGAAATGCTTTTAGTAGCATTGTTCAGTAGCAATAATCTGTCAACAGATTACAATTTTGCTTAATTTTAATGCAGCGAACTTAAGACGGTTGTATAGTAAATTTATGCAACTGATCACAGTTATTAAATTACTGCATCTGCAAAAGAAGCAATCAAACCCCTTATTATGGTTGCTGTGAGTGAATGTTAAATGTCAAGGAGTTACCAATGCGCTGCAGGGAAGCACGTTACAGTTAAAGATGCATAAAATATCAGCACTTTTTTAATGCTTGTGCATTCAACAAAGACTCCCATCCTAATTAACTGGTATGGAAATAAATAATTTTTACAAACTACCTTAGAAACAGTTGTGTTACAGTTTTCCCCTCCCGTCAAAGTCGACTGCTTTGCAGCGATAGGCAACCCATTAGAGGCATTTCCCCTCTTAACTCACAGATGCTATGAAATATTTAAATCTTGCACAGATTTTCGAAAACAATATGATACACCCAACGTTCTTGTGCTAAAATGTAAAGGGGGGAGAGGAGGGTAATTTCACAATGAATCTTGAGCTGTAATAGTTGCGTTCTCTTTTGCTTCCTCCAAAACGTTGAACGAGGTGAAGGTGAAACACACCTGAATATCTAATATCATCTTGATTACGAAGCACCCTTTCCCCATTTGTCTGCTATGTTTACATATTTCCATTGATAAATCCATTCCATCACTAATCTTCAGGTTATGACCAAAAAAGGCAGCTGGAAAACGCTCAGTGTAACATATATTTAAATCCATAACTTAAGGATAGTTTTTACTTAAATGACAATTATTGAAAATACGTGCTCGTCTAAAAGCATACTTTTTCACAATGTTAAATGGTGTACGTCGTAATAGGGATGGAGATCTCACACAATTTTCAAAGTTAGTTATGTTTACAATGCAATTCCTTTTCACTGTTTTGCTGTGTTTATGTATTTTAACTGTTTTGTAACCTTCTCGAGCCAAGAGGAGAGTCGGGAAGGAAATAATAATAATAATAATAATAATAATAATAATAATAATAATAATAATAATTGGCACACTGGGTGCCGTGCCAAAAGATCTCAGCTGGCATTTGGAAAAATAAACATCGACAAAATCATGATCTGTCAACTGGGTTGTTGTAGGTTTTTCTGGGCTCTATGGCCATGTTCTAGAGGCATTCTCTCCTGATGTTTCGCCTGCATCTGTGGCAAGCATCCTCAGAGGTAGTGAGGTCTGTTGGAACTAGGAAAAAAGGGTTTATATATCTGTGGATGGGACAAAGGACTCTTTTCTGCTGGAGCTAGGTGTGACTGTTTTAACTGACCACCTTGATTAGCATTTGATAGCCTGGCAGTGCCTGGAGCAATCTTTTGTTGATAGGTGATTAGATGTCCCTGATTGTTTTCCCTATGTTGTTGTGTTGTTCTAATTTTAGAGTTTTTTTAATACTGGTAGCTAGATTATTTTCATGGTCTCCTCCTTTCTGTTGAAATTGTCCACATGCTTCTTGTGGATTTCAATGGCTTCTCTGTGTAGCGTGACATGGTGGTTGTGAGAGTGGTCCAGCATTTCTGTGTTCTCAAATAACATGCTGTGTCCAGGTTGGTTAATCAGGTGCTCTGCTATGGCTGATTTCTCTGGCTGAAGTAGTCTGCAGTGCCTTTCATGTTCCTTGATTCGTGTTTGGGCAATGCTGCTGCGTTTGGAGGTCCCTATGTAGACTTGTCCACAGCTGCATGGTACACGGTAGACTCCTGCAGATCTGTCCACTGCAAAAGACCACCTGACTTGGAGCATTCGAAAATACATCACAAAGTCCTAGATGCTTGGGAAGTGTTCGACATGCGATTTTGTGATACGAAATCCAGCATATAGATCTCGTTTTCTATGACATACTGTGCTTTTGTGTCAATAATAGTAATAATTATAATAATGTCTTCAATTTGAGATGTGAAAATTCATAAGGTTGTAGTAGGTTCCATCTCCCCCACCCACAATGTTGAAAAAGTATGCTTTTACATACACATTTTTAGAAGAGCATGTATTTTTAGAGTTTAAAATGAGCACAGAAAATTCAAGATCTATAAAAACCAGTGGTTAATGTTCCAGTCTGAACTTGGGCTTAGGGAGGATGGATCAGATCACTTTGAGAATACTCCAAGATCAAATTTCTGAACTATCCATGGCTTTGAAACAGCTAACCCCAGAGAAGCAAGTGGATGTCTCTCTGTTGATAGCTCTCTCATGGATTTTTCATATAAATATTGAATCCAAAAGTAAATGAGTCTTGAAATGGGAGCTTTTGATTGTGAGCACAGACCATCAGGTAGCTCTCTTGCTCAAACCCTTTTGAAACAGTGAAAAGGAATTGCATTGTAAACATAGCAAACTTTGAAATTTGTGTGAGATCTCCATCCCTATTACGACGTATACCATTTAAGACGCAACATAATCTCTGTCTTTATTTTCTGCTGATATAGACTCCAGCCAAAAAACATGTATTGAATGCTGTTCTGGGCAAACAAAAAGCAATGTATGTTGCCTCTAATCTATTCAACAAAGAATGCACTCTGGAGCCATGAGGAGAGATGGGAAAGAAGTGATAATAATAATAATAATAATAATAATAATAATAATAATAATAATAATAATCTGTTCAATTTGAGATGTGAAAATTCATAAGGTTGTAATAGGTTCCATCTCCCCCACCCACAATGTTGAAAAAGTATGCTTTTACGTACATATTTCCAATAACTTTTAGAAAAGCATGTATTTTTAGAGTTTAAAATGAGCACAGAAAACCTAAGACCTGTAAAAACCAATGCTTAATGTTCCAGTCTGAACTTGAACTTAGGAAGGATGGATCAGATCACTTTGAGAATACTTCAAAATCTTTAATTAATTAAAGAAAATATGATTAAATGGGCAAGAGACATTGGCCACCCCATCCTTTTGGAGGATTGGGAGTGTCTGGAAAACAAAACTAAAATATTTGAGATCACTAAATGTGAATGACAACTGGTGTAAAATGTTTGTCCGAAGGCACCCTGTGGATGGAGATCTCATACAAATTGCTGTGACCTAGTCTGTGTATATGTGTGTATATGTGTATAAATGTGTGTTTGCATCTATATATGTGTTGTAATGTATATATTGTTTTGCTTTTAAAGTCCCTTCTGTTGTGTTTTCCAGTGTTTTTATGACTGATGGTCACTCATTGGCCTGAGAGGTGTCTTGTGTCCAAATTTGGTGTCAATTCTCCCAGTGGTTTTTTGAGTTCTGTTACTCCCACAAACGAACATTACATTTTTATTTATATAGATTGATAAATATCATATTATAATCTTACAATAAACTGTAAGGTAGATCAGGCATGGTCAATCACCGGGATTGTGGCGCAGCTGGCTGAGTGTCAGCTGCATTAAGATCACTCTGACCAAAAGGTCATGAGTTCGAAGCCAGCCCGGGCTGGAGTGGGTGTCCAGCCATTGTGTAGCCCGTTGTCGACCTTTGCAACCCGAAAGACAGTTGCATCTGTCAAGTAGGAAAATAAGGGACCACCTTGTGTGGGAGGCTAAATTTAACTAATTTATGAGGCCATAAAGAAAGAGGACTCTGGGGAATGTGGAATGCGGAAGAACTTCATCTTTGTCGTTGATGGACGATGAAAAGCAGCAGCTCCCCTGGCGGCCAGAGAAAAGTTTAATAGCCTCGGTGTATTTGTCTGTTAAACGTTATTTGTCAAACTGGCATTGAATGTTTGCCATATATGTGTTTACTGTAATCTGCCCTGAGTCCCCTGTGGGGTGAGAAGGGCGGAATATAAGAACTGTAAATAAATAAATAAATAAATAAATAAATAAATAATTGCTGGCAGAAGATGAGGTGCAGAAGGAATGGTATATGAGGTCTACATGGTTTAGATCTCAATATTTCAACCACAAATGTGTATCATTTAAGACCCAACAGAACAGCAATTGGAAGAAGTTTTTAACACTTATGGCAATGATTTGACCCGGACTGGATTTTGGTCTCCGATTTTTAATAGGCAAATGTTTATCAATCGTTCTAACTATTGTTTTAATATTTTTACTGTTTTAATTTTTTAATGTACTGTTGATTGTTTTATGATGTTGACACCATATGGTGCTTTGTGAGGCCACCTTGAGTCCCCCCTCGGGGGTGAGAAGGGCGGGATATAAATATAGAAAACAAATAAATATAAATAACAGACTCTCTGTCTTGATTCTCTGCTGGTATAGATTCCAGGCAAACAGAAAGCAATGCATGTTGTCTCTAATCTATTCAACAAAGAATGCACTCTAGCAGTAGTGGCTGGAGAATCCACTCTCTTAGATATTCATGGATCTTTCCAAGGTGCTGGACTATTTGAAAAAGAGGGTTCAGCACTTTAGATAATTATTTTAGTTCTTGAAATCTTTGCAATAAATCCCAGAGCGGAAGCCACAGATGGTCCCTGAGTCCAAGATTTTTCAAGGATTGTACTATGCATTCATAGAATCATAGAATCAAAGAGTTGGAAGAGACCTCATGGGCCATCCAGTCCACCCCCATTCTGCCAAGAAGCAGGAACATTGCATTCAAATCACCCCTGACAGATGGCCATCCAGCCTCTGTTTAAAAGCTTCCAAAGAAGGAGCCTCCACCACCTCTGGGGCAGAGAGTTCCACTGCTGAACGGCTCTCACAGTCAGGAAGTTCTTCCTAATGTTCAGATGGAATCTCCTCTCTTGTAGTTTGAAGCCATTGTTCCGCGTCCTAGTCTCCAAGGAAGCAGAAAACAAGCTTGCTCCCTCCTCCCTGTGGCTTCCTCTCACATATTTATACATGGCTATCATATCTCCTCTCAGCCTTCTCTTCTTCAGGCTAAACATGCCCAGCTCCTTAAGCCGCTCCTCATAGGGTTGTTCTCCAGACCCTTGATCATTTTAGTCGCCCTCCTCTGGACACATTCCAGCTTAGACTCCAATAACATCTTA
>NW_026847993.1:43920115-43927883 GCF_025583915.1 Anolis sagrei ordinatus
TTTTGTGTGATGTGGACTCAGGTGCCACGCGTGGCCTTTCTGCGTGACACCATTAATGCCGCTGCTGTGCCGAAAAGGGATTCTTTCAAGAATTCCTTGTGGTGATGAAAATATTCCAGCAGAACATTAAGGAGTTTGCTTCGGAAATGTGTTTAATGTAAATATGCTGTCAGATACCCTTCAAGTAATTGACAAGAGCAGATGATTAGCAGTGTTCTCAATAGTGTTTTTGCATAATCTTACATTTTGACAGAACTCTTCAGCGTCTCTTTATTGTCGGTACTCTGCAATCAGGAATACTTTTTTCTTTTCCTTGACAACATTTACTTTGTCATTATAAATCTTGTAAATGGTCATTTAACTTGTTCATTCTGCAGATACGACTTTCAATAGAAACACGTTTGACGGTATCTTCCTTCGCAGGCAGGAATTGGCAGGAAAGTAAGCTTTGGGGCATCTTAAAGTAGGGTTAGCAGCAATTCTTACAATGAAAAGACAGAGGGAAAAACGTACCCATATGCTTGATCATTTTGTATACTTGATGAAGCACTTTTGCTCAAATCTAAAAATCTCATGATTTAATAATCCTTTTAACTCCCCAACTTTGGATGAATTGTAAGTGACTGTAATCTTGGTTACACAGAAAAATATTGTGCTCAAAGAGACATCGAGGTTGACGCCTTCATTCACTGACAGAAATGGTTTTGTTTACTTATTCTGGAGTTTTGGAGTTTTGGAGTTGGGTGCCATCTCTACGCAGATGACGCGCAACTCTACTACTCTTTTCCACCTAACTCCAAGGAAGTCCCTCGGGAGCTGGACGAGTGCTTGGCCGCTGTGTCTGTCTGGATGAGGAGGAACAAGCTGAAGATCAATCCCGACAAGACAGAGGTCCTCCTGGTCAATCGTAAACCAGATCGAGGTATAGGGTGGCAACAGGGCCGTAGCCAGAAAAAAATTTCGGGAGGGGTTGAAATTTTGGGGGGGGGGTTTGAAAATTTCATGGGGGGGGGTTGAAACCTGCCTCCTAGCTCACGCTGAAGCAAAGAGCACAGCAGGGGGCAGAGCAGCCTTCAATAGCCTGCAGTTCCGCCCCTGTCAACCACCTCCACCAAGTCTGGCCTCCTTAATGAGAACATTCAACACACACACCCCACAATGACAGTAATAATAATAATAATAATAATAATAATAATAATAATCCTTTATTTGTACCCCGCTACCATCTCCCAGAGGACTCAGTGCAGCTTACAAGAGGCCGAGCCCAAATACAACAGTAAAAACAACAACAATACAGCAAAATAACTAAAAAACAAGGCAATAACATTAACAACACACCATGATGCAATTAAAATCTGTGGCAGGGCCAAATGTAATAATTACAATTGAAAAGTGCTGGGCATGACCAGGTGAAAAGAGTAGGTGTTTGGAGGGGGGTGGGCATGCAGTTATCCTGGCTGGGGCCTGCCTGATGTCCTTAGGGAGAGAGTTCCAGAGTCGAGGGGCCACCACAGAGAAAGCCCTATCCCTCGTCCCCACCAATTGCACTTGCGATGCAGGTGGGATCGTGAGTAGGGCCTCTCCAGATGAACGAAGAGATTGTGTGGGTTCGTACACAGAGATGCGGTCACGCAGGTAGGCGGGTCCCAAACAGTGTGAATAAATTGTCAATATTTGCCTGAGATAGTGCTTGCAGTTCTGGAGGGACTCTTAATTTTTTGCATCTCATAGACTTAGCATGGGGATTTGGTTAACCAGTTAAAATTCATGAGTAAACCAGGTTTTTTAAAAAAATCTGAAACATTTCGGGGGGGGGGGTTGAACCCCTAAAACCACCCCCTCGCTACAGGCCTGGGTGGCAACCTCTGTTGGACGGGGTTGCACTCCCCCTGAAGACACAGGTCCACAGTCTGGGTGTCCTCCTGGACTCATCACTTACGCTTGAAGCTCAGGCGTCGGCGGTGGCCAGGAGGGCCTTTGCAATATTGAGACTCGTGTGCTGTGACCGTATCTCATGAAGGCGGATCAGGCCAGGGTGGTCCATGCCTTAGTCACCTCCAGATTGGACTACTGTAATGCACTCTACGTGGGGCTGCCCTTGAAAACGGCCCAGAAATTTCAGTTGGTTCAACGGGCGGCGGCCAGGTTGTTAACTGGTGCTCCTTACAGGGAGAGGTCAACCCTCCTGTTTAAGGAGCTCCATTGGCTGCTGTTCATTTTCCAGTCCCAATTCAAGGTGCAGGTGCTTACCTACAAAGCCCTAAATCAGTGTTTCCCAATCTTCCTAATGCCACGACCCCTTAATACGCTTCCTCCTGTTATGGTGACCCCCAACCATAAAATTATTTTCATTGCTACTTCATCACTGTAATTTTGCTATTGTTATGAATAGTAATGTAAATATCTGATATGCAGGATGTATTTTCATTCACTGGACCAAATTGGGCACAAATACCCAATACACCCAAATTTGAATACTGGTGGGATTGGGGGAGGGTATTGATTTTGTCCTGTGGGAGTTGTAGTTGCTGGGATTTATAGTTCACCTACAATCAAAGAGCATTCTGAACTCCACCAAGGATGGAACTGAACCAAACTTGACACACAGAACTCCCATGACAGAAAATACTGGAAGGGTTTGGTGGGCACTGACCTTGAGTTTTGGGAGTTGTAGTTCACCTACATCCAGAGATCACTGTGGACTCAAACAATGATGGATCTGGACCAAACTTGGCACAAGCACTCAATACACCCCAATGTGAACACAGATGGAGTTTGGGGGAAATAGACCTTGACATTTGGAAGTTGAAGTTACTGGGACTTATAGTTCGCCTACAATTAAGGAGCATTCCAAACTCCACCAACGATGGAATTGGGCCAAACACAGAACCCTCATGACCAACAGAAAATACTGTGTTTTCCGGTGGTCTTTGATTACCCTTCTGACACCCCCCCTGGTGACCCCCCCCTGGGTCTTCACTTCCCAGGTTGAGAAATGCTGTCTTAAGGCCATCCAGTCCAACTCCCTTCACCAGGGCAAGAAAACATAATCAAAACCCTCCTGACAAAGGGCCATCCAGCCATTCACACACACACACACATATGTATATGAAAGATGCAGTATCCTAGATTTGAAAGGGACCCCTAAAGAAGGACAATTTCCATGTTGCATGTTCCAGAGTAGGCAAACCAGACAATCTCCACATTAACACTGGCAAAGAAACAGCAAGAAATACTGTTTACCCACAAGCAGAAAGACATTACATAGATTAGAAACCAACACATTCTCCTTACTTTATTTTCCAGATCAACAGACTGGGCCACAGCAACGCCTGGCAGGGGACAGCTAGTTCATAAAAAGTGTGTGTACCGTACACTTTGCGTGAATAGTCAATATGATAAAGTTTCACCTTTATCTGAAGCCTCCCTCTTGTTCTTCAGTCCCTCTGTAATCTATCTCAATGGATTTCTGGCTCATATAGATCTGGCCAGTGACAAGGGTTAGAGTAGTCTTGTAGAACATTTACTTGTAGCGGTGGGAAAGCACACATTCATCAGGGGATTACGTCGATCAGATTGTCCCGAGGATCAATGGGACGCTTGCGTGATCCCTCTGAGGCTAAAAAGCATTCACCTTCTTTGGGTCAGAATACGCACCCGGGCACACATCCCTCCGTCTTAAAGCCATTTATCTCCGAATGTCAAATTGCAATAATTAACCATTATTGATCTCAAATTCAATTAACTTCATTAACACAGGTCATGATGAGGGTGTTTGCAAGGGAAAGGCATTTGACAAGTGCCTTTTCCGCATGCGACATTGAAGCTCCCGATTGAAACGATAAACTATTATATTCATACAGTGTGTTTGAGAACGCCTTTGAAAGAAAATAGCAGAAGCTTGGTTGACCCCCCATAGAGCAGACTCAGTAATCCTTCCCTTGGTTATCTTCAGATGACGAACAGGAAACGGGACCAATATACCTGAAAGGGTCGAGATATATATATATATATATATATATATATATATATATATATATACACACACATACATACATACACATACATACATACACACACATATATACACACACATACACACACACATATATATACATACACACACACACTAGCCATCCCCTGACACGCATTGCTGTGGCTCAGTCTGTGTATATGTGTTTTGTCTGTGTATATATGTGTATATGTGCGTGTGTATATATATATTGTATATGTATATATATGTGTGTGTTTATGTGTATATATATATGTGGTTTTGTTCATGCATTGTAATGTATTTTTTTGGCTTTTTAAGTCTCTTCCGTTGTGTTTTTCAGTGTTTTATGAGTGATGGTCACTTGTTGGCCTGAGAGGTGTCTTGTGTGTCCAAATTTGGTGTCAATTCATCCAGTGGTTTGTGGGTTATGTTCATCCCAGAAACTAACATTACATTTTATTTATATAGTTTCTATTATTATTCTATTATTGTATTATTTATATTATTATATATTTATTATTCTATTATTATATGTTATTATTATTATTATTAGTATATTTCTATGACCCTCTGCACATGCTTAGGAAGAGTAACCTAGCTTTGCAGTGCTGGATTTCTTCTTCTTCTCCTTCTTCTTCTCCTGCTCCTTCTTCTTTTAATATTAATATTAATATTAATGTATTTTTTTGGCTTTTTAAGTGTCTTCCGTTGTGTTTTTCAGTCTTTTATGAGTTATGGTCACTCGTTGGCCTGGTAGGTGTATTGTGTCCAAATTTGGTGTCAGTTCATCCAGTGGTTTGTGGGTTATGTTCATCCCAGAAACTAACATTACATTTTATTTATATAGATTCTATTATTATTATTCTATTATTATTGTATTATTGTATTATTTATATTATTATATATGTATTATTCTATTATTCTATGTTATGATATTATTATTATTATTATTATTATTACTATTATTATTATTAGTATATTTCTATGACCCTCTGCACATGCTTAGGAAGAGTAGCCTAGCTTTGCAATGCTGGATTTCTTCCTCTTCCTCTCCTTCTCCTTCTCCTTCTCCTTCTCCTTCTCCTTCTCCTTCTCCTTCTCCTTCTCCTTCTCCTTCTCCTTCTCCTTCTCCTTCTATTAATATTAATATTTAATGTATTTTTTGGCTTTTTAAGTCTCTTCTGCTGTGTTTTTTGGTGTTTTTATGAGTGATGGTCACTCGTTGGCCTGACAGGTGTCTTGTGTCCAAATTTGATGTCAATTCCCCCAGTGGTTTTTGAGTTATGTTAATTCCACAAATGAACATTACATTTTTTAAAAAAGCCAATGGGATTTTGGCCTGCATCAATAGGAGCATAGTGTTAGATCTAGGGAAGTCATTCTCCCCATGCTCTATTCTGCTTTGGTTAGACCACTTTACCTGGAATATTGTGTACAATTCTGGGTCATGAGGAAGAACTTCCTGACTGTGAGAGCCGTTCAGCAGTGGAACTCTCTGCCTTGGAGTGTGTGGAGGCTCCTGCTTTGGAAGCTTTTAACCAGAGGCTGGATGGCCATCTGTCAGGGGTGCTTGAATGCAATATTCCTGCTTCTTGGCAGAATGGGTTTGGACTGGATGGCCCAGGAGGTCTCTTCCAACTCTATGATTCTATGTTGAAGGCTTTCATGGCTGGAATCACTGGGTTGTTGTAGGTTTTTGGGGCTATATGGTCATGTTCTAGAAGCATTCTCTCCTGACATTTTGCCTGCATCTGTGGCAAGTATCCTCAGACCTCCTAACCTCTGAGCCCGAAAAACCTACAACAGCCCAGTTGTGGGGCAGTTGGTCAGTGAGTTCTGGAGTTTGTAGGAAACATGTTCCTTCCAGGTCTAGATTTTTCCTGCTTTGACATTCTCTTCCACATTTGATCTCCTCTGTTCCAAACCCAACAGCAGGGAGACAATCTTAGGAGCAAAAACATTCTTAGATGTGAAATGGTTTGATTTCCACATTTGATTGTGTGGAAGGAAAAGAACACTAAAGTTTCCTCCGAACATCTGTTTGCTCTTCGAAGAATTATAATAATTAAGAGCTGTTAGAGCCATATTGAGGGCTTTGATGCCGGAGCTTGCTGACATCTTCAAGTTGGCTGCACATCTCGTCTCCATTCCCTTCAATGGCCTGTGTTCTTCAGAAGGGATTAAAAGATGCTCCTTGAAGGCTGGCATTAAACAGGAAGTGATGGCATTTGGTATTCCTGGCATCGGCTTGTAAACCACATTTGGTGGCATGTTTGTCATTGCAAATTAACTCGTTTCCCAGTTGAAGCCGAGGCCTTGAAAAATCACATAATTCCTTAACATCTGCAGAACAGATACACAGGAAGCTGACAAAAGTGATCAAGCGTCCATCTCGCTCCATGGCATGAACACGGAGGTGGGCCTCTCAGATGACGAGACTCAGGCTCATCTGCTGGGTAGCAAACTGGCATATGGAGGTCAACAAGGGGGCTAGCTTAGGACTAAAGTGGACAGGACATTGTTCCAGCAACTAGGTATAATATCAAGGGAAGTTTTGTCTTCCAATTCAGGTACCAAATGTGGGCATTTCAGTATGGATTAGGACCTCCCAGGTGCACCAAAACTCTCTGGCTTCATTTTAATCATAATAATAATAACTAGCCATCCCCTGCCATGCGTTGCTGTGGCCCAGTCTGGTGATCTGGAAAATAAAGTAATGAGAAAGCGTTGGTTTCTAATAAATGTAATTTCTTTCTGCTTGTGGGTAAACAGTATTTCTTGCTGTTTCGTTGTCAGTGTCGATATTGAGATTGTCTGGTTTGCCGACCCTGGAACCTGCAAGATATCATTGTCCTTCTTTAGGGGTCCCTTTCAAATCTATATCTCTCTGTGTGTGAATCATATTCTATATTTATGGCTGGATGGCTCTTTGTCAAGAGGGCTTTGATTATGTTTTCTTGCCCTGGTGAAGGAGTTGGACTGCATGGCCTTGAGTATTTTCTGTTGGTCATGGGGGTTCAGTGTGAGAAGTTTGCCCCAATTCTGTCCTTGGTGGGGTTCAGAAAGCTCTTTGATTGTAGGTGAGCTATAAATCCCAGCAACTACAACTCCCAAATGTGAAGTCCTATTCCTCCCAAACTCCATCTGTGTGCATATTTGGGCATATGGAATATTTGTGCCAAATTTGGTCCAGATCCACCATTGTTTGAGTCCACAGTGCTCTCTAGATATAGGTGAACTACAACTCCAAAACTGAAGGTCAATGCCCACCAAACCCTTCTAGTGCTTTCTGTTGGTCAAGGGAGTCCTGTGTGGCAAGTTTGGTTCAATTCCATCGTTGGTGGAGTTCAGAATGCTCTTTGATTATGGGTGAATTATATATCCCAGAAACTACAACTCCCAAATGACAAATATATATAGACACACACACACACATAATAATAATAATAATAATAATAATAATAATAATAATAATAGTTATAATAATGATAACTGCAAAGATTCTGGCACAAGCCAGTAAAGGTGGTCCCAGTGGTGATCAGCACACTGGGTGCCGAGCCTAAAGACCTTGGCCTGCACTTAAACACAATCAGCGCTGACAAAATGACCATCTGGCAGCTGCAGAAGGCCACCTTACTGGGATCTGCAGGCATTATTCGCCTATACATCACACAGTCCTAGAGACTTGGGAAGTGTCCGACTTGTGATCCAATACAACAGCCAGCAGAGTGATCTTGTCTGCTGTGCACTCATCTTGTTGTGTTTCAAATAATA
>NW_026847993.1:43928469-44040564 GCF_025583915.1 Anolis sagrei ordinatus
ATTTTTGCGTGTTCATTTTCCATGACCTTTGCAGGTTGATGATCCCACCAATTTTTTGCTTCTGGTAGGTGGTACTTGTGAAATAAGTTCCAGTGAATCCTTTGGGCCACAGAGTTGTGCCTTTGTTAGTAGTCCGTCTGTGCAATTTTCTTGCAGCAGCTGAGGAGATGATCCATGGTTTCCTCAGTTTCCTTGCACAGTCTGCATTTTGGATCGTCAGCTGATTTTTCAATCCTGGCTTAATGGCATTGGTTCTGATGGCTTGCTCCTGGGCTGCAATTATTATTATTATTATTATTATTATTATTATTATTATTATTATTATTAGTTTCCTCTCAATTTGGAAGATACTTAGAAACTCTAGTTTGATGTACACGAATGCTGAATTATAAAAACAAGGTTCTTCACAGACACCGTTCCTAACTTGCCATATTTTCTTGAGATAGGAGCTCCTACAAAAACCCCAAAAACGCTTTTTTTAAATGAAAAAGGTGTGATGCACAGCATCATTCCTCCCACTCTAATCAGTTAACCTATACAGAGTTCTCTACTGGGCCAGATCTTGGTCGCTAGTGCAAATTGATGGCCGAGTGCAAAATCTTCAATTTGATTTGAAATCCAAGCAGCGTGTCCAAGGTTTCAGTCACTAAATCAATAAGTAATCGCTTGTGGAGCTTGGCACAAACTCCCATAGCCCTGGAAACTTTTTAAGCACAGAAAATGTTTTTAAAGAGTACTTAAAATGTTTGTATGCATCTCTGTCAAATTTGGCTTTGTTCTATGAATAGTTCTACATTCTGTGTTCTATGAATATGGCCATACTATACATACTCATGTATCAGTCTGTCTCATGTATAAATGGAGGGCCGGTCTTGGGGCTGAAATAATGGATTGTGATGTGACCCATGGATAAGTTATAACTGGCCTCCACTGACATTTCCCCACCTAGGCATTCATTTCCTAGTTAGAAATATGGAAGAATAAGAGATCAATGGATTCCAAAGTTTTCTCCCAGTATTTTAATATCCTACAGTGTTCTAAAGGATATTTCTGTGTATTGCACTTTTTTTCACAATACATATTTTCTATGTAGAAAATATACTTTTGGTACAGGAAACAGTATTTTCCATGCAGGTAACTTAGGTTTTGCATGGACCCTAAGGGGACTCGGAGCGGCTTACAAGATATACAAGCGGTATTTTTTTAACTAAGATCCATTTGAACATAAGTACACAACGAAAGTTTATTTCAAAAAAGTAAATTTATTTTCAGAAAGTACATACTTCGCTCTATTTTTGACATAGTTGGCAAGTTTGTTCAAAAACTTATCATACCTCTGAACCCATTTTAAAATACCCTCTTCATGAAAACTTGCCGCTTCCAAAAACCACCAAATCATCTGTAATCAAGGAAGGGCGACCAGAGCGGTCCTCATCATGGACGTTGTCACAGCCATCTTTGAATTGTCGTACCCACTTACGCACTTTGCTCTCACTCATCGCAGTCTCACCGCACACTTCACAAATCTGTCGATGGATTTCTGCAGCAGGCAGGTTCCTTGCTGACAAAAACCGTATCACTGAACGAACCTCACATGCGGAGGGTGAGTTGAGAGTCTGAAACATTTTTAAAGCACAGAACAGAACCGTACAGGTGAGCTACAGAGCGGAAACTGAGCACAGTTGTTCCCCAGGCATGCCGGTACACGATGCACACGCTCGTTGCGGTATGCGCGCAAACTACTAGTGTCTACAACAAAACGGACCTTACTTAAAAAATGCCCCTCATATATACATTCAATATATTATATTATTGGTAGGCTTGTTTGATTAAAAAAAAAGGTTCAAAACTCGTTTTGGATGTAGGGAGCACCGGTGGTTTGATTGGAAAGTCAATTCTTATTTTCACAGAAAAAAATGTTCAAAACTTTTCAGAACTTCTGAGACTTCCGAATCCTTCCTTAATGGTTTGAAAGTGTTATTTCCTATTTCATTGGGTGGTCTTTACTTTGAAAGTAGTTGTTTTACTCCAGAAGCGGGGTGGGGGGGCGGGGGAGCAAAGGCAGGAAATTCATCCAGTCTGGTTTAAAACGCTTCCCAGGCTCCAGCCCAGAAGCGAGGGGAAGGAAAGGTAGGAAATGCATCCAGTTTGCTTTTAAACTCTTTCCAGGCTCCAGCCCAAAAGTGGGGAAATGCTGGAGCATTTCCGACTCACTTACTGCTTCGTAACAGAAATGGCGGAAAAAGCTTCGGAAGGGCAAAGGGACTCCCAGTTTCCTTAAAAACTTAGAAATCACTTCAAAAAGCAAATCTTTCTGAATTTAATCCGAATTACAAAGATTCTGACCAAACCGAACCATTCCTAATTATTAGCATAGTACAATATCAGTATTAAATATTGTAATATTGGGTTGCTGTAGGTTTTTCCGGGCTATATGGCGATGTTCTAGAGGCATTCTCTCCTGACTTTTCACCTGCATCTATGGCAAGCATCCTTGGAGGTAGTGAGGTCTGTTGGAAGTAGGAAAATGGGTTTATATATCTGTGGAATGACAAGGGTGGGACAAAGGACTTTTGTCTGCTGGAGCTAGGTGTGAATGTTTCAGCTGACCACCTTGATTAGAATTTAATGGCTTGAAAGTGCCTGGGGGAATCTTCAGCAGCCATAGCAGAGCACCTGATGATCACACAGCATTTTATTGGAGAACACAGAAATGCTGGACCACTCTCACAACCACCAGGTCAGGCTGCACAGAGAAGCTACTGAAATCCACAAGAAGCATGTGGACAATTTCAACAGAAAGGAGGAAACCATGAAATGAACACAATCTGGCTACCAGTATTAAAAAAACTCTAAAATTACAACAGCAAAACAACATAGAGGAAACAATCCGGGACATCTAATCACCTCTCAACAAAAGATTGCTCCAGGCACTGTCAGGCTATTATATGCTAATCAAGGTGGTCAGTTGAAACATTCACACCTAGTTCCAGCAGACAAGAGTCCTTTATCTCATCCTGGTCATTCTACAGATATATAAACCCTTTTCCCTAGTTTATTTATTTATTTAGAAGTTTTCTATACCGGTCTTCTCACCTCAATGAGGGACTCAGACCGGTTTACAGCATATATGCAAATTACAATAATATACAAAAACAAAGTACATCAACATTACAGATTAAAATCATACAGTAAAAACATCATCTCATTACCCAAGCCAAATCGTCATGCAATCACAGTCATAGTCACAGTTCATCCTCCTCCTTCCATGTGGACGAAGGTTATGAGATCAGTCCTTAAAAGCCACATTCCACAGCCAGGTCTTTATTAGTTTCCTGAAAGTCAGGAGGGAGGGAGCAGATCTGATCTCTAGTGGGAGGGAGTTCCAAAGCTGGGGAGCCACCACCGAGAAGGCCCTGTCCCTCGTTCCCACCATATGCGATTGGGAAGGAGGTGGGACTGAGAGCAGCCCCCCCCCCCAGAAGATCTTAATAGCCTTGATGGTTCATAGGGGAGAATCCGTTCGGACAGGTAAAACTGGGCCGGAGTCGTTTAGGGCTTTATAGGTAAAAACCAGCACTTTGAATTGTGCACGGAAGCTAATCGGCAGCCAGTGGAGCTGGCGTAACAGAGGGGTCGTATGGTCTCTGTACCCCGCTCCTGTTAGCAATCTGGCTGCCGCTCGTTGGACTAGTTGAAGCTTCCGGGCAGTCTTCAGAGGCAACCCCACGTAGAGAGCGTTGCAGTAGTCTAAACGGGATGTAACCAGAGCGTGGACCACCATGGCCAAGTCAGACTTCCCAAGGTACGGGAAGTTCCAACAGACCTCACTACCTCTGAGGATGCTTGCCATAGATGCAGGCGAAACGTCAGGAGAGAATGCCTCTAGAACATGGCCATATAGCCCGGAAAAACCTACAACAACCCAGAATAATAACTGCTGGGTAAATGTTTGTGGCACAGAATGGAAAAAGGAGGGGTTCCCAAGGAGAAGAAGGAGAACCCAACATCAGGGTGAGAAACACCTTAGATAGGAATTTCAGGCTGACATTTATGTGATGGTTTGAAAAATAGTGCTTCAGGTTCACCACCATTTCTGTTGCTTTAAGCAAAATACAGTACACAACAGTAGAGAAGAGCAGAAGATCTCTGTTGGGGACCCCGTAGTTTATGGTGAATAAATATTGACAAAGTAGTCTAAAGAGCAAACACTTTGACATTTGTAATGTCCACTGGAGGATCTTGTATATATTTATCCTGGAAGAATAAGGGCAGCATACCAATTTTAATATTTTTTTTACTGAGCTTGACATTGCTCTTCTCATCCTGGCCTTATTCTTTCTTTCTTTCTTGCTGTATGTCAAGAAGGTTTTGTGATAGTAATTGGTCATTTTGCAGCATGAGTAACAGAGATGTTAAACCTCTGTTGGGATAATATTTCCATATTGATTCATGTTCCTCCCTTGCCTCAACTTTTTTTTCCTAGCTAGAGATTAATTGGTAAGATTCAAATACGGTCGGACTTAAACTGACCCTGGAAGTCCAGTTTTTTAAGAAAATGCCTTCTCCCTGCTAGAGTTGTAAATTGTGGTTTAATCCACGATCCCTTGCCCTTGTCCCTTTTTTGCCATTCCTTTCTCCCTCCCTCTTTGCTATCTAGCTTCACAAAGTTTTGCTGGGCCTACACAATAAGGTAATTGTCCCCACAATAAGAATTCTGCCCCTCCAGATAAATTTTCCTTCTGTCTCCAAATTTCCTAATTTTTTTTTGTCATGTCAGGAGCGACTTGAGAAACTGCAAGTCGCTTCTGGTGTGAGAGAATTGGCCGTCTGCAAGGACGTTGCCCAGGAGACGCCCGGATGATTTGATGTTTTATCATCCTTGTGGGAGGCTTCTCTCATGTCCCTGCATGAGGAGCTGGAGCTGCTAGAGGGAGCTCATCCGCCTCTCCCCGGATTCGAACCTGCGACCTGTCGGTCTTCAGTCCTGCTGGCACAGAGGTTTAACCCACTGCGCCACCGAGTGCTCCAATTTCCTCATCATCACCATCATCATCATCATCATCTGCTTCAAGAGCAAAAGACAAAGAGTGAATACCGTAAAAATACAATCCAGAGCAGAAGAGAAAACTGGCCAAAGAAGGCTCTCCATGGACAGTTCTTGGGAAAAATTGAGAGCCAAATTGACAAAGAAAAACCTGGCTGTGGCTCACAAATGGAACTCTGAAAAAGGGAGACAAAGGAGGGCCTGATTCTGGCAGCCCAAGAACAAGCCATTAGAACCAATGCCATCAAAGTCAGAATTGAAAAGTCGAGGACAGATCCCAAGTGTAGAGTCTGCAAGGAAGCAGATGAAACAATAGATCCCGTCTTCAGCTGCTGCAAGATCACGCAGACAGACTACAAGTAGAGGCACAACACCATTGCTCCGATGATTCATTGGAACTTGTGCCACAAATACCAACTGCCTGCGACAAAGAACTGGTGGGATCACAAGCCGGAAAAAGTTACAGAAAATGAACACCTCAAACTACTCTGGGACTTCTGGATTCAGACAGACAGAATTTTGGAGTACAACA
The DNA here is from genome assembly GCF_025583915.1 of Anolis sagrei ordinatus. Lineage (NCBI taxonomy): Eukaryota > Metazoa > Chordata > Lepidosauria > Squamata > Anolidae > Anolis > Anolis sagrei. Next base: position 43,934,049 of record NW_026847993.1, read on the forward strand.
CTCCTGACCTCACAATCGTGTTAAAAAACAAAGTATGGATCGTCGATGTCACAATCCCATTCTATGATGATTCCATGATGGCCTTTGTGTAATGTGATGGATTTTTCTAATGGCTATCTCTCTGCATATGAGATCTTTAAAAAAAGATTTTCAACTGGTTTGATTTCTTTTGGTAATCTCTTTTTAATTTTTGTATTTTTAATTTTTTTGCAGCAGCTGGAAATGATGGAGCTCTGTTTTGCTGTTCCTGGGGAAGTAGTTGACCCCTTGTGATAGTGATCCCTCTTGTGCAAGGAGGAATTGCAACAGAAAAATCCAACTTCTTGTTGCAACTAGAATCCCTCATGAGAGAAGCTGTTTCATAAGTGACAATTGAACAGAGCCTCCATTGATTGAAGCAGCAGCTGCTTCATGATGTGACAAATGGATCAGGAGTTACCGATTAGGACTACAACTACTATGCTTATATATCCATAACTCCTTAGCAGGATTCTCTCCAATGTTGAAGATGATGATGATGATGGCATCCCTAATTTGTTTCTGGCAATAGGTCCAAATCATCTTTGCAGGCCATCAAGATTGATTTGCTATTGTACATGTGGATAACAATCACATGAGACATCATGAAAAGTGCGCATGGGACACACTTTGCAAAAATATGTGGCCACAAGAAAAATTGAACAATGGTTGGCTTCGCCTGTGTTGATTCTACTTTAAAAAGAAGACCTCACAATAGAGTCATTAGCAAGCATTGAAAAGATAGAAAGGGTGGGAGATTGGATCCATGGTGGAGCAACCACCACACTGGATGAGGGATCTACAACCATTCTAGCTTCACGGTACTGTACGTTATCCCCTTTGGTAATTGGGGAGAGCTCATATTGAGATAAATAATAATAGTAACAACAACAACAACAACAACAACAAAAACAACAAAGCCCTAAATCAGTGGTTCTCAACCTTCCTACTGCTGCGACCCCTTAATACAGTGCCTCACGTTGTGGTGACCCCCAACCATAAAATTAATATTATTGCTACTTCCTGATTGTAATTGTGTTCCTGTTATGAATCATAATGTAAATATCTGAAATGCAGGATGTATTTTCATTCATTGGACCAAATTTGGTACAAATACCCAACAACAGCGCTCCATGCTGTCATGTCAGCCACATGACCTTGGAGGTGTCTTTGGCCTAGAAATTGAGCACCAACTCCCAGAGTTGGACACGACTGGACTTAATGTCAGGGGAAAACTTTTACCTTACCTTACCCAATATGCCCAAATTTGAACACTGGTGGGGTTGGAGGGAGAATTGATTATGTCATTTGGGAGTTGTAGTTGCTGGGATTTATAGTTCACCTACAATCAAAGAGCATTTTGAACTCCACCAATGATGGAATTGGACCAAACTTGGCACACAGAACTCCCATGAACAACGAAAAATACTGGAAGGGTTTGGTGAGCACTGACCTTGAGTTTTGGAGTTGTAGTTCACCTGCATCCAGAGAGCATTGCAGACTCAAACAATGATGGATCTGGACCAAACTTCACATGGATACTCAATATGTCCCAATGTGAACACTGGTGGAGATTGGGGAAAACAGACCTTGGAAAGCGCAGGGGGCGAGAAGAAAGGCTGCGCTCATGGCAAGGCTGTGAGTGCAGCCCTTCGCCCCACACCCTGTGCCCTTCCGAACTCGAAAAGGCGCAGGGGGTGAGCAGAAAGGCTGTGCTCATACGGCAGGGGTCGGCAGCCATTTTGGCAGGGGCGGGGCCGACCAAGGCAGCTTCGCGACCCCCCGAAAATGGCCCAATGACCCCCCTGGGGGTCGCGACCCCCAGGTTGAAAACTGCTGCCGTAAATAGTTCTATCCCAGCTTACCTGTCCAAATGTATCTCCTCCTATGAACCATCTAGGAGCTTAAGATTGTCTGGGGAGGCCCTGCTCTCGATCCTGCTGGCCTCGCAAGCACAACTGGCAGGGACGAGGGACAGGGCCTTCTCAGTGGTGCCCCCCCCAGCTATGGAACTCCCTCCCCAGGGATATTAGATCATCCCTCCCCCCCCCCTGACTTTCTGAAAAAAAGGTAAAAACTTGGTTCTTTGAGCAAGCTTTTGAGAATACAGCGGAATAGATAACATGGAACTATGAATTGATGAACATGGAATGGCTAGAAAATGTTATGGAAATGCTTTTAACAAGATGACACTGATGATTGGATGTTCTAATGGTTTTTATATATGTTTTTATATTGGTATGTTGATGGTTTTTAATTGCACTTTTATGGATGTGTGGCATCGAATTGTGCCAACTTATAGCTTGCCTTGAGTCACTGTAAGGCTGAGAAAGGCGGGCTATAAATATTGTAAATAAATAGATAAACTTTATTTTTGTACCCCTCCTCCATCTCCCGGAAGGGACTCGGGGTGGCTTACATGGAGTCGAGCCCAACCAACATAGTTAAAATATAACACAATAAAATTGATAAAACAGCATCATAAAACAATATAAAATAGACAAATAAAATAATAATAAACTTTTATTTGTACCCCGCTACCATCTCCCGAAGGACTCGGTGCGGCTTACAAGAGGCTGAGCCCAAATACAACAATAAAACAACAACAATACAGCAAAATAATCAAAAACAAAGCAATAACATTAACAACACACAATGACGCAATTAAAAACTATGGCAGGGCCAAATGTAATAATTAAAATTAAAAAGTGCTGGGCATGACCAGGAGAAAAGGGTGGATGTCTGGAGAGGGATGGGTATGCAGTAGGCTTGGGTAACCACGGAAAAATTTGGTTCTAAACTCGTTCTGTTTTTAGGGGGCCCTTGCATTTCGTTTTTTTTAATAATTCCGAAATTTACCTCTAAAAAATTTCAAAATTTACGAAATTTCGTAAAATTACTAATCAATTCGTTAATGGCAGACGAGATTGCGCAATATGCTAAAAAAAAAAAACCTCCAAATGGGACAGGAGGAACTTCTGAAGCTTCCCTCTCCCTCTGTTGTTGACTGTTGGTGTGATAAAACAAACAACAACTATAAAACTTGCACCAGACATGCGAAAATAATTACGAAATAATTACGAAATAATTACGAAATAAATTGAAAAAATTGTTTCGAATCTTAATTACTCCTCACACTATTCCTGCATGGCTCAATATTGGATCGTAAGCTAATTTAAATACGAATTAATAACGAATTACGAAATTAATGAACGAAACCGCCCAAGCCTAGTATGCAGATATCATGAATCTCTGATAAAGTGCGTTGGGGACAAAATGCTTGGAGTTTCCTTATTCTGGGAAGGCACACTGGAACAATCACATTATAAGAAAGTATAAAAACAACCATCGAGCAAACAACCAGTAGCCTGATATAGTAAACAGTAGGCATGGTTAGGTTCGGTCCGAATCTTCGTAATTCGGATTAAATTTGGAAAGATTTGGGGTTTTTTTTAAGTGATTTCGAGGTTTTTAAGGGAACCGGACGTCCCTTTGCCCTTCCAAAGCTTTTTCCACCATTTCTGTTATGAAGCAGTGAGTCGGAAATTATCCAGCTTTTCCCTGCATTCTGAGCTGGAGCCTGGGCCGAGTTTAAAAACAAACTGGATGTATTTCTTCCCTTTGCTCCTCCCCCCCCCCTTCTGGAGTTAAACAACTACTTTCAAAGTAAAGACCACCCAATGAAACAGGAAATAACACTTTCAAACCATTAAGGAAGGATTCGGAAGTCTCAGAAGTTCTGAAAAGTTTTGAACATTGTTTTCTGTGAAAATCGGAATTGATTTACGAATCGAACCACTATATCTGAAATGATATAGTGCTTGTTTTTGATCAGACAAGAGCTTGTTTTTAATCAGACAAGCCTAGTAAACAGTTTCTGGGCTGGTGCAACTCAGTTGCAAGGACGGGCTGATGGATATAGTGCTGATAGATGGCTGTGTGGCAGCAGGTTGAGGATGAATCCAGCGAAGATGGAGATCCTATGGCTGGGTCGACCGGGTAGTGGGGACATCCAGCTGCCTACCCTGGATGGCGAGGCGCTACGCCCGTCCTCGTTGGTCAAGAGCCTGGGAGTCCTTTTGGACCCTCTGCTGAGGATGGAGGCCCAGGTCTCCGCCGTGAGCAGAACCGCCTTCTTTCACCTGCGGCAGGCTAGACGGCTGGCCCCCTCCCTGTCCAGGGACGACCTAGCTACGGTGATCCAGGCCACGGTCATCTCAAGACTGGACTACTGTAATGCCCTCTACATTGGCCTTCCTCTGTCGGTGATCCGGAAGCTCAAGTTGGTACAAAATGCAGCTGCTCGGCTTCTTGCGGGAATTCTGATGAGATGCCACATCACCCCAATCTGACTGCAGCTGCATTGGTTACCCATTGAGCACCGGATCACTTTCAAAGGGATGGTACTCACCTTTAAGGCCTTGCATGGTCTGGGGCCGATGTACCTGAGGGACCGCCTCACCCCCTCCCAACCCCAGAGATCCCTCCGTTCTGAGGACCAAGATTTGTTGGAAATTCCCAGTGTCAAGACCTTGCGTCTACAGCAACCAGATGCAGAGCCTTCACAGCAGTGGCACCATCACTCTGGAATACTCTGCCACCTGAAGTCCGTGCCTTGCGGGACTTATCAGCTTTCTGCAGGGCATGGAAGACATATCTGTTTCGACGGGCCTTTGATCTCTGATATTGCTGTTTTTAAATTGTTTTAAATGGTTTTTAAATTGTGTTAGATTTTAGCCTGTTCTTGTAAGCCGCTCCAAGCCCCAGGGGAGTGGCCGCATAGATGTTCAAATAATAAATAAATAAATAAATAAATAAATGCCAGATGACAAAGCTAGGAATAGAGGTCAATATGGGGCAGAGCACTATATCTATGGGTAGGGGACCAGTAGTAAAGTGCAAGGACTAGATCTTGGGTCATAGCTGGGAGCGAAAATTATCTGGGGAGCTGTCTATTCCTACTATGGGATATCTTTCCATGTGCCACAGAATGTGCAAACTTTCAGTAGTATCCCTTTTTGGAACCCGTAAAGCATAACCTCTGGGAATGAGCTTTTCCTCAGTGTCCTACCCGCCGTTCTAAGCTTCTCCAATATGCAAATACAAGCTTTTAATTTTCCTATAATTGAGGAGGTACTTTCTTGTTGTTGCTTTGTGGGATTCTTTATTGATGTTTTTATGTTTTATTAAAGATTGGTTCTCAAAAATGTAATGAGTAAAAAAAAATATCTGGCTTAATTTAAATTGTGAATCTGTCTGTTAAGAAATACATTAGGGGTAGGAGAAGCATAAGACATATTAATTGACAGACAGGAACTGCTGTCTCTGAGGTTGATACAAGTAATTTATTACTTTAGAAATGAATGCCACCTCCAGAATGTGCTTCATTAATTTCAAATTTAGTTTTAATTTCAAGCTGTTGCCCCTTGAGAAGAATAAGGTGGCAAATTATGTTTGAAGAGCAGATTTTCCCCCCTCTTCTTCCGCTTACTTGGAAGAAATGCTAAATTTTAACTATTTAGTTTTAATAAATAAATGTATTTCTTTGACAGGGAACATGCCAGCTGCTAATATAAAGCAAGGCCAATAGTTACTAACTCTGATTTTTTTTCTTTTTGTTTCCTTTTTTCTCCATCTTGACAGCTTATGTTCCGGATGACCTAAAGGAGGCTGCAATGGTGGAGGATGACCTAGAACCCGACGAGAACGCGGTTGATGGAGAACCTTCGGCAAAGTACGCCTGTCCGGAGAAGGACTTTAGCAAGAACTGCCAGAGCTATCAGAACTCTCCGGCCGCGGAGTTCTCCAGCCACGAAATGGACAGCGAGTCACATATCAGCGAGACGAGTGACCGGATGGCTGACTTTGAGAGCGGCTCCATCAAAAACGAGGAGGAGACTAAAGAGGTCTCGATACAGCTGGACGAGTCCGTTGTGTCGGACAGCCTGGAACAAATGAAAGCCGTCTATAACAACTTCCTCTCCAACTCGTACTGGTCCAATCTGAACTTGAATCTCCACCAGCCGACCTCCGAGAAGACCAACGGGAGCAGCAGCAGCAGCAGTAGCAGCAGCAGCAGTTGTGGGAGCGGCAGCTTCGATTGGCACCAGACGGCCATGGCGAAAACGCTGCAGCAAGTTTCGCAGAACCGAATCCTCCCCGAGCCCAGCCTTTTTAGCACAGTTCAATTGTACAGACAAAGCAGCAAGCTTTACGGCTCTATATTTACCGGGGCCAGTAAATTCCGCTGTAAAGACTGCAGTGCTGCCTATGATACTTTAGTAGAATTAACCGTGCACATGAATGAAACAGGACATTATCGGGATGACAACCACGAAACGGATAACAATAACCCTAAAAGATGGTCCAAGCCCCGTAAACGTTCTCTGCTCGAAATGGAAGGGAAAGAAGATGCCCAGAAAGTATTGAAGTGTATGTACTGCGGGCATTCATTTGAATCGCTTCAAGACTTGAGTGTTCATATGATCAAAACAAAACATTACCAAAAAGTGCCTCTGAAGGAACCCGTAACCCCCGTAGCAGCAAAAATTATCCCAGCTACTAGAAAGAAAACCTCACTGGAGCTAGAGCTTCCCAGTTCTCCAGACTCCACCGGTGGGACGCCCAAAGCAACGATCTCAGACGCCAATGATGCGCTTCAAAAGAATTCCAACCCGTACATCACGCCGAATAATCGTTATGGACACCAAAATGGTGCCAGCTATGCTTGGCATTTTGAAGCAAGGAAATCTCAGATTCTCAAGTGCATGGAATGTGGGAGTTCCCATGACACTTTGCAGGAACTCACTGCCCATATGATGGTGACCGGACATTTTATTAAAGTCACCAACTCGGCCATGAAGAAAGGGAAGCCCATCATAGAAGCCCCCGTCACGCCGACCATCACCACGTTGCTTGATGAGAAAGTGCAGTCTGTGCCTCTTGCAGCCACAACCTTCACCTCTCCTTCCAACACTCCATCCAGCATTTCCCCCAAGTTGAACATGGAAATCAAGAAGGAAGTTGATAAGGAGAAAATAACTCTGGATGAGAAGATGAAAGATAAGGAAAAACTGGGCGATGAGGAAGAAAAATATGACATCTCTTCCAAATATCATTACTTGACTGAAAATGACCTGGAGGAGAGTCCAAAAGGAGGGCTTGATATTTTGAAGTCTTTAGAAAACACAGTCACGTCCGCTATCAACAAAGCCCAGAATGGCACGCCAAGTTGGGGTGGCTATCCCAGTATCCATGCTGCTTATCAACTTCCGAATATGATGAAGCTGTCCTTAGGCTCATCCGGGAAAAATACTCCCTTAAAAGCTATGTATGGAAATGCGGAAATGGTTTCTCCAACCAAAAGCCAGCCACTCATTTCGCCCCCAAGCAGCCAAACATCCCCTGTGCCCAAAACCAACTTCCATGCCATGGAAGAGCTGGTTAAGAAAGTCACCGAGAAGGTGGCCAAAGTGGAAGAGAAAATGAAGGAGCCTGAAGGAGGGAAGCTTTCCCCAATGAAGAGAGCGACGCCTTCGCCGTGCAGCAGTGAAGTCAGTGAACCCCTCAAGATGGACACCTCGAATGACGTTGGGTTCAAGAGCCAAGAGAACAGCCCACTTTCTCAGAGAGAGAACTGCAAGGAAAGCCCAAACGGGGAGCCGATGGAAAATGGCAAGGATCTGGTCAAGGCTATCCCAAGTACCTTGAGTAGCAGCACGGCTATTATCACGGACCACCCTCCAGAACAGCCATTTGTAAACCCATTAAGTGCATTACAGTCTGTCATGAATATTCATCTTGGGAAGGCAGCCAAGCCCTCTCTGCCTGCCCTGGACCCAATGAGCATGCTTTTCAAAATGAGCAACAGCTTGGCAGAAAAGGCGGCCGTGGCCACCCCACCTTTGCAGTCCAAAAAGCCAGACCACTTAGACCGTTATTTTTATCATGTCAACAATGACCAGCCCATAGATTTGACGAAAGGCAAGAGTGACAAAAGCTGCTCTTTGGGTTCAGTGCTTTTGTCATCCACATCGGCATCTTCGGCATCTTCTTCATCTACAGTGACAACGGCAAAGACATCTGCGGTTGTGTCATTCATGTCAAACTCGCCGCTACGTGAGAATGCCTTGTCAGATATCTCTGATATGCTGAAGAACCTGACAGAAAGTCACACATCAAAATCTTCCACACCTTCCAGTATCTCTGAGAAGTCTGACATTGACGGTGCGACAATGGAGGAGCCAGAAGAGACGACCCCGGCTCAGAAAAGGAAGGGCCGCCAGTCCAACTGGAACCCACAACACTTGCTCATTCTGCAGGCCCAGTTTGCGGCCAGTTTGCGACAGACGTCGGAAGGGAAATACATCATGTCGGACTTGAGCCCACAGGAGAGAATGCACATTTCTAGGTTCACGGGGCTCTCGATGACCACCATTAGTCACTGGTTGGCCAATGTGAAATACCAGCTCCGAAGGACAGGGGGGACCAAATTCCTTAAAAATTTGGACACTGGGCACCCGGTGTTCTTTTGTAATGACTGTGCTTCACAAATTCGAACTCCTTCGACGTATATCAGTCACCTTGAATCACACCTGGGTTTCCGGCTACGGGACTTGTCCAAACTATCTAGCGAACAGTTAAACAATCAGATAGCACAAACCAAGTCGCCCTCCGAAAAACTGTTGGCGCCTTCGCCCGAGGAAGAAATAGGGACCTCGTACCAATGTAAACTTTGCAACAGGACTTTTGCAAGCAAGCATGCTGTGAAGCTCCATCTCAGTAAAACACACGGGAAATCTCCCGAGGATCACCTTCTGTACGTTTGTGAATTAGAGAAGCAGTAGCGTTTGCTTTTGGACACACAAAAGACAACGTCAACAACTGTACGTGGCTTTGAGGAAAACTGTCAGAACCTGCCTTAAAGCTACTTTTTTTTTCCTTCCTTCTGTTCTTGGCACATAAATTTGGTTTTAACTCTGGGGTGTCACTCTGGCCTAAATGACTTCTTTTTCTCCCTCTTTCTCTCCTCGTTTTGTAAAACTGTACAGTGTTTAATAGAGGTGCATAATCAGCTGTTGTTACTGGTAAAAATATGAAGGTTAAAACGCTGTGGTAAGTGTTTGGAACTTTGTGTAAATTGGGGTTTTAGTTACTGTGCATCGCTCCGATGCCTCAAGCTGCATGCATTAACAAAACCATTTAATTAAGCATTTATTAATGAATTCTGGCGCACTTTTTTCATGGTGACTCAAGTGTGCTGGACGGTACTTCTCACCCTGTAAATCTTTAGCCCTCTGAGTACTTTGAAGCACTTTTGAATCAATTGGGTTTTCGAAAAGATTGACATGTTTTCCTTTTTCAAAGAAAAAATATATAATCTCTTCCATTGATGAACATTTTTAGGCAACTCGAAGAATGGGCTCAAACAAAGAGTGTCACCAGCTGGTGCAATTACTTGTTTGGTTTTCTCCATCATGTTTTGAAGTATTCATAATGGTTCCCTCCATAATGTCTTGAAGGAAAAATCACATAGAGGATTGAGACGGATGTCGACCGTTGTGGGTTTCCCTTCGGATGTTGCATACCGTGGTCGCCAGCCTGACATCACTTGAGCATCGTAGAAAGTGTAATTTGCACAGATATCTATAGCAACAAACACAGACAACAACTGTAAATTGCAATTCACAATATCTATATTACAGGAAAATTTACATTAAACGTAACATAGGAACGGTAACTAAACTAATTAGTAATCTCTCTCTATATAAATGCTCTGTGCATAATGAGTACCTTAAAAACAAAAGAACCAATGAACGAAATCACACCAAATTTGGCAACAAAACATCTCACAACACAAGGAGTGACCATCACTCAAAAAATTATGATTTTGTCATTTGGGAGTTGTAGTTGCTGGGATTTATAGTTCACCTACAATCAAAGAGCATTCTGAACTCCATCAATGATGGAATTGAACCAAACTTGGCACACAGAACTCCCATTACCAACAGAAAATACTGGAAGGGTTTGGTGAGCATTCATCTTGAGTTTGGGAGTTGTAGTTTACCTACATCCAGACACTACCATGGACTTAAACAGTGATGGAGCTGGACCAAACTTGGCACGAATATTCCATATATCCAAATATGAACACAGATGGAGTTTGGGAGAAATAGACCTTGACATTTGGGAGTTGTAGTTACTGGGATTTATAGTTCACCTATAATCAAAGAGTGTTCTGAGCCCCACCAACGACAGAATGGGGCCAAACTTCCCACACAGAACCCCCATGACTGACGGAAAATACTCAAGGCCATCCAGTCCAACTCCCTTCACCAGGGCAAGAAAACGTAATCAAAGCCCTCCTGACAAAGAGCCATCCAGCCATATATATAGATAGATATGATTCACACACACAGATATAGTATCATAGATTTGAAAGGGACCCCTAAAGAAGGACAATGATATGTTGCATGTTCCAGAGTAGGCAAACTAGACAATCTCTACATCAACACTGACAAAGAAACAGCAAAAAATACTGTTTACACACAAGCATCAAGACATTACATATATTAGAAACCAACACTTTCTCATTACTTTATTTTCCAGATCAACAGACTGAGCCACAGCAACGTGTGGCAGGGGACAGCTAGTTATTTATATATGAAAGGATGCTTATCACTATATTAAAAGCACCAAGAGACTAGAGCTTCCAGAGTGACAATTTCTATATTCTAGGAGATTCTTCATTAGTTCATGACGTCAGGAATAGTAACACTTTTTTTTCTTTTTTGGCATATTTTTTGTAAGAAATTTAGTTTTATCTTTATTAATTTTTAAGCCCGCCACCTCTCCAAATGTGTCTGTTATCTTCCAGCATTTATCGCACTGATCTAGTGGGTCTTCCAATATCCAATCCATATCGTCCGCAAACGCACACGTCTTATATTTTTTCTATTTTACACTCAGTCCTTTTAAATCTTGGTTGTTTCTAATGTTTTCTAATAAGATTTCTAGTGTCAAAATAAAAATCAATGGGGATAAAGGGCATCCCTGTCTAGTCCCCTTATTTATTTTAAATTATGTTGATAATTGTCCGTTTATTATAATTCTTGCAGATTGTTGAGCATAAATTGCTTTAATAGCATTAATAAACTGATAGCCCATGTCCATTACTTTTAACAATTCCATTATAAAGTTCCAATTAACCTTGTCAAAGGCTTTTTCTGCATCCAAAAACAAAAAGCTCACCTCTTTTTGGATATGTTTATCATAATACTCAAAGGCATTTAATATTGTCCTTATGTTGTCCTTGATATGTCGCCCTGGTAAAAAGTTGCAAGTAAAGACAGGACAAAAGACTCTTGTCTGTTGGAGCTAGGTGTGAATGTTTCAGCTGACCACCTTGATTAGCATTTGATGGCCTGGCAGTTTTTTTGGTGTGGCCTGTTTGTGCCTGGGGGAATCAAGGAACATGAAAGGCACTGCAGACTACTTCAGCCAGAGAAGTCAGCCATAGCAGAGCACACGATGAACCAATGTGGAGACAGAATATTATTTGAAAACACAGAAATGCTGGACCACTCTCACAACCACCATTTCAGGCTACACAGAGAAGCCATTGAAATCCACAAGCATGTGGACAATTTCAACAGAAAGGAGGAAACGATGAAAATGAACAAAATCTAGCTACCAGTATTAAAAAATTACAACAGCAAAACAACAGAGAGGAAACAATCAGGGACAGCTAATCAACTCTTAACAAAAGATTGCCCCAGGCACTGCCAGGTCATCAAATGCTAATCAAGGTGGTCAGTTGAAACATTCACACCTAACTCCAACAGACAAGGGTTCTTTGTCCCACCCTGCTCATTCCACAGATATATAAACCCATTTTCCTAGTTCCAACAGACCTCACTACCTCTGAGGATGCTTGCCATAGATGCAGGCAAAGCGTCAGGAGAGAATGCCTCTAGAACATGGCAATATAAACCCGGAAAAAACTACAACAACAACCCAGTTAAGTTACTGTTCCTACGTTACGTTTAATGTAAAATTTCCTGTAATATAGATATAGTGAATTGCAATTTACAGTTGTCTGTGTGTATCACTTGAGCATTGGCCTGGTGTGACCTCCTGGCACATCCCAAACGTTTCCTTTTTCAGGGACCTGATGCCTTGTTTCAGAGCTTCCAGCCTCTATGTACATGTGGATCCTTCTTCCATTAATTCCTAGGACTGACATGGACCTTAAGGTTACATTGCCATATAATCTAGATTATTACATCAGATAATCCACATTATCTGCTTTAACCTGGATTATACAAGTATGCACTGCCATATAATCCAGTTCGACGCAGATAATAATGGTATGATACAATACAGTAATATATAATACTGATATTGTACTATGCTAATAATATAATATTGTGTGTGTGTGTGTGTATACACACACACACACACACACACATATATAGTAAGCCTTTCTGAGTCCCCTTTGGGGTGAGAAGGGCGGTATATAAATGTCATAAATAAATGAATAAATAAATAATCTGGATTTTATATGACAGTGTAGAAAGAGTCTAACTAAGGGTCCTTCCAGACAGGTCCTATATCGCAGGATCTGATTCCAGGTTTTCTTCTTTAAACTGGATTATATAAGTCTGCACTGCCAGATAATCAGGGATAAACAGAAAACCTGGGATCAGATCCTGGGATATAGGGCCTGTCTGGAAGGACCCTAAATTCTCCCTTTGGCTTTCTGGTCTATCTGTATGGAAAACCCATAGGGAAAGTTACTTCACCTCAATACTATAGTTAGTCCTACTCAGGGTGACCCAGGCTGGATCTACACTGCCATATAATCCAGATTATCAAAGTGGATAATCCACATTATCTCTTTGAACTGGATTATATGTGTTTACACTACCATATTTGGAGCCCCCAGTGGTGCTGTGGGTTCAAGCACAGAGCTGCTGAGCTTGTTGACCGAAAGGTTGCAGGTTCGAATCTGGGGAGCGGCGTGAGCTTCCGCTGTCAACCACAGCTTCTGCCAACCTAGCAGTTCGAAAACCTACACTACCATATAATCCAATTCAAAGCAGATAATCTGGATTTTATATGGCAGTGTAGATCCATCCCATTGAATTAATGGGATTGGTTTGAGTACTAAGGCCCCTTGTACACTGACCTATAATCCAGGATCTAATCCCAGATTAATTATATTAGATATAGATTAATTATATCTAATCCCAGGTAATTAATTATATTTAATTATATTTTAAGGTATTGTGGGCATTGAACTGTTGTCATCTGTAAACCGCCTTGAGTTGCCTGCGGGCTGAGAAGAGTGTTATACAAATATAATAAAGAAATTAATAAATGAATAAATAATCTTCTCATCCCAGATTATCTGGCAGTGGAGACTCATATAATCCAGTTTAAAGCAGATAATCGGGGATCAGAACCTGGGATCTAGGACAGTGTAGAAGGGGCCTGACTCCTCATTCAGCGGTGATTCCCGGAATTAGGACTAACCAATAGTAAATATACTAAATATAGTAAATAAATAATAGAATTCCAGCTCTTAGTGAAAGAGGCATGGACGTGACATCTTTCCCCAGGGGATTGCTTCTTGCCCTCCTTTAGGAAACTGGAACTCCCAAAAACCAAAACACTGTAGATAACTCAAAATAAGTTTTATTGTTCACAAAGAGTTATCTCTTTAAAGCAGTAAGCTGGAAGTTTCAGAGGGGTGAAGGAAACCTTACAGTCTCAGTCAGTCTTGGGTCCAAGGAGTTTGAAGCTGAGAAGCTTTTCCAAATTTCCTCTTTTCTCAATGGCTGTGGATATTGGAATAAACACAACCTCAGTCCAAATGGCCTATGATTTGAAGACTCAGGGTCTTCCTCTGGTGCCAAAAGAACCGGTTTGAAGGCACTTGAGACTTCCCAACGTCGTTCAGGTTGGACTGAACATGAAGCATAAGTCTCAAGGGTAAGAACCTCAGAATTGGTGCTGAGAGGTAACTTAATCAGGGGCTTTTAGAGCCAAGTCTCTTACTCACGTCCGTGTGATAGAAACTCTGATAGCAGAATGAAAAAGGGAAGCACTCCCCTCCTCCAGGAAGAGGTGGAGCCAAACAATTGAGCTGAGAAAGCAATTCAACTGGTGCAAACACTGATTGACAGCTATAAATAACCAATCAATCCAACTATACATAAGTAGGGTAAAAAGGCAGGATTAAGCATGATACAACAGTTTAAATCTTGCAACTAACAGTTCTACACATAGGCGGCACCACTCGCGCCGTCACACCAGCCAATGGTCTTTCCTGAGAACATACTCTGTGTATCTGGATGGTGTTTTCTGGATATGCTTCTCTGGGAGTTTACTCATGTACTTCCATGTCCATAGAAGTGGCACCCATCTTGAATATTTGAAATATATTATTTTCACATTGAAACATAAGATGTGTATATTGTATAGATTTTAAAATCCTCTAATGGGAAAAAAATGTGTGATTGTGGACAATGCCATTTCTCCTCCTCCTTCTCCAACATTTTTTTAATCAATGCTGTATTTTGTACCTAATTCTCAAGTATAAGCGGTACCTATAAATATATAAATATATAAATATATAGATATATATATAAAATGATAATGTATATTTCTTTTCTAGGTCAAGGGGTTGTTTTTTTTTTCCTTTCCTTTTCACATCCGAACAATGTAAATTATATGAAAGAGACAACAGATAGCATTTATAAAGTATTCAGAAACATTATTCTTGAAGCAAAGTATGGTGGGTTTTCTCTCTCTCCCCTTTTTGTTTTGCTATACAGTACATCTATATTGATAGAGGTTTGTGTTTAAATTATACATATTTATTAGTTGTTTGCTACCTTTTTTAAAAAAAGAAGAAGAAAAAAGAACATTCTGTTAACAAAAGCCACGGACTGGCGTGCATTGTATCTCTTTTGCACAAATTTTCAAAGTATTTATTAGTCAAACGAATTCTGCAAACGAATTCAAAAAAAGCCGAAATTCAAAATCGACTCAGTGCTCAAAGGGTTAAATCTATTTGGGGGTCGGGGCGGGGCAGGAGAATTGTACTGTATTTCCTAAACCATGATATATATAAATATATATATATATATATATAAAAAGAAAGCCTTTAACATGTTTGTACTGTAATACTTTGCTTAAAAGTTACGAGGCATTCGGTGAGACGACCTCCTCCTCGACTTATTTATAAGCGCTCTTGGTTGTTATTTCATATCGTCGAATGCCCTCTCTCTCTCTCTCTTTTTCTCTCTTTTCCTCCCCTTTTCAGTTGGTAACTTTCTGTTTTGTTCTTCCTAATTATTCTCCCAAGATTTCATACTGCAGTTTTTATCTTTAAGCATATGAAAGGTAACCCGTGGTTACCAGCGCACTAAGTGATTCTGTTCGTCTCCATTTTTGGCAGTTAATTTGCAGAAGTAACTGACAGCTGACACCATATGAGACTCTATGTGTACAATATTGGCATGTAAACAGCACAGACCCAGAATCGCACATTCTGTGCCCCTGTTCTGTTGTTGACAATGTGGCACCATTATATGACTCTTCTTCATATAACCCCCCCCCTTTTTTTTTCTACAGCTGCATTAAAATTGTCTTTTTTGCTATAATTTTTGGTGTTGCGTTCACAATTATATCCGAAATGTGCTACGACTAACGAGCACATTAAAATTAAATTGTACGCTCGCTGTTTATGACTTGAAGCTTGAGTAGACTCCTTCATCTGCCAGGTGTTGGCAGTCGAAATCTATACATAAATCACCGGAGTTTTACTGAACTTTAGCATTTAAAGAGCAAGGGAGCAAATATTCAAAGGCGGCGTTCTCCAAAGGGAGGGAAAACACAGAATGATATGGAGATTATATGAGGGTTGGATTTATTATTTATTTTATTTTATTTGGGGTGCTTCTACCCCGCCATTCTCAACCCCCTCGGGGGGACTCAGGGCGGCTTACAAAAGGCATAGTTCGATGCCCAACAATTCACAAAATATACAAAATATACAATTATACAAAAATATACAATTTACAATTTAACATCAACAGTTGTTGTTGCTCATTCGTTCAGTCGTCTCCAACTCTTTGTGACCTCATGGACCAGCCCACGCCAGAGCTCCCTGTCGGCCGTCACCACCCCCAGCTCCTTCAAGGTCAGTCCAGTCACTTCAAGTATGCCATCCATCCATCTTGCCCTTGGTCGGCCCCTCTTCCTTTTTCCTTCCATTTCCCCTGCATCATTGTCTTCTCTAAGTACACACAAACTGGGAGGGGACAATCAAGCTATTCTCCAGACTTCATTGAATTGCAAGGTTCTACCAGCACCATGGGGCCTCAGCGGTGCAACAGGTTAAACTGCAGAATTTGCTGACCAGAAGGTCAGCAGTTCAAATCCATGGGACAGGGTGAGCTCCCATTGTTACCCCCAACTTCTGCCACTGTAGTAGTTCGAAAACATGTAAAGGTGATGGTTGGATCTTCTCGCAGTCCAAGGCACTCTCAGAACTTTCCTCCAACACCACAGTTCAAAAGCATCTCTCTTCCTTCGCTCAGCCTTCCCTAAGGTCCAGCTCTCACATCTGTAGGTTACTACAGGGAAGACCATGGCTTGGACTAGGCGGATCTTTGTTGCCAGTCTGATGTCTCCACTCTTCACTATTTTATCGAGACTGGACATGGCTCTCCTCCCAAGAAGGAAGCGTCTCCTGATTTCCTGGCCACAGTCTGCGTCTGCAGTCATATTTGCACCTAGAAATACAAAGTCTGTCACGGCCTCCACATTTTCTCCCTATATTTTCCAGTTGTCAATCATTCTTGTCAAACATCAACAGTTATTACTAGTTAAAACAATCAAATCAATACAATAACAGCAATAACAGTACTGGTATGCGGAAGGTACTGGCTTGTTCACTAGACTCTCCTCTACAGTTCCATTTTGGAAGGAAGCCTTAGCAATGAATGGTTGTGTTAAAGTGTGAAGTATGGAACCCTGTTGCATTGACCGACTGTCTGTTCAGAGTTCCATACTTCGCACTTTGACAACACAACCATTCAATGCTAAGGCTTCCAGCCAAAATGGAACTGTAGAGGAGAGTCTACTGAACAAGCCAGTATTTGCCGCATACCAGTACTGTCATGTGTTGAGCAGTTACGAAGGTGGAGGCATTACTTTTCATTCAACCCTTGTACCTCCTCTTTAAACCTCCAAGAAGATTGACTGGAACAAAGAGGGTTTATAAGCAGCATTTGTAGCAAAGCAAATAGATCATTTGTTGAGACATATATTCAAACCCAATCACTCCGTGGAAGGTCACTCCGTGGATTAGAGAACTCATTCCATCTCCTTTTGGTTGGCAAGAAGAGAAACCCCGAGACTTATTGGTGCAACTTTATGATTTCAGAATGCTTTCACTTTTGCAGAAAATTGATTGGAAGGAAAGATAGGGGAATGAACGAAGAGAGGCACTATTATGCTAATGACAGTGAGTCTTAACAAAAACACAGAACCCGTCATTTTAATCTTTGTGAACACACGCTGCTTGAATGAAAAGTAATGCCACCAACTTCGTAACTCCTCAACAGATGGCAGTACTGGTATGCAGCAGGTACTGGCTTGTTCAGGAGACTCTCCTCTACAGTTCGATTTTGGCGGGAAGCCTTAGCATTCAACGGTTGAGTTGTTAAAGTGCGAAGTATGGAACCCTGCACATACGGTCAGTCAATGTGACTTAAGCAACGTGCAGTCATTGAAACTGTTGCACTCCAGCTCAGGAAACAGGGCCCTCTTGTCGTTAATACACCACACCTTGGTTTAGGAAAATACAATCCCTTTTATTGAATGATGAATACAAAAAAGATAGAAGTCCAAAGGTAAAGAAGTCAAAATGAAACAGCAAACAACAATGTCCAGAAAATTTGCAGAAAATCCAAAGCAGTAAAATCCAGAAAACTCTCAATAGAAATCCATGAACAGATTATCCCCTGCTAAATCTCATTTGAACCCAGAAATTACCTTAGAGACCAGACTACTGGAAACTGGAAAACCCAGGAGCTTTGTACTTGAACTAAATGATACTTGGTTTGAGGAAATCCCCCTCACGGCCACTCTTAAATCCCAGAAACTGAATCTGGCTAACTCTAATCTTTGGTTTCAGTTGTTGAATTCTCTCGGACCTACGTAAACGTTGAGTCTCCCTGCAGCTCTGGCTTATCTCTAAACTGTGGCTGTTATCATTGACCTGACCAGATGTCAAGTTATCTTGCAAGCTCGGGCCAGGAGCAGAAGGGAGTGATTTTTTTCTCATAGAACTTGGCTTTTCCCCTGAAGTCTCTAAATCAAAGCCTGTAGGATTTTTACTGCCCAAAGTGTCTCCATCTTGAACCTCGTCCTCATTGATCACTTCAGCCTCACTATCCAAACTAGGCCCTTCAACATTTACATCAATATTATCAACATTAGGCAATACAATCAGAGATTCAGGCTCAAGTTCACACATAGGGTCACACACAGGCTGAGTCCCAACATAATTCTTGACAGCAGAAGTTTTCACTTCAACATCTTTAAACTCACTCACCCAATGATGCACAGTACTCACATCAACACAATCACCATAAACAGCTTGCATTCTCTAATGGATCTCCTTTGGGGTGACAACTTCTGCTATCAAGAATTCAATAGCTACACGTTGCTTAAGTCTCATTGACTAACAGTCTGCTCAGGGTTCCATACTTCCGCACTTTAACAACACAACCATTCAATGCTAAGGCTTCCCATCAAAATGGAACTGTAGAGGAGAGTCTACTGAAGAAGCCAGTACCTGCCGCATACCAGTACTGCCATGTGTTGAGAAGTTATGAAGGTGGAGACATTACTTTTCATTCAACCCTCATACATACAGAAAGATCCAGAAGGTGCACAGAACAGAGCATTTCCATGGGTCCATATTTCACACTTTAACAACACAAACGTTCAATGCTAAGACTTCCTGTCAAAATGGAACTGTAGAGGAGAGTCTATTGAAGTAGCCGGTACCTGCCACATACCAGTACTGCCATGTGTTGAGAAGTTATGAAGGTGGAGGCATTACTTTTCATTCAACCCTCTTACATGCAGAAAGATCCAGAAGGTGCATAGAACAGAGCATATCCATGGGTCCATACTTTGCACTTTAACAACACAAACGTTCAATTCTAAGGCTTCCCGCCAAAATGGAACTGTAGAGGAGAGTCTACTGAACAAGCCAGTACCTGCCGCATACCAGTACTGTTGAGTAGGGCTGGGCGGTTTCGTTTCGTTAATTCGTAATTCGTTAATAATTCATTAATTTTTTCAATTACAAAACGATAACGAACCATTCTGGAGCAATTATTAAAAAAAACGAATTTTCAAAAACGTTTTGTAAATGCTTCGTATTTTGATATTGTATTCGTTTCGTTATTGTTTTGAGGTCGTTTCGTTATTATTTCCACATGTCTGGGCCAGTTTTATGGTTTAATTAGTGAAAAAAAATTATAATATCACACCAACAGTCAACAACAGAGGGAGAGGGAAGCTTCAGAAGGTTTTGGAGGTTTTTTAGCGTATTTCGTGGTCGCGTCCGCCATTAACGAATCGATTCGTTATTGTTTCGGAAATCGATTCGTTAATTTTTTACCATTTACGAAATTTCGTAAATATCGAACTTTTTAAAAGGAAAATTTTGTAATTATTTTAAATATCGAAACAAAAAAACCCCCCAAATACAAATCGATTTTAGAAACAAATTTTTCCGTTGTTACCCAGGCCTACTGTTGAGGAGTTACGAAGGTGGAGGCATTACTTTCCATTCAACCCTCATATATGAACCTCAGCTCTCTTACGGTACTGCTTCTGCGGGAAAGTAGTAGTGCTCCATGCAGTCATGCTGGCCACATGACCTTGGAGGTGTCAGCAGACAATGCCAACTCTCCAGCTTAGAAATGAAGATAAGTAGATAATCTGGATTTTATCTGGCAGTGTTGAAGATGACGCAGTCTGCCATTAGTTCTGTAGCTGAAGTCTTATCAGTTTGGTAGAATCTGCCAGATCTTACAAGTCTAGTGACATAGCTTTGGAAAACCCAAACTCGTCTCTATATTATGGTAGGATGTTCTGGAGCTTTTGTCCTGTCCATATTCCCAAAAAATATAAATACACGTGTGAAAGAGAGCTGATAGATTCCCTTCACAAATACATGGTTCCCCTATTCTGATCATTCATGTGGTGGGTTTTGTTGCGCAGAAGCCAAGTCCCATGCAAAAGACACACAGGCAAGAGGAAAAAAGGAACAGAAAAACTTATAAGCAGAGGCATAAACTTGCAGTGTTGCATACAAAATCAAACAGTGCAACGATCTTACATAGTCCTTGTAAGTAACACAGAATAAGGCTTTTTCATCTTCATTCACATGAGAGAACAAAACATAAACCTTGAGTAAATAGCTATTCCACCATAGCAAAGAGGATCACTGTTAGAGCATAGCAGCATTACAGCATATTGCTTCTCTTCCTCAAAGTAGCATATTGCTTTTCCAAACTGTATTCCAAAATCCATACAGTTATACCCCACCAGATGTGGTCCAAACATGCTAGCTGACCTAAATTACCAGCTGCACATAATAATTAACATCATAAGCTTTTTTCTTTAACACACATTTGATCCTGCTACAACTTACTGTAACAGGTTTCCTATATGCCTTTGATATATGGAGTATGGATGTAATGAATAATCACAAGTTTTATTATACTCAGAGAGTTTTATTATACTCAACCTGTTGAGACACCACCAAAATGCGTTTGCAACTGCTGTGAGATTGTTCACCTCTTATGATGGTGAAGAGACACATGTTTTCTTTTGTGGATAGCAGCAAAAATAAATATCTAATCACCTCTCAACAAAAGTTTGCTCCAGGCACTGCCAGGCCATCAAATGCTAATCAAGGTGGTCAGTTGAAACATTCACACCTAGCTCCAGCAGACAAGAGTCCTTTGTCCCACCCTGGTCATTCCACAGATATATAAATTTTCCTAGTTTCCAACAGACCTCACTACCTCTGAGGATGCTTGCCATAGATGCAGGCGAAACGTCAGGAGAATGAATCTAGAACATGGCCATATAGCCCAAAAACCCTACAACAACCCAGTGATTCCGGCCATGAAAGCCTTCGACAATAGCATTATTGCTTCTACAAACTGTATTCTAAAATCCATACAGTTATACCCCACTGGGTGTGGCCCAAACATGCTGGCTGACCTACATTACCAGCTGCACATAATAATTAACATCATAAGGTTTTTCTTTAACACACACTTGATCCTGCTACAACTTACTGTAACAGGTTTCCCATATTCCTTTAATGTATGGAGTATGGATGGAATGAATAATCACAAGTTTTCTTATACTCAGAGAATTTTATTATACTCTGTTGAGACACCACCAAAATGTGTTTGCAACTGCTGTGAGATTGTTAACCTCTTATGATGGTGAAGAGACACATGTTTTCTTTTGTGGATAGCAGCAAAAATAAATATCTAATCACCTCTCAACAAAAGTTTGCTCCAGGCACTGCCAGGCCATCATATGCTAATCAAGGTGGTCAGTTGAAACATTCACACCTAGCTCCAGCAGACAAGAGTCCTTTGTCCCACCCTGGTCATTCCACAGATATATAAACCCTTTTTCCTAGTTTCAACAGACCTCACTACCTCTAAGGATGCTTGCCATAGCTGCAGGCAAAACGTCAGGAGAGAATGCCTCTAGAACATGGTCATATAGCCCGAAAAAACCTACAACAACTCTGTGATTCCGGCCATGAAAGCCTTCGACAGTACAGAGTAGCGTATTGCTTCTTCAAACTGTATTCCAAAATCCATACAGTTATATCCCACCGGGTGTGACCCAAACATGCTGGCTGACCTACATTACCAGCTGCACATAATAATTAACATCATAAGGTATTTCTTTAACACACACTTGATCCTGCTACAACTTACTGTAACAGGTTTCCTATATTCCTTTAATGTATGGAGTATGGATGTTATGAATAATCACAAGTTTTATTATACTCAGAGAATTTTATTATACTCAACCTGTTGAGAAACCACCAAAATGTGTTTGAAACTGCTGTGAGATTGCTCACCTTTTATGATGGTGAAGAGACACATGTTTTCTTTTGTGGATAGCAGCAAAAATAAATATCTAATCACCTCTCAACAAAAGTTTGCTCCAGGCACTGCCAGGCCATCAAATGCTAATCAAGGTGGTCAGTTGAAACATTCACACCTAGCTCCAGCAGACAAGAGTTCTTTGTCTCACCCTAGGTCATTCCACAGATATATAAACCCTTTTTCCTAGTTCCAACAGACCTCACTACCTCTGAGGATGCTTGCCATAGATGCAGGTGAAACGTCAGGCGAGAATGCCTCTAGACCATGGCCATATAGCCCAAAAAACCCTACAACAACCCAGTGATTCCGGCCATGAAAGCCTTCGACAATACAGAGTAGCGTATTGCTTTTCCAAACTGTATTCCAAAATCCATACAGTTACATAGTCCTTGTAAGTAACACAGAATAAGGTTTTTTCATCTTCTTTCAAATGAGAGAACAAAACATAAACTTTGAGTAAATAGCTATTCCACCATAGCAAAGAACATCACTGTTAGAGCATAGCAGCATTACAGCATATTGCTTCTCTTCTTCAAAGTAGCGTATTGCTTCTCCAAACTGTATTCCAAAATCCATACAGTTATACCCCACAATGCTAGCTGACCTACATTACCAGCTGCACATAATAATTAACATCATAAGGTTTTTCTTTAACACACACTTGATCCTGCTACAACTTACTGTAACAGGTTTCCCATATTCCTTTAATGTATGGAGTATGGATGGAATGAATAATCACAAGTTTTCTTATACTCAGAGAATTTTATTATACTCTGTTGAGACACCACCAAAATGTGTTTGCAACTGCTGTGAGATTGTTAACCTCTTATGATGGTGAAGAGACACATGTTTTCTTTTGTGGATAGCGGCAAAAAAAAAAAGTTCTTTCCCCACAAAAAATATTATTAAAATTCCAAAATAAAAACTTTGTGTTGCCCCCAACTCCCCCAAAAAATGTACAAAATTTGAGTAAAATGTAGAAACATGTCAATTTTGCCGTTCTTATGTGCAAGAATGAAATAAGGCAAACCACAGAGAGCCAGAGAGCCACTCGGAAGGAAGACATGTGCCGAAATTGGGAGGAACGAGAGGCGAGAGAAGGGCTCTAAATCAAAAGTGGGTAAAGGTGACCCTGCTCTAACCCCACCCAAGTCGTGGCTTGTTACTGTATACTGTATATCTCCCAGCCATCAAATTTACGCAGTATCTTAAAATAACATTTGTGATAAATGTGCAATTTAACTAATTTATGGCACACTGATGTGCTCAGGGCTACATGCAAGATGAAAATCTTAAATGGAGCTTGAACAGCTCACTTCACAACAAGAAATCAATATGCCAGGTCTCAGAAAAGCAGCTCAATGAAGGCAACATTTAGCACGCAAAAAAGAGGAGGAAAAATTAAAACCAGTGGATGTAGCTTTAACTTTTCGGCAGCAAGGGTTCTATAATTAATTGAAATATCACATGTAGGTGTGTGTTTTTTTCTCCTTCCTCTAAGCAACTGGAGCCCAGATCTCTCCCGCAATTTCATTATATTTTCTTTTGGCATCAAAAATTGCAGCTCGACTATTCTAATTATACCATTGCCTTCGTCGCGCAAACTACATTGTAATTTTCTATCCAAAGTAAGACAGCTTTTGCATTGTTTAATAGGGTAATATTCACAATATTGAGATAAGTTATTGCTTTTTAATACCTTTGTTAGTAAACATTCAGATAAATTAATTTGGGTTTTTTTGTTTTGATTTTCAAGGAGAAAAAAGCCTTTTTTTTAATTTCAAAGCAGACTATGCTTCTGATTCATTTGTTACTGTATTTTACATGTGCGTGTTTACAGTAGCCATTCAAATTTTGGTGATAGTCAAGTTTTGCATATGAATTCCAGTGATTCCAACTATTTATTTATCATATCCGGAGCAAATCAAGGATCCAGTCGCAATGTATTTTAAAAAACACAAAGTTTAAAAACTTAGCATTATATTAAATGTCCTCTGACCAGTAGCTGACCACTTAGAGTGCCTCTGGTGTTGCTAGAAGAACGTCCTCCATTTGCACATGTGGCAGGGCTCAGGTTGCATTGCAGCAGGTGGTCTGTGGTTTGCTCTTCTCCGCACTTCCATGCCATGGACTCCACTTTGTGGCCCCATTTCAGGTTGGCTCTGCATCTCGTGGTGCCAGAGCGCAGTCTGTTCAGCGCCTTCCAAGTCGCCCAGTCTTCTGTGTGCCCAGGGGGGAGTCTCTCATCTGATATCACCCACGGATTGAGGTGCTGGGTTTGAGCCTGCCACTTTTGGACTCTCGCTTGCTGAGGTGTTCCAGCGAGTGTCTCTGTAGATCTTAGAAAACTATTTCTTGATTTAAGTCGTTGACGTGCTGGCTGATACCCAAACAGGGGATGAGCTGGAGATGTCACTGCCTTGGTCCTTTCACTATTGGCTGCTACTTGCATGTCAGGTGGTGCAATACCGGCTAAACAGTGTAATTTCTCCAGTGGTATTTATTTGTCGTGTCAGGGCAACCAGTCAATTATATTACATTTCTAACAGAACAAAGCAAACAAACAGACAAAATACAAAATTTGTGAGTTTGGTAGTTGATTAAATGTCCTTTGACCAGTATCTGGCCACTTGGAGTGCCTCTGGTGTTGCTGCAAGAAGGTCCTCCATTGTGCATGTGGCAGGGCTCAGGTTGCATTGCAGCAGGTGGTCTGTAGTTTGCTCTTCTCCACACTTGCATGTCGAGGATTCCACTTTGTAGCCCCATTTCTTAAGGTTGGCTCTGCATCTCGTGGTGCCAGAGCGCAGTCTGTTCAGCGCCTTCCAAGTCGCCCAGTCTTCTGTGTGCCCAGGGGGGAATCTCTCATTTGGTATCAGCCATTGGTTGAGGTTCTGGGTTTGAGCCTGCCACTTTTGGACTCTTGCTTGCTGAGGTGTTCCAGCCAGTGTCTCTGTAGATCTTAGAAAACTATGTCTTGATTTCAGGAAGAATCTGAAGACCTGGTTATTCCGATGTGCCTTTCCGGAATAGGATAATCTCCAGCACTACATTGATGAGTCATTTTCATCCAGTGTTCTCTAATACCATGCAAATTGGCAAAGTTCTCAAAAAACTTATGCAATAAGTGCTGGAAATGTGGAATTGAGGAGGGGACCTTTCACCATATGTGGTGGTCCTGTACGAAGGTGAAATTTTTCTGGAAAATAATATAGGAAGCATGCCAGAAAATACTGAAGGAGAAAATCCCTCTTAAACCCGAAAGTTGCCTATTAGGACTAACCAAGAGCAAGTGGGATAAGGAGGCCGATAAATTACTTATCTATCTAACGACAGAAGCCCGCATCCTATTGGCTAGAGTATGGAGACAGAATATAACACTGGATAGAGAAGATAATGGACATTATGAATATGGACCACCTAACATACATATTAGCTAGTGCACGAAACACACCCATTAAAGCAACAAACTGGAACTCCATTAAAGAATGGTTAAAGGAAAACAAGATTACGATATTAATATGATAACATCTAATAGAAAGAGGATTAAGGTCAATAATAAGCTAGAAAGATAAAGTAAATAATTTGGGGAACGAGAGAAAAGAAGAAGAGAAGAGAAGAAGGGTGAAGAGGGAAGGAAGAGAGAAGATAGAGAGGAGAAGAAGATAGAAAAAGCAGAAAGAAGATAAAGGAAGAAACAAGAAAGGAAGAACAGAAGAAAAGAAAAGAAAAGAAAAGGAGAGAAATAGGACTGATGCTTGCAAACTGGAAAAAGAATAAACTAAAAGAGCCGTTTAAATATATGATTGAATGACATGTTAGAGATGGGTGGAGGTTTTTCAATCACCTACCTGTATTTGGTAGTTTTTTCCCCCTCTTTTTCATATTTCTTATTACTATTATTAATATTATTATTATTACTATTATCTTTACTTCTTTTTCCCTTTCTTTGCCTCTCTTTTTCATTTCTTTTTTCTCTTTCTTTCTATTTACTCTATATCCTTTACTATAAGACTTGTGATTTTATCATTGTATATTTGAAGACTCAATAAAATTATTTAATAAAAATAATAATAATTTCTGACTCACTTACTGATTCATAAGAGAAATGGTGGACAAAGCTTTGGAAGAGCAAAGGGACTTCTGGTTTCCTTAAAAACTTCGAAATCGCTTCAAAAAGGAATTTTTTCCGAATTTATTCTGAATTACTGTTGCAACCTAGATCAGGAAACAAGGCCATAAGATATTAATCCACCACACTTGACTGTAGGAAAAAACAATCTTTTTTTATTGATGAAAAATGGTTACAAAATAGAGGAAAATACGAAGTCCAAAAAGCCACAGTAAAATTCAGCAGTCAGGAATATCTATGAACTAGATCAAAATTCCAAAAAAAAAAAACCCACTATAAAAACCTGGGACCTGTTAGCATCTCACTAACCGTACTTGGAAACTAGAAGCCTCTGGGAATGCAGGCCATGGGAACCGGGAAATCTGCCAAGGTAATGCCTCAGTCTAAACGATGCTTGATCTAATGAGAGAACCCGGGGAGAGACACTTAAAACTAAAGAAACTGTTTCGAGACACGCCTCCAGGCTTTGAAGCCTGTGCCCCCCTTTCTTTTAATCTGCTTGACCTTCGCAGACTCTGCGATTCACTCCTGTTTTTCCAAATCTGTCCTTTTCTATCCTCATTTAAAAAAGGTAGGTGCTAGCTCCTCTGGAGAGCTATCACCGCTTGATTCAGAAACATTCCCATCAGGATGAGTAGTTTCACTTTCCAAGCCACTGACCTCAGCATCAACAGTTTCCAAACCATCAGGGACAAATTCATGTTCAGTAGCCTGTTCAGTTGCATCAGGAAATACAATCAGAGAATCAGGTTCAGGTTCAAACGGAGGCTGAACCCCAACAATTACGAAGATTCTGACCGAACCTAACCATGCCTAGTTTTTACCCATTTAGCACCAAAACATTGCAATGTATTGAAACAGCTCTGGATCCGGGCAGACTGCGTTGGATAATACAGAGCGTTGGATGAGCAAGGTTGGATAAGTGAGACTCCACTGTGATACTAAAATCACGAGTTTCTTTCAAGTTTCCAACAACGCACTTGAGATTTCTGTGAGCTTCAGAATCTAGATATGAAAGGTAGAACACATCAAATTTCATATGTAATTGTAATAGGATAGAAGATTGATAGATACTTGATAGATAGCGATGGAGATATGACAGAGCAGCTTTTACATCCTCTATCTATTCCATCCTGCGATCATCTGTAATGGAAAATTAATAAAGTAATCCTATCCAGCTGCAGGAGAAATGAGTTGACTGCTAATGGATAAATTTAATATTGTTTGCATTTTAAAATGTGCCTCTGGGGAGTTTTTAAGCTTCTTGGTAAAAGGAAAACTGTTGTTATATAAGTTAGTTCTGTGGTTATGCTTTCTTACCTGTTTAAGCCTAACAATGCTAAGTGTGTTAGTGATCCTCCAAGTTGAAGAAGAAGAAGAAAAAGAAGAGACAAGGTAAATTCAATTAAGCTGTTGTGCCATCAAACGAAATCATCATTTTTTTTTGGACAACATATATGCTCTTGTTTTGTTTGTTTGTTTGTCTTTGTAAAGGGGAAATAATGCTTTTCCTCTGCATTGAAAGCCAGGCAAATGAATTGAGCTTGACTAAAAAAAATATCCCATTTTTCAGTTTAGAATTCAGCCCTTAGGCATCTCAACAAAGCTGTCTTGGACAGAAAGAAATTATAGTAATATCTACCTACCTACCTATTACCTGAATGATTATCACGGGGTGTCTACGCCATACACCACTGGAGAAATTACAGTGTTTAGGCGTTATTGCACAACCTGACATCCACCGGGACCAAGGTAATGACACCTCTGGCCCATCCCCTGTTTGGATATCAGCCAGCACTCAAATGACTGAAATCACGAAATACATTTTCTAAGATCTACAGAGACATTCGCTGGAACACCTCAGCAAGCGAGAGTCCAAAAGTGGCAGGCTAAAACCTGGAACCTCAAGTCATGGCTGATACCAAATGAGATACTCCCTCCTGGACACACAGAAAACTTGGAAGGCGCTGAACAGACTGCGCTCTGGCACCACGAGATGCAGGGCCAGCCTTAAGAAATGGGACCACAAAGTAGAGTCCATGACATGTGAGTGCAAAGAAGAGCAAACCACAGACCACTTACTACAATGCAACCTGAGCCCTGCCACACACACAATGGATGACCTTCTTGCAGCAACACCAGAGGCACTCCAAGTGGCCAGCTACTGGTCAAAGGACATTCTTCTTTGGTGATTTCTCCCTTTCTCCACTTCTTGTGCATGTCTCTTTTGTGTCTTAGCACAGTTAGAAGTTCTTTGGACCTCCATCCTGGCTTCTTTGCACTTGTCCTATTTTTTCTCTTTGTTGGTACTGTTTACAATTGTGCCTTGAGTATTTCACTCTTGAGAAACTCCCATGTATCCGTAACTCCCTTGTCTTTTAGTATGTGTGTCCACGGAATGCTGCTCAATGAAGAAAACACTGTGTCCAATTCTGGGCACCACAATTCAAGAGAGATATTGACAAGCTGGAATGTGTCCAGAGGAGGGCGACTAAAATGATCAAGGGTCTGGAGAACAAGCCGTATGAGGAGCGGCTTAAGGAGCTGGGCATGTTTAGCCTGAAGAAGAGAAGGCTGAGAGGAGATATGATAGCCATGTATAAATATGTGAGAGGAAGCCACAGGGAGGAGGGAGCAAGCTTGTTTTCTGCTTCCTGGAGACTAGGACAAGGAACAATGGCTTCAAACTACAAGAAAGGAGATTCTCATCTGAACATGAGGAAGAACTTCCTGACTGTGAGAGCCTCAGCAGTGGAACTCTCTGCCCCAGAGTGTGGTGGGGAAGTTTTTAAACAGAGGCTGGATGGCCATCTGTCAGGGGTGATTTGAATGCAATATTCCTGCTTCTTGGCAGAATGAGGTTGGACTGGATGACCCATGAGGTCTCTTCCAACTCTAGGATTTTATGACATTTAATAGAATGCCAAGTTTGCAAACTTTGTGGGTTTTTTTAATGCAATCCAACTGTTTGGTTCACTCCTGATATGATAAATAAATAATTGAATGATCAATATAGATATATGAACCATATATGAACCCAGACGATCCCTTCGTTCATCTGGAGAGGCCCTGCTCACGATCCCACCTGTGTCGCAAGCGCGTTTGGTGGGGACGAGGGACAGGCCTTCTCTGTGGTGGCCCCCCGACTCTGGAACTCTCTCCCCAAGGACATCAGACAAACCCCAACATTGGCAGTCTTTAGGAAGAGCTTGAAGACCTGGCTGTTCCAGTGTGCCTTTCCAGAATAGGAAACTCCCAGCATCATGTCCCAAACGCAATTTACTAGAGAATTAAGATGGTCTGCACATCGCACCTACCCTAAAATCCTTACATTTCACCTGTCATACCCAGCACTTTTAAATTTATCCATTACATTTGGTCCGGCCCTAGTTTTAATGTGTTATGATGTATTGTTTTATTGTTTTACTGTTACTGCTTTAGTGTTTATTGGTTTGCTTTATGAGTTTTATTGTTTGTATTTGTTTGCTGTTGTTTTATTGAGGGCCTTGGCCTTTGTAAGCTGCACTGAGTCCTTCGGGAGAAGTTAGCAGGGTACAAATAAAGATAATAATAATAATAATAATAATAATAATAATAATAATAATAATAATATACATGAAAGTAGAAATTAGAGCATTAAAAAGGGAGAAGATGCACATTAAACCATGCATTTGAGTTGGTGGTTAATTGAACTTCAGTTATACTGAATCCCTTCCAAGTTCACCTCGGCACCATCAACAGAGAGGAGGACATCTTTGGAAAGGTCATAATTGTGAGTTAGTGGCCATAAGATCCATAAAATGACATTACTTGCAAATGAGGATCTTACGAAATTAAAACATTTGTCATGGAAAGGGTTTAAACGAAAGAAGGAAAGGGAAAACGGATCCATGAGATGGAAACGTGGATGAAATGGAAACGTGGATGGAGCCTTCCAGGAGAGAAGGAGGAAGGTGTGCCAGGAAGCAGTTCTATTCTCAGTCTTCCTTTCTTTCTCTTTTCTCTTCTTTCTATTTTTTTTTTTGAAACTCGAGGTACAGTCGCTGTAGTTACGCCTCAATGACCACGAAACCGAGTCGGCAAAAGCTGAAGGACTCAGCTCCTGAAAGCCTCATCAGGACTTGTCATCGCTCTAATGAATATCATTTAAATTGCTTTGTATATTGGTGGAGTTTGGATGTCGATTTAATTTGTGCATGTGTTTTGAGTTCTTCTGCTTGGCTACGCTAACAGAGAGCAACAGCCTAATGAAAAGTGAGTTGGTGACAGTGTGATGAGCTCCAACCCAATCAAATGGGTTTGAAGGGCTGTTTTGACAGGGATCTTTAAAGTATATCTTGAGAGAGGAGGGGTAGCATTTTCCTTTCATTTTCAAAAAACGGTTGTACAATTGTTTCAGGCTCCAGGCTCTTTCTCGCTCTTTTCCCCTCTTCTTTTTTCCCCTCCCAAACCTATCAAGGCTGTAGATTTTCCTACCTCCCATGTCAATATGCAAATTGATACATAATGTATTAGTGCTGCACCAAATGTTTCCTTTTCCAAAACCCTCTTTTTCAAATGGTTGTTGTGTGCCATGCCAAGTCCAACTCATGGTCAGCTCCAACTTAATTACAATAAAACCAAAATCATGGCTTTTGCTAATAGGCCCAGGACTTACTCTTGGAGCATAGATGGTCATAAAATTGAACAAGTTACATCCTTCAAATATCTAGGTGTAGTTCTCCAATCTAATGGTAGCAGAAGAGCTCATGGGGATCAAGTATCCAACACCGCACAGGGGAGCTCAATTGCCATTCTTAAATATCTCAGGACAAGAGGGGGCCACTTCACACCGGCAGCGCTCAAGCTGTTTGAAGCCAAGTCATTAGCCCAACTCTTGTATGGTGCTCAGCTGGGCCCCTTCCCCAGTTTTGCCCCATTAGAGCTGGTTCACTCCAAGTTTCTGAGATCGGCCTTGCAGGTCCCTCAATGTGTTTCTAATGCCACCCTGCGACTAGAGACGGGCTTTATGAGAGTGGAGGCCAGCGTGTGGGTGGCCATCCTCAACCTCTGGCTCAGACTATCCCGTGCACCCCTTGGTCTTGCCCCACTAACCATGGAGGATGACTTCCAATCCACATGGAAGCAGGTGGTAGCATCCAAAATCTCCTCATTGGGATTTTCTCCAGGTCTACTATTCACTATGGATTACAATCAAGCCAAAGCACTTATTAAACAACGTATCACAGACACAGAGCGCCAACTAGATCTGGCCTCGGCTCCAAGCTTCCTTATCAGTGAAGACAGCAGATACCTTGCCTCCCCTATGGCATATTTAACATACTTAGAGGTTCCTCTTCATCGAAGGGCTTTCACTCTGGCCCGATGCCACGCTCTACCATCAGCTGTACTCGAAGGTTGCTACCGGAAGATCCCTTTCCAGAGAGACTCTGCCCCTGTGACTCGGGTCATGTAGAAACAATAGAACATGTGCTCCTCCAGTGCCCGTTCTACAGGGATCTCCGTGCCAGGCTTATCTTACCTCTGATAGACAAGCACCCAGGCCATTCAGGACAATTTTATACCTCCCTGCTACTTGCAGATACTAATTCAGCTACAACCTACAATGTCGCAAAGTTCTGTGCAGCAGCATACAAAATCCGCCAGGGAATGACTAGTTCCAAAAGTCAACTGTGTGTCCAGTAATCTTCTTCCCTGAATCTACAATTTGGTGATGGATCTGGGCATTGTATGTTTTTACCCTGTTCCCTTCTGCTCCCTCACCCATATTGTGTTTTTAGTAGTTATATTTATATTTTTAATGTACCAAACACGCCAGGTTTGTATGGAAATGTGACACTATTTCCTGTGCTGGTCAATGACCGAAATAAATGTTTTGATTTGATTTGAACTCATGGTGAAATGTGTTCAGGAGGATATGTCTGTCTTGGCCATTCATCCGAGGCCCCTTCTACACTGCCATGTACAACCCACATTATCTGCTTTGAACTGGATTGTCTGAGTTTGTTGTTGTTCATTCATTTCTCCGACCCTTCGTGACCTCATGGACCAGCCCACGCCAGAGCTCCCTGTCGGCCGTCACCACCCCCAGATCCTTCAAGGT
This sequence comes from Anolis sagrei ordinatus, assembly GCF_025583915.1. NCBI lineage: Eukaryota > Metazoa > Chordata > Lepidosauria > Squamata > Anolidae > Anolis > Anolis sagrei. The sequence continues at coordinate 43,966,540 of NW_026847993.1, forward strand.
CATAATACAATGTTAGCAGCAGGATGATGCTTCAATAGGGGACTCTAGGTGTGCAGACCTCTTCCCGTGAAACATGACAAAGAGATTTTGTTGAGCTTCCTTCATATTTCCTCAAGCAAGCAGGAAGCATGAAGTCAGGTGGATCACCATCTAAGTGGGCAGGGCAGGAATCCATAGCAAGGCATAGTCATCAAGTTTGCAGATGACACCAAATTGGGAAGGGGAGCCAGTACTTCAGAAGACAGGAGCAGAATTCAAAATTATCTTAACAGACTAGAGAGATTATGGGCCAAAACTAACAAAATGAAGTTCAACAGGAACAAATGAAAGAGACTCCACTTAGGCAGAAAAAAGGAAATGCAAAGAGACAGAATGGGGGACACATGGCTTGAGAGCAGTACATGCCAAAGCCAAACCTACTCTGAGCAGATCTAACCAAGAAAACCTTGTGATGTTGTTCATTCGTTCAGTCGTCTCCGACTCTTCGTGACCTCATGGACCAGCCCACGCCAGAGCTCCCTGTCGGCCCTCACCACCCCCAGCTCCTTCAAGGTCAGTCCAGTGTTAGCAGCAGGATGGTGTTTCAATAGGGGACTCCAGGTGTGCAAACCTCTTCCCGTGAAACATGACAAAGAGATTTTGTTGAGCTTCCTTCATATTTCCTCAAGCAAGCAGGAAGCATGAAGTCAGGTGGATCACCATCTAAGTGGGCAGGTTAAACATGAGCCAGGAATGTGATGTTGTTAATTCGTTCAGTCGTTTCTAGGTGTCTCTTGGACAATGTCCTTGCAGACAGACAATTCTCTCACACCAGAAGCGACTTGCAGTTTCTCAAGTCTTTCCAAACACACAAAAAAAGCATATCCAGATGTAGATGACCATGAGCACAATATTTGAACCAGTAATAAAAATAAATAAACAGAAGAAATAAATAAACATCGGGGTGGCACCATTGGATATACTGGCTCATATTTGCTATATTTTCCCATTTCCTCTTTCCTGTAGTGAAGTGCATGGTGCAATTGCATACCCCTTGGCATCAAGGGCCTTGTGCAGGTATGACTTCGTATGATATCAACATGACAGCTTCTACATACAGATTTCTCTATTGTGACAGACGGCAGCTAATAAGGTTCTTTGATGGTTATAATGGCATGAATTTGCATGCTGATAAGTGAGGCTCTAGCCTGTCATATATAGGGAGAATAAAGTCATGACGATGAATTGGGTGACATCTAAGCAACGTTAGGAGATTGCAGTTTGAAAACATGCAAATATGAGTAGACCAATAGGTACCGTTTCTGTGGGAAGGTAACAGCGCTCCATGCAGTCATGCTGGCCACATGACCTTGGAGGTGTCTATGGACAACACCGGCTCTTCGTCTTAGAAATGGAAATGAGCAATCCCCCCCCCCTCCAGAGTTGGACACAACTAGACTTAATGTCAGGGAAAACCTTTTTTCCTTTACTTTACATAAAAAGTAGTTGTTATGTGCTGTCGCACGCTGGGCCTGTGCATCAGACTGTAGACAGGACATAAATTCTGTGTGCCCAACGGGATGCCGGGGATGCCTCAGATTAAAGGCCCTTGGATTTCCTTAAAACAGAGTCTTTAGATTGCTTAAAGGTTCAACAAAGTTCTTTATTAATGAAAACAAACAGGTACTTTAAGGCTTTCTTAACAGTCTATTGGCTCTCTCTCAATCTTGTCCACAGGGAACAGGCACTATCTTCATAACTGTAACTAATGGGGAAATCCTTAACTTCTAATCTGGGCAGTCTGTCTTTGCCTCTGTTGGCATGGAGCCCCTGCACCCGGTACCAACTGCTTCTGGCTTCCGCGAGTGACCCTTACCAAGCAGAGCTTTGTAGACTTCCAGGGGAAAAGGAGTTCAGGTTTCAGTGATGGCTGGCTGAAGTCCCTCCGCAAAGAAGCTGTAGGGCTGTATAACCTCGGCCAAGCTGTAGAAGACGAAGCTTTCTACAGGAGTTCTTGGTATTATGTCCTGCATTAAAGGCTTCTCTGTGTGGACCGACCCAAAATGGCTCCTATTCCCTCCAAAAACCCAAAAAGGGGTGGGACCAGGGAACCTAACTATAATTGACAGGTGGCTTGCCCTATGGTTGCAGCCAAAAGAAGTCACCTATCTGCAGAGTCCCTGAAACTTAGGACTACAACAAACATTCAATGCAAAGCAAACAAAATTGGAGCTCCTGGTACAGCTGTACCTGCACATGTTATATTCCAAAGACTTTGTTTCTGCGGCTGCTGCAAACTATGTCATATTGATTAAGGCTCGAGGAGATCTTTACTGAAAAACTGTTGCAAAAACTGTTGCAACTGTTGCACGATGTTACTCCCAGAAAAAAAACAAAGTTTGCGCAGTTTAATAAAACTTTCCCATGTTTTTATGATAGAACCAATGAGGAAATGACATTTATAACCCAGGAACAAAAATTATTTTCCATTGTGTTATCAAAATACAATGCAATGTTTGAAAAAGTAAATGTTAACATATTAAAATGATATCATCTCATTGAATGCAAACGCAAAATGACACTGCTCAATAGGCCATTGTGTCAAATCACAAAACTAAGTAGAAAGCAAAAACAAAACCAGAAGTGTGGAACAAAAAGGGAGTACAGCATATGTTTCACTGGAACCAGATCATGGACTCTCTAAGTGATGTTAGACTACAATTTCCAAAAGTCTTCATCATGGTTGAAGCTTCTGGAAGTGGAAGTCCAACAACAAATAGTGATCCAGGTTTGGCTTAAATCAAAGAGCATTCTGAACTCTACCAACTATGGAATTGAACCAAACTTGGCACACACAACTCCCATGACAAACAGAAAATACTAGGTTTGGTGAACATTGACCTTGAGTTTTGGAGTTGTATTTCACTTACATCCAGAGAGCACAGTGGACTTAAACAATGATGGATCTGGGTCAAACTTGGCATGGATACTCAATATGCCTAAATGTGAACACTGGTGGAATTTGGGGAATATAGACCTTGACATCTGGGAGTTGTAGTTGCTGGGATGTATCGTTAACCTACAATCAAAGAGCATTCTGAACTCCATCAACAATGGGATTGAACCAAGCTTGGAACACAAAACTCCCATGACCAAAAGAAAATACTGGAAGGGTTTGTTGGGCATTGACCTTGAGTTTGGGAGTTGTAGTTCACTTACATCCAGAGAGCACTGTGGACTCAAACAATGAAGGATCTGGATCAAACTTGGCACGGAAACTCAATATGCCCAAATGTGAACACTGGTGGAGTTTGGAGAAAACAGACCTTTACATTTGAAAGTTGTAGTTGCTGGGATGTATAGTTCACCTACAATCAAAGAGCATTCTGAACCCCACCAACGATAGAACCCCCATGACCAACAGAAAATACTGCATTGTCTGATGGTCTTTGGTGACCCCTCTGACATCCTCTCACGACTCTCCAGGGGTCCTGACCCCCAGGTTGAGAAACGCTGCTCTAAGTGATGCCAGACTACAATTCCCAGAAGTCTTCATCATGGCTGAAGTTTCTGGGAGTGGAAGTCCGATAACAAATAGGGATCCAGGTTTGGCTTAAATACGTACAATCCAGAGATTGGGGGGATATTGCTCCCTGGTTCTCCTCATCTTCCCAGTTCACATTTGTCTCCAAAGGAGATCAGCAACCATCATCTTCCTTCTGTTTTCATGCACTTTTGTCTTCCAGTGGTGTTCTTATTGGCACTCCTTATTCTTTTCTTTTTATTCTAACTGTCGCAGTGACTGTGTGTTAGAGCTACCATTTGATAGTCACCTTTGAAACATCCAATGCAGCAACTCATTGATTGCATTGATTTTGGTGAAATTAAAGTAAGTCCAGTTTTATTGAGCCATTGTGGAGGACTGTATTGGACCCATTTATCATCTCTTTGATTCCAGGATCGGGGTTGCTGTTCTTTCTTAATGCCTAATTTGCTTTTGTTCCCCTATTTAAGATGCCACTTGTAAGGTCCCTGCATTGTGTGGGGAACTTTGCAATCACATCTCCTCATTCAATCAGGCCATCCTTGTTTACGTGCTGCTGATCGGTCTTCCAGAGCTTGGCTTAGTTTCTGTTTTCTCCAGAATCAGAACTCAGAAAAGTCCCATGTTTTGGATAACAACCTCCAAAATCTCTCATCCACCATTGCTTGTGTTGTTCTTCATAAATCTTCTCATGCTCTACTATTGCGCTAAGATCACATTTGTAAAGCTCTGGGGGTATTCTTGGAAGTTCTCAAGATGACAAACAAGTTGGGAAAATCATTTTGGGGTTGGGTTGCATTGACCCTCCAAGCTCCTATTGATCCCCTCACTCGTGGATCCTGAAATTTTCTAGCTGTAATGGGCATTTTCCCTTTTTTTGGACTATGGAACATTTTAGGTGGAGGACACATCCTTTTCACAATAGAACGCAATGCAGGAAGTCATTTCCTATTCATTTTTTGAAGAAACAACTCCTTCCCCAAATACCACTCCTTCTCTATCTGCCTACAGACACGAAATAAGTTACTGATCAGAATGTAAAAGTGTGAGGTTAATTTTCTTTGGGAAAGGGAGTGATTTCAAAAGATGGACCTACCAATAATAATAATAATAACAACAACAACAACCAGTAAAAGTGGTCCCAGTGGTGATAGGCACACTAGGTGCTCAGATGATTCATTGGAACTCGTGCCACAAATCCCATCTGCCTGCAACAAAGAACTGGTGGAATCACAAGCCAGAAAAGGTTATGGAAAATGAACATGTCAAGCTATTCTGGAACTTCTGAATTCAGACAGACAGAGTTTTGGAGCATAATACTCCTAACCTCATAATCGTGTTAAAAAACAGAGTGTGGATTATCGATGTTGACAGCAGGATTGAAGAGAAACAACTGGAAAAGCTGACATGATATGTGGATTTAAAGATCGAACTGCAAAGACTTTGGCACAAGCCAGTCAAGGGTGTCCCAGTGGTGACCAGCATACTGGGTGCAGTGCCTAAAGACCTTGGCCTGCACTTAAACACAACTGGCGCTGACAAGATTACCATCTGCCAGCTGCAAAAGGCCACCTTACTGGGATCTGCACGCTTTATTCACCGATACATCACACAATCCTAGACACTTGGGAAGGGTCTGAGTGTGATCCAATACAACAGCCAGCAGAGTGTCTGTTGTGGACTCATCTTGTTATGTTTCAAATAATAATAATAATAATAATAATAACAACAACAACAACAATAATAATAGTTCTTCCAGAATGCTGACATTTGTCCAGTTGTCTTCCCAAGAGATTTGCAGGATTTTCCAGAGGCAACGCTGATGGAATCACTCCAGGAGTTGCATGTCTGTTGCATGGAGTTGCATGTCTGTAGACAGTCCACGTCTCACAGGCGTATAGCACCTTGGTATCCCTACAGATGTCCCAGCCCTCAAACACTCTCTGCTTCATTCGAAAAGAGCTGCACTCGCAAAGCTCGCATTGCGGGTATATGTAACGTAAGAGTATTGTTCTTCAGTTTGAGTAGGTTTCCAAATAAGTCCTATAAAATGAATCTTTCCAACCTATTAAATGTTGCCAGACGGGCAGACATGTAGCCGGGGGGGGGGGGGGGGGGGGGGGGGGGGGGGGGGGCTTGGGGGGCTTCAGCCCCCCCCCGAAATTCTCATGGTGGTTCGCGAAAAGGCCTTACTGGTGCATTATTTAAACTGATATGTTTATTCATATCATGATCTGATCACCATACTCAATATATCCCATATGCATGGGGGTATTGGGGTAATGATACAAAAGGTTTGCTAGGCTAGACCCTCTTTCACTCAGACTCAGCCCCCCCCCGAAACTCAGCCCCCCCAACACCCCCCGGAGAAAATTTAGCCCCCCCCCCCCCCGAAACAAAATCCTGGCTGACGGGTAAAAGAAATCTTCCTCCTACCCGATAAACAATAAACAAACTTGAAACCAAAGTTGTATTTTGAGAGATCTTGGCTGATTATTGATTTTTTTCCCCAATCAAAATAATATGTGGGAATTCCGTGGACAACGTACTGAATCCAAAAATACATACACTGGATACGTATAGAATAAATTGCTAATCTGTGTGTGTTTCATTAAGTTTTGGGTGTCAGATGTGGTCTAGGCTTCATCTTGCCATTTCATGCATTCTAATCTGAACAACAGCATTATCCCCACCATAAATTTAACTTTGAGCATTGGAATGCCTGTTCCCAATGTGAGCACCCGAGAATGGTGAGGATTTTGCCAGAAGGAACGAGGAATGTTAGTTTACAAAGATAACTTGGCCATTAAAGCCAACAGCCCCTTTTAAAAGCAAACATCCTATTAAAATATAGGGATAGTTTATAGTGTAAATAAAGTTGCGGATACGGATTACTTAAAGATAAAATTTTTTAGGGCCACATGATGATGAGATAAAAAATATATTTAATTGCACTCTGTGCCTCTCCAGCCTCCTTCTCCTCCTGAAAGGTTACTAACCAGTGCTTCTTGCAGGGAGCAGTCAACCCTCCTGTTGAAGGAGCTCCACTGGCTGCCATTCATTTTCCGGTCCCAATTCAAGGTGCAGGTTCTTACCTACAAAGCCCTGAACGGTTTGGGACCTGCCTACCTTCTGTATACGAACCCACACAATCTCTTTGTTCATCTGGAGAGGCCCTGCTCATGCTCCCACCTCCTTCGCAGGTGCGATTGGTGGTGACGAGGGAGAGGGCCTTCTCGGTGGTGGCCCCTCAACTCTGGAGCTCATTTCCCAAGGACATTAGACACACCCCAATGCTGGCAGTCTTTAGGAGGAGCCTGAAAATGTCGTTGTTCCAGTGTGTCTTCCCAGACTAAGGAAAACTCTTAGCAATTACGTCCTCAAATGCACTTTAATATTGATTTAGGATTGTCTGCGCGCCCTCATCTTTCTCTGAAAACCCTATCCTAGTTCACCTCCTTGCTCATGTCCAGCACTTTTAAATCTTAATTATTACATTTGGCCCGGCCATAGGTTTTAAATGCCTGATTGTTACTATTGTTAATTTTTAAAATTGTTTTATTGGTTTTTCCCACTCCCACCCTCCCCTCCTTGTGTTGTTGTTCATTCGTTCAGTCGTCTCCGACTCTTTGTGACCTCATGGACCAGCCCACGCCAGAGCTCCCTGTCGGCTGTCACCACCCCCAGCTCCTTCAAGGTCAGTCCAGTCACTTCAAGGATGCCATCCATCCATCTTGCCCTTGGTCGGCCCCTCTTCCTTTTGCCTTCCACTTTCCCCAGCATCATTGTCTTCTCTAGGCTTTGCTGTCTCCTCATGATGTGGCCAAAGGACTTCAACTTTGTCTCTAGTCTCCTTCCCTCCAATGAGCAGTCGGGCTTTATTTCCTGCAGGATGGACTGGTTGGATCTTCTCGCAGTCCAAGGCACTCTCGGAACTTTCCTCCAACACCACAGCTCAAAAGCATCTCTCTTCCCCCGCTCAGCCTTCCCTAAGGTCCAGCTCTCACCTCCGGAAGTGACTACAGGGAATACCATGGCTTTGACTCTGCAATGGATCTTTGTTGCTAGTCTGATGTCTCTACTCTTTACTATTTTATCGAGATTGGACATTGCTCTCCTCCCAAGAAGGAAGCGTCTCCTGATTTCCTGGCCACAATCTGCGTCTGCAGCAATCTTTGCACCTAGAAATACAAAGTCTGTCACGGCCTCCACATTTTCTCCCTCTATTGTACATGCCATTTATACATCAAACTACAGAAGTTACATTTGAAATATCAGTCTCAGTCTTAATTTTTCTACTCCACATCTTAACACATTCTCTAAATAATTCCTAACTGGTTCCCACATCCTCTTCGTTATTGTAACCTTTTCAATTTTATCTATATTATTCCATTTGCAATTTATTATTTCCACATTTAACATATTCACTATATGTTGTTGTTGTTCATTCGTTCAGTCATCTCCGACTCTTTGTGACCTCATGGACCAGCCCACGCCAGAGCTCCCTGTCGGCCGTCACCACCCCCAGCTCCCTCAAGGTCAGTCCAGTCACTTCAAGGATGCCATCCATCCATCTTGCCCTTGGTCGGCCCCTCTTCCTTTTGCCTTCCACTTTCCCCAGCATCATTCCCTTCTCTAGGCTTTCCTGTCTCCTCATGATGTGGCCAAAGGACTTCAACTTTGTCTCTAGTCTCCTTCCCTCCAGTGAGCAGCCGGGCTTTATTTCCTGGAGGATGGACTGGTTGGATCTTCTCGCAGTCCAAGGCACTCTCAGAACTTTCCTCCAACACCACAGCTCAAAAGCATCTCTCTTCCTTGGCTCAGCCTTCCCTAAGGTCCAGCTCTCACATCCGTAGTTGACTACAGGGAATGCCATGGCTTTGACTAGGCGGATCTTTGTTGCCAGTCTGATGTCTCTACTCATTACTATTTTATCGAGACTGGACATTGCTCTCCTCCCAAGAAGGAAGCGTCTTCTGATTTCCTGGCCACAGTCTGCATCTGCAGTCATCTTTGCACCTAGAAATACAAAGTCTGTCACGGCCTTCACGGTTTCTCCCTCTATTTTCCAGTTGTCAATCATTCTTGTTGCCATAATCTTGGTTTTTTTGATGTTTAGCTGCAACCTGGCTTTATAGTTATACCAATTAATCAGCGTCCATTTTGTTTTGTCTTTCCAACCCCTCACTAAAACAATTTCATAGAATCATAGAATCCTAGAGTGGGAAGAGACCTGGTGGGCCATCATCCAGTCCAACCCCATTCTGCCAAGAAGCAGGAATATTGCATTGAAATCACCCCTGACAGATGGCCATCCAGCCTCTGTTTAAAAGCTTCCAAAGAAGGAGCCTCCACCACACTCTCCGGGCAGAGAGTTCCACTGCTGAACGGCTCTCACAGTCAGGAAGTTCTTCCTCATGTTCATGGGATGAGATTTTTTTTGAAGCCATTGTTCCTTGTCCTAGTCTCCAGGAAGCAGAAAACAAGCTTGCTCCCTCCTCCCTGTGGCTTCCTCTCACATATTTATACATGGCTATAATCTCCTCTCAGCCTTCTCTTCTTCAGGCTAAACATGCCCAGCTCCTTAAGCCGCTCCTCATAGGGCTTGTTCTCCAGACCCTTGATCATTTTAGTCGCCCTCCTCTGGACACATTCCAGCTTGTCAATATCTCTCTTGAATTGTGGTGCCCAGAATTGGACACAATATTCCAGGTGTGGTCTAACCAAAGCAGAATAGAGGGGTAGCATTACTTCCCTCGATCTAGACACTATGCTCCTATTGATGCAGGCCAAAATCCCATTGGCTTTTTTTGCCGCCACATCACATGGTTGGCTCATGTTTAACTTGTTCCCCACGAGGACTCCAAGATCTTTTTCACACGTACTGCTCTCGAGCCAGGCATCCCCCATTCTGTCTCTTTGTATTTTGTTTTTCCTGCCTAAGTGGAGTATCTTGCATTTGTCACTGTTGAACTTCATTTTGTTAGTTTTGGCCATTCATCTCTCTAATCTGTCAAGATCGTTTTGAATCCTGCTCCTGTCCTCTGGAGTATTGGCTATCCCTCCCAATTTGGTGTCGTCTGCAAACTTGATGATCCTGCCTTCTAACCCTTCATCTAAGTCATTAATAAAGATGTGAACAGGACCGGGCCCAGGACGGAACCCTGCAGCACTCCACTTGTCACTTCTTTCCAGGATGAAGAGGAAGCATTGGTGAGCATTATTATTATTATTCAAGCTTTTGCTCGGTTCTTCTCAGACAAAGTCGCTTTGATCCGCTCTGGACTGGATACCATTTTAACGGCAGTACCTGAGGATGTAACACGAGCATCTGCTTGTCCGGTTTTGATGGATTCATTTCAATTGGTTCAATCCAAGGATGTGGACAAGGTGCTTGGAGGAATGAGAGCTACCACATGCATCCTAGACCCCTGCCCATCCTGGCTTCTGAAGGAGGCCAGAGGGGGATTGGCCGAGTGGGTGAAGGTGGTGGTTAATGCCTCCCTTCGGGAGGCAAAATTCCAGCCAGCTTAAAGCAAGCTGTGATAAAACCGCTGTTGAAGAAACCATCACTGGACCCCACTCAATTCGTCAACTATCGGCCTGTTTCCAATCTCCCCTTCTTGGGCAAAGTCATGGAACGTGTGGTGGCCTCACAACTCCAGGCATTCTTGGTAGACACGGATTATCTGGATCCGGCACAGTCTGGCTTTAGGCCGGGGCATGGTACCGAGACAGCCTTGGTCGCCTTAGTGGATGATCTGCGTCGGGAGCTCGACAGGGGGAGTGTGTCCCTGTTGGTGCTGCTCGACCTCTCAGCGGCCTTCGATACCGTCGACCACGGTATCCTTCTGGGACGCCTCGTGGGGATGGGTCTTGGAGGTACTGTTTTGCAGTGGCTCCGCTCATTCCTCGAGGGTCGGTCCCAGAAGGTGTTACTGGGAGACTCCTGTTCAACCCCACAACCTTTGTTGTGTGGGGTTCCTCAGGGCTCAATACTGTCTCCCATGTTGTTTAACATCTACATGAAGCCGCTGGGTGAGATCATCCGGAGTTTCGGAGTGCGATGTCACCTGTACGCAGATGATGTTCAACTCTGTCACTCCTTTCCACCTGCTACTAAGGAGGCTGTCGAGGTCCTGAACCGGTGCTTGGCCGCTGTGACGGTCTGGATGGGGGCGAACAAATTGAAATTGAATCCAGACAAGACAGAGGTACTCCTGGTTAGTCGTAAGGCCGAACAGGGTATAGGGTTACAGCCTGTGTTAGACGGGGTCGCACTCCCCCTGAAGACGCAGGTTCGCAGTTTGGGTGTGATCCTGGACTCATCGCTGAGCCTGGAACCCCAGGTTTCGGCGGTGACCAGGGGAGCATTCGCACAGTTAAAACTTGTGCGCCAACTGCGACCGTACCTTGGGAAGTCTGACTTAGCCACGGTAGTCCACGCTCTGGTTACATCCCGCCTTGACTACTGCAACGCTCTCTACGTGGGGTTGCCTTTGAAGACAGCTCGGAAGCTCCAATTAGTCCAACGGGCGGCAGCCATGATACTAACAGGAGCGGGGCGCAGGGAGCACACAACTCCTCTGTTGCACCAGCTCCACTGGCTGCCGATATGCTACCGGGCCCAATTCAAAGTGCTGGCGTTGGCCTTTAAAGCCCTAAACGGTTCTGGCCCAACTTATCTATCCGAACGTATCTCAGCCTATCAGCCCACCAGGACCCTAAGATCTTCTGGAGAGTCCCTGCTCTCTCTCCCTCCGGCTTCAGAAGTGCGGCTGGCGGGAACGAGAGACAGGGCCTTCTCTGTGGTGGCCCCTCGGCTTTGGAACACCCTCCCTATAGATGTACGATCAGCCTCTTCGCTGTTAGTCTTTCGGAAGAGTTTGAAAACATGGTTGTTTAGACAAGCATTCGGGTAACCCGTTGCAACCGAAGTGTGTTGACCAAGGACAGGTAGCTATGGACGACGAATTTTTTGGATTGTGTTTTTAGCTCGAGATGCATGGAATTATTATTAGTGGCCCAATAATTTTGTAATTTTGTATTGTATTTGCTGTTGTATGTTTTGAATTGATTATTGTTTTAATTGTTGTAAACCGCAATGAGTCGCCGACTTAGGCTGAGATATTGGCGGTATACAAGTGTATAAATAAATAAATAAATAAATAAATATTATTATTATTATTATTATTATTATTACTATTATTAAAGTCAACTTCAAAGAAGGCATGCAGAGGAAGACTTTAAAATCTATTTTACTTCTCCAACTGCATAATTGTGATTTGGCTTTTATTTTCCAATCCGAATCAGATTTCTGCAGGGGGAGAAATGTGCCTAAACTCATAAATAGCCAAATTTATCTTGCCTGTGACTCTATACAGTGGGAATGGGAAGAAGACATTACCTTCAAGATCCTTCTCCGGAGCTGACTGACAGACGCAATAATTCCTTCTATTAGTCAGATCCTTTGTCCTTATTTCTGCGTGGAGAACTACTGCTTTCGCGAGGTAGACTTCCACAGTGATGCATATTTTAAGGGTTATTTGGCAACACAAGTAAAGCTAAAAGTAGCCTCTTAATCTAATTAATTGACATTTCTGAATCGTGCTTTCACAACAACACATGGTTTCATGTTCTGGGTTTTAGCACTTGTCAAGTTTTTTCGGAGAATGTTTTGGTCAGGATGACAAGATAATTCATGACTGAGGCTCCGAGCGAGAAGAAGTGTTTAAGGCTATAATGATTTATTATCATCACAGAATAACAAAATTTACAAAGCACTTGATCAGAAATTTTTGGAATAAGTTTTGCCAGCAAAGAGTCAAGGAATGGGGGGGAGAGACCGAGCGAGAGAAAGCCAGGGAGGTCTTTATACAAATTTCTGTAATTTATTATGCAGGAGATTGATGGCTCGTCTTTCAAGATTGCAGGGAGATTCACAAGGAGGCTTCCAGATTAAAATATCATGAAATATAAAACACCATAAAATACACTAAAACAATAAAACAGCAGACAGCGGCATAAAACTAAAATCAAACAGCAATAAAACCACATAACAGTCCATTTCCACAGCAGCTGTAACTAAACTCATCAGTGCCTTTCATTTAAATTGTGGACAAAACACACAGGGAAGCATACATTGCAAGCGGATCCGAATACTTACCACAGCTGGTCCCAGGCAAATAATACCCGCCATTGTTTTTCACACATCAGGTGCCAATGCAGAAAAGGTGCCGCATCCAATGGTGACATGCCTCCTACATTCATAACAAATACTACAAGCCACTCTAAACACCTTCGCAGAAGCATACAAGAAGCTCGGCCTATCATTGAACATTGAGAAAACCAAAGTGCTCGTCCAGCAGTCACCGGCCAATCCCTCTCCTATGCCAGAAATACAGCTTAATGGTATAACATTAGAAAATGTTGACCGTTTCTGTTCCCTTGGTAGCCACCTCTCCACAAAAGTGACATTGACACTGAAATTCAACACCGTCTGAGCTCTGCAAGTGCAGCATTTTTTCTGAATGAAGCAGAGAGTGTTTGAGGACCGGGACATCCGTAGGAATACCAAGGTGCTATTGTCCTCCCAACCCTTCTATATGCTTGCAAGATGTGGACTGTCTACAAACGTCACATGCAACTGCTAGAACGATTCTATCAGCGCTGCCACCGAAAAATCCTGCAAATCTCTTGGGAAGACAAGCGGACAAATGTCAGCATGCTGAAAGAAGCAAAGACCACTAGCATTGAAGTGATGCTCCTCCACCATCAACTCCACTGGACTGGCCATGTTGTCTGAATGCCCGACCACCATCTCCCAAAGCAGTTGCTCTACTCTGCACTCAAGAACGGAAAACAGAATGTTGGTGGGCAGGAAAAGAGATTCAAAGATGAGTTCAATGCCAACCTTAAAAACTCTGGCATAGACACTGAGAACTGGGAAGCCCTGGCCCTTGAGCGCTCCAGCTGGAGGTCCACTGTGACCAGCAGTGCTGTAGAATTTGAAGAGGCACGAATGGAGGGCAAAAGAGAGAAACGTGCCAAGAGGAAGGCACATCAAGCCAACCTCGACCGGGACCACATTCTACCTGGAAACTGATGTCCTCACTGCGGGAGAAGATGCAGGTCAAGAATAGGGCTCCAAAGTCACCTACGGACCCAACGCCAGGATACTACATTCTCTGGTTATGAGGGATCACCTAAGTAAGTAAGTAATATGGGAATATTCCAGGAAGAATTAAATTGTTTTTTTTCCCTAAAAGTATGCATAGGTACTAAGCCTTCATCTAAGTCATTAATAAATATACCTCACTACCTCTGAGGATGCTTGCCATAGATGCAGGCGAAACGTCAGGAGAAAAATTGCCTCCAGAACATGGCCATATAGCCCGGAAAAACCTACAACAACCCAGTGATTCCGGCCACGAAAGCCTTTGACAATACATGAATAAATATGTTGAACAAGACCGGGCCCATGACGAAATGCTGCAGCACTCCGCAGGGTTCTTTAACATAATTCCATTCTTAAAGAGAATCCAGATGTTACATTGACAACAAAGATAGGGTCATTTTCCAAAGTCTTAGGGCAGCCATCAAGAAGGATATTTTTGTAGATATGGCTCCAAAGTCTCCTAAGAATTCAAATACTTTTAGGTGTTGCCCTACATGCAAAATTCTGTGCATGAAGGAAGATCTTCCAAATATTCTCCCCATCTCCAACTCCTGCTGAACTTCTAACGTTCTCACATGCAGTCTCTGTGTAAGCCTTTCGATAAGGCCAGTTGATATCAGGAACTCAATGTATGGCATGAGATATTCCCTGATATGTGCAAGAATGAATGGGAAATGCTTCAGAAGAAATGCAAAATGGCAGCAGCCCCGCATATGCAGCCATGTCATAGGCCAGTGTTTCTCAACCTTCCTAATGCCACGACCCCTTAATACAGTTCTTCATATTGTAGTGACCCTCACCCATAAAATTATTTTTGTTCCTACTTCATAACTGTAATGTTGCTACTGTTATGAATCGTAATGTAAATATCAGATATACAGGATGTATTGTCATTCACTGGACCAGATTTGGCACAAATACCTGATACGCCCAAACTTGAATACTGGTGGAGTTGGGTGGGGGGGAGTATTTTGTCATTTGGAAGTTGTAGTTTCTGGGATTTATAGTTCACCTACAATCAAAGAGCATTCTAAAATCCACCAATGATGGAATTGAATCAATCTTACCACACAGAACTGATGAACAGAAAATACTGTAAGTGTTGGGTGGGCATTGACCTTGAGTTTTAGAGTTGTAGTTCACCTTCATCCAGATTCAAACAATGATGGATCTGAACCAAACTTGGCATGGATACTCAATATGCCCAAGTGTGAACACTGGTGGAGTTTGGGGAAAATAGACCTTGACATTTGGGAGTTGTAGTTGCTGGGACTTATAGTTCACTTATAATCGAAGAGCATTCTGAACCCCACCAACAATAGAATTGGGTCAGACTTCCCACACAGAACCCCCATGACCAACAGAAAATACTGTGTATTGTCAAAGGCTTTCATGGCTGGAGCCCCCGGTGGCGCAGTGGGTTAAACCCCTGTGCTGACAGGACTGAAGACCGACAGGTCGCAGGTTCGAATCCGGGGAGAGGTGGATGAACTCCCTCTATCAGCTCCAGCTCCTCATACGGGGATATGAGAGAAGCCTCCGACAAGGATGATAAAAACATCAAATCATCCGGGCATCCCCTGGGCAACGTCCTTGCAGATGGCCAATTCTCTCACACCAGAAGCGACTTGCAGTTTCTCAAGTTGCTCCTGACACAACAAAAAAAAATGGCTCGAATCTCTGGGTTGTTGTAGGTTTTTCCAGGCTATATGGCCATGTTCTAGAGGCATTTTCTCCTGACGTTTCACCTGCATCTATGGCAAGCATCACTACCTCTGAGGATGCTTGCCATAGATGCAGGTGAAACGTCAGGAGAAAATGCCTCTAGAACATGGCCATATAGCCCGGAAAAACCTACAACAACCCAGAAAATACTGTGTTTTCTGATGGTCTTTGGTGACCCCCCTGAAACACCCTCATGAACCCCCAGGGTCCCGACCCCCAGGTTGAGAAACACTGTCATAGGCAGTGAACCCCATTTTCACAAGGAGAAAAAAGTGACTTAGATTCCGTACATAAAGTAAGTTCTCCAATTATCTATTCTCCCCACCATGGAACATGAGGCAGAAGAAGGTACATTTCCCTTCATTTCTTTTAATAAGATGGAAAACGGAGGTGGGAGTGGTAGTACGAAGTAAAGAAAAGAAGATAAAGTCAGCAGCTTCTAACTCCTGCTATGCCTGGAAACATTGCATACAGTAACAAGCCCTGTGACAAACATATAAACATGCTGACATTTGCAGACTCTGGGTGCATTGCCACACAAAGAAATCATGCAACATCACTCCTTATTTCACTTCATCTTTATTCCTCGTGACAGTGCCAGACTCTCTGAGACAAAAAGTCTGACTTGGAAGGCAGTGGCACTTGTTCCCTCCGTGTTTCCATACATTCCTTTATTATGTAATTAAACTGGGAGGGAAAGGGGAGGAATCCTGAGGCAGGGGTTAGTTTGAGAGGGAAGTGCACGATTTATTTGACTTCAGGAAAAGAAGTCGCTTTGTTAACATTTTAAAGCAGTGTTTCTCAACCTGGGGGCCGGGACCCCTGGGGGGGTCGCGAGGGGGTGTCAGAGGGGTCCCCAAAGATTATCAGAAAACACAGTATATTCTGTTGGTCATAGGGGTTCTGTGTGGGAGGTTTGGCTGAATTGTATCATTGGTGGGCTTCAGAACACTCTTTGATTGCAGGTGAACTATAAATTCCAGCAACTACAACTCCCAAATGTCAAGGTCTATTTTTCCTAAACTCTACCAGTGTGTACATTTAGTGTGCTGGTACAGCTGTACCAGAAGCTCCCACTTTATTTGCCTTGTATTAAGTGTTTGCTTGCAGCTCAAGGCTTGGGATTCTGCAGAAGGGTGGCTTCCTGTTAAAGTTTGCAGTCATAGGGCAGGCCCCCTGTCCATCATTGTTAAGTTTGGTTCCACCCCCTGTTCAGGACAACTGAGAAGGGAAGGGAGCCATTGTCAGTCAGTCTCAGCAAGGAAAGTCTATGTACAGGATGTGTACAGACTTTCTCCTGTACAAAGGCTTCAACCCTTAAGACCTCCCGGAGAAGAACAGTCTTAAAAGCAAAAGGATTCCCAAAGATTCCCAGGGAAACTGCCGTAAAGCTCTGAGGAATTTCAGAGGGAAAAACAGCTTTGAATATCTAAGAACTCCAGCTGAAGAGACTACAGGCCTTGCTGGTAGGTCCACTCGGTGCTTTGAGACGCAGTTCAACCCGGTAGTGGTGACCACATCAGTTAGGTTTAGGTTCACAGTTAGCCTGGGAGAAGTTTGGAAAGGGATTTTCCTTTAGAGTAAAGTAACAGTTAGAAGCCACCAGTTGCACAAAAACCTGGAAGCATTTGTTTAACCTTTTGAAGACAAAAGAAGTTTCTGTTGATTGTTCACCAATAAAGACTTTGTTATATTTCACAAGTCCTCTAAAGACTGTTTATGGTGAAAACCCTTACGAATTTCTTTTCGAGCCCCCTGGCTTCCCAGTGGACTAAAGTTGCACGTCCTGTTTTAAAAGCAATTCGTTTCAAGCCCAGCGCACGACAGAACATTTGGGCATATTGAGTATTCATGCCATGTTTAGTCCAGGTACATCATTGTTTGAGTTCACAGTGCTCTCTGGATGTAAGTGAACTATAGCTCCCAAACTACAGCCCACCAAACCCTTCCACTATTTTCTGTTAGTCATGAGAGTTATGTGTGCCAAGTCTGGTTCAACTGCATCATTGGTGGAGTTCAGAATGCTCTTTAATTTAAATGAACCATAAATCCCAGCAACGACAACTCCCAAATGACAAAATCAACCCCATCAGTATTCAAATTTGGGCATATTGGGTATTTGTGCCAGACTAGGTCCAGTGAATGAAAATACATCCTACATATCAGATATTTACATTATGATTCATAACATTAGCAAAATTACAATTATAAAGTCGCAACAAAAATAATGTTGTGGTTGGGGGTCACCACAACATGAGGAACTGCATTAAGGGGTCGCAGCATTAGGAAGGTTGAGAAACACTGTTTTTCCCTTTCTCTGCATCCCTCCTCCTCCTCCTTTTCCAGGGCTATTCTATGGCTTGACTGTTAGAAGTTGTAAGGAGCAGTGGATGTGCAAGGAAACACTTCAGAGAGCAAGGATGAAGTGTATTCATGCTTGTACCCAATGAACCACAAAGAATCTTATGTTCTGGATGTGTTGTATTGCAGTTCTGTTGGGGATTCCTCATCTTTGGAAGAGGAAGGGGATCAGGGAAGTGCTCAGGAATTGGAGGGAGAAGAAGAATCAGACGATGAGCATTTGAAAGTGCCCACATTTCTAGAGAGACGAAAAGAGACAGAGCACAGACGGCGTTCAGCCAGAATAGCTGCTAAAAACACTGAGCTAATTGGGAGACTCCTGCGTGGGGAATTCAGGGCTATAAAAAAGAGGCAGGAGTAGTCAGCTTTAGCTGGTAACAACGACCCTGACACTTAAGTTTTCACTCCAATGGAATCTGCTTTGTGTTTGCTGCTAAGGACTTAGTGATCATTGCCCGTTGTCTGATGGAAGACTGGTGTTTCGTTTGGGACTTTGTAAGAGACTTCAATTTGTGTCTGGATTAACACTTCCTTGCTTTCTTTTGCACTTTTCAATTGCATTTGCTTATCCTTTGTGTTTGCTGAAGTAAAGCATTTTTCTTGAGAAACTGCAAGTCATAATCAAAATGGAATGGAGTTGTGTCCTCCTTCCTGGAAAATGGAACTAAATGCCAGTGACTATTTATTTGTAACTAGCTAGTAGCTATATCAAAATTCTGAAAGTCCTCATCAGTGTTGTGGTCATCGTTATCACTGTCGTAATCTCATTGGAAGATCCAGTACTTTGGATATTTCTTGATCAAGAGGCCTGGAATGAAAAGATAATGACTCCAAGAAGCCTGGATCTCAATGTCTTTGTAGAGAGATTTGGGAGGAAGCTTTGAATGCCACCCAAGCTTGGCAACAGATCAGCAGTCAGTTCAGAATGCAATGCACCCATGTAAAACGTCAGACAGGTTCAGCCTGCGACAGACGGATCTCTCCATGCAGCCCAAGAGCCAGTCTTGAGCAGAGCATGTTGTCAGGGAGAAGTCTGGCAGTGACACATCCGTCAGTCTCCAAGACTGACTCAGGATCAGAGATGAAGGGGACACAATCTCTTAAGTCAGCTGAAGACGGATAAGTGAATCTGAATCCTGTAAGGGCCCGAGACTCGGCGTTCCTTGACAGCCAGCAGGCAGCAAACGCTTTATGAGAGCTGTCAGTAAAGCCCACTTTTTCTTTCAAGCCTGCCACTCCCATCAAATATTAGTTATATAACAAATTGATGGACCAATCAATCAGTTTATTGCAGACACTCTATCTATCATCTACCCACTTAATATTTCTTTCTTCCCTCTCACCATATCTATCCCTACACACACTGTAAAGTTGCACATTCTGATAGATAGCTGCTAGAACTAAATGTGTGTTTTGTCCATCATCATCATCATTTTGTCAGTTTTGATTAGATTTAGGAACCTTCCACATTATTCCACGTATTTACAATTTTTGTGGGGTTTTTTTTTTTGCAGCTTTTTGAAAAATTCTGTGGTCATTTGTTTCTGGAAATAGAGAAGGATTACAACCCTTCTACACTGCCATATAATCCAAATTATCAAAGCAGATAATCCACATTATGAGTTGTACTTTTTTCGGGCTATATGGCCATGTTCTAGAACAGTGGTTCTCAACCTTCCTAATGCAGCGACCCCTTAATACAGTTCCTCGTGTTGTGGTGACCCCCAACCATAATATTATTTGCATTGTTACTTCATAACTGTAATTTTGCTACTGTTATGACTCGTAATGTAAATATCTGATATGCAGGATGTATTTTTATTAACTGGACCAAATTTGGCACAAATACCCAATACGCCCCAATTTGAATACTGGTGGGGTTGGGAAGGATTGATTTTGTCATTTGGAACTTGTAAATTTATAGTTAGCCTACAGTCAAAGAGCATTCTGAACTCCACCAACAATGGAATTGAACCAAACTTGGAACACAGAACTCCCTTGACCAACACAAAATATTTGCAAGGTCTGGTGGGCATTGACCTTGAGTTTTGGAGTTATAGTTCAACTACATCCAGAGAGCACTGTGGGCTCAAACAATGATGATCTGGATCAAACTCGGCACGAATACTCAATATGCCCAAATGTGAACATTGGTGGAGTTTGGGAAAAATAGATGACATTTGGGAATTGTAGTTGCTGGGAATTATAGTTCACCTACAGTCAAAGAGCATTCTGAATCGCACCAACCATAGAATTGGGCCAAACTTCCCACACAGAACTCCCATGACCAACAGAAAATACTGTGTTTTCTGATGATCTTTGGCAACCCTCTGACACCCTCTTGCAACCCCACAGGGGTCCTGACCCCCAGGTTGAGAAACGCTGTTCTAGAAGCATTCTCTCCTGACATTTCACTTGCATATATGGCAAGCATCCTCAGAGGTTGTGAGATCCTCACAACCTCTGAGGATGCCTGCCATAGATGTGAGGATCTTACAACCTCCGAGGATGCCTGCCATACATGCAGGTGAAATGTCAGGAGAGAATGCTTCTAGAACATGGCCATATAGCCCGAAAAACTACAACAACCCCATGATTCCAGCCACGAAAGCCTTCGACAATACATCCCACATTATCTTCTTTGTCTACACTGCCATATAATCCAATTCAAAGCAGATAATCCAGATTTTATATGACAGTTTAGATGGGGCTGTAGTAACAGAGCATATGCTCTAGAAGGTTGGAGATGCCTCGAATGCCACCTCCAAATCAGTCTGTATAAAACACTGGAGAACCACTGCCAGTCTAGAATTGCAGAAGGGACCCCAAAGGCCATCTAGTCCACTCCTTCTTCCTTCCTTTCTTCCTTCCTGCCAGGCAGTAAAAGAAGGAAAGGGTACCATTCAATCCCTCCCAACAGATGACAGTCGGCTGAGTGCCTGAATGACAGACCACTTTCCTTCTGGCCCATCTAGAATAGCAGAAAGGACCCCCAAAGGCCATCTAGTCCACTTCCTTCCTTCTAAGAAAAGAAGGAAAGGCACCATTTGATCCCTCCTGACAGATGGCAGTGGGCTGAGTGATTGAATGTCAGACCATTTAGAATCACAGAAGGGACCCCCAAAGTCCATCTAGTCCACTTCCTTCCTTCTAGGAAAAGAAGGAAAGGCACCATTCGATCCCTCCTGACAGATGACAGTCAGCTGACAGGCCAGCTTCCTTGTGGGCCATCTAGAATAAGAGAAGGGACCCCCAAAGGCCATCTAGTCCAGCCATTTAGTTGAGGAATGGGCCTTCCTTCCCTCAGGGTGTTTTGGACTCCAACTCCCAGCATTCCTCACAGCCTCGGGCCCCTTCCGACCAGAACCAGCATCTTCATGGTGTCTTCTCCTGCCATAGCCAAGTGCTGAACCAATATAAGTACTTTCATAGACTGTCCGCAAGGGAATATATTGGGATTCCCTATATTGGGAGAAAGGTGAGATAAAAATTAAGTAAGTAAGTAAGTAAGTAAGTAAGTAAGTAAGTAAAGTATCTAGTATGTCATGGTGAAATACTTTTCACCAACTCCACAAGTCCCAGGGACAGTTCCATTTCTCTGACCAAAATGGCCACTTTTTGGCAGCATCGCCATACCTTCTTTTACGAGCGTTGAATGAAAAGTAATGCCTCCACCTTCATTACTTGGGTTTGGATGGGAATATTTTAATAAATCAAATGCAGAAATAATCCTTAGAATGTGCTTTTTAATTACCACTATTCACTTTTCCCACATAATCACCAGACAATTGGATACATTTCTGCCAACAATGACAAATGTTCTGAACCGTTCAATGCTAAGGCTTCCTGCCCAAATGGAATTGTAGAGGAGAGTCTACTGAACAAGCCAGTACCTGCCGCATACCAGTACTGCCATCTGTTGAGGAGTTACAAAGGTGAAAGCATTACTTTTTTTTCAACCCTTGTATTATTCTGCTGCTGGGAGGAATTTAGCAACCTTTACCCTATTTATTTATCGTGTCAGGAGCAAACCAGCAAACCATTTTTAACAAACAAACAAAGCACAAAGTTTGCAAGCTTGGTAGTGGATTAAATGTCCTTTGAACAGTATCTGGCCCCTTGGAGTGCCTCAGGTGTTACCGCAAGAAGGTCCTCCATTTTGCCTGTGGCACGGCTCAGGGTGCATTGCAGCAGGTGGTCAGTGGTTTGCTCTTCTCCACACTCGCATGTCATGGATTCCACTTTGTGGCCCCATTTCTTGAGGTTGGCTCTGCATCTCGTGGTGCCAGAGCGCAGTCTGTTCAGCGCCTTCCAAGTTGCCAGTCTTCTGTGTGCCCAGGGGGGGAGTCTCTCATTTGTTATCAGCCATGGAGTGAGGTTCTGGGTTTGAGCCTGCCACTTTTGGACTCTCGCTTGCTGAGATGTTCCAGCGAGTGTCTCTGTAGATCTTAGAAAACTATTTCTAGATTTAAGTTGTTGACGTGCTGGCTGATACCCAAACAGGGGATGAGCTGGAGATGTCACTGCCTTGGTCCTTTCACTATTGGCTGCTACTTCCCGGCGGATGTCAGGTGGTGCAATACCAGCTAAAGAGGGTAATTTCTCCAGTGGTGTAGGGCGCAGGCACCCCGTGATAATGCGGCATGTCTCATTAAGAGCCACATCCACTGTTTTAGCATGGTGAGATGTGTTCCACACTGGGCATGCATACTCAGCAGCAGTAAGTTGATGGAAACCAGTAATTGCATAAATGCTGCGGGATAGTGACTTTGCGCAACAAAGTCCAAAGCAAATGAGAACCTCAAAGACTCAGGAAAAGCTTCTCCATTGCAAAGGGGGAGCAGCTCCTACCAATCACGTTACACCATCCTGGGCTAGAAGGACCTTTGGATCAGTTGCGAGCAGTGTCTGGCGATAATTGCCTTGCATTGCTTGCACGATTACTGGATTGGAGCCAATGTTGCCTTATATGATATTATATCTCGCTGTTCCTGAACAAAAGGACCCATTAATAAATGAGCCCATTGTTTTTCCTTCCTCCCTGAAGTGGGCCAACGTGTTTTTATTTGGAGTCCTGCATGCCCACTGTTTGTATTTCATGACAAATGGCAAGCGCTCTTTGTTTGAACACTTATTTATCGGCACGGGATCCTGACATTGTGTATTTAAATTTGCCACAAACAGGAGAGGTGGAAATAAGCAGAACGCTCTGCGGGGAGTTCCTGCGAAGAGGAAGATATGTAGCGGGCCTAAGACTGATTCCATCACACTTTGATTAGCTTGAGAATGGCTGTGTGGCTAACTAACTTGCAGCGTGATATGGAGAAAGCAGCCTCTCTGGCGTAATTAAATGATAAGTTCACATTCAAGGGACAATTGTAAGTTACAGAGACTGTCATACGCAATGCCAAAAATAGGCCATCTCATGATGAATACCCTTATTAACAGCTCCGCTTGTAGGACGTGGCAGAGGAATTCCGCGAGGGCTCAGGCCCGTTAGATGACAATCTCCCTGAAGGTATTTGAAACAAAGGGATCACACAAAAAGGAAACTGAGCAACAGAAAGCAATACACACTTGTAGTCCATGTAGGTGTCATTGCTCACAATAGAGGAATGGGCAAGTTTGATCTCTAAGCCCCCCCCCCCCCTTTGGTGTAATTGGATTAAAAGCTCTCCATTACACCCTAAGGGTAATGGAATAATCTATATAAATAAAAATGTAATGTTCATTTGTGGGATTAACATAACTCAAAAACCACAGGACGAATTGACACAACATTTGGACAGCATACACCTAAGAACCCAATGTATGTCCTTCACTCAAAATAATTTGATTTTGTCATTTGGGAGTTGTAGTTTCTGGGAGTTGTAGTTGCTGGCGGGGACGAGGGACAGGGCCTTTTCTGTGGTGGCCCCTCGGCTGTGGAACGCCCTTCCCATGGACATTAGATCAGCCCCTTCGTTAATGGTGTTTCGAAGAAAACTAAAAACCTGGCTGTTCGAACAGGCGTTCGGTTAAACAATGCAATGTACACGATGAATATAGGAAACGGAATTATGGAAGACGAATTGGATCACGATTCTAGTTACGAGATGTTAATGTGTTGTTATTGATGTGTCATTTTGTATATTATGTTTTGTATGCTGTTGGATTGACTTTTGCTCTTGTTGTAAACCGTGTTGAGTCACCTACAAGGCTGAGAAATTGCGGTATACAAGCAAAGTAAATAAATAAATAAATAAATAAATTTATAGTTCACCTACAATCAAAGAGCATCCTGAACTCCACCAATGATGGAATTGAACCAAACTTGGCACACAGGGCTCCCATGACCAACAGAAAACACTGGAAGGATTTGGTGGACATCGACCTTGAGTTTGGGAGTTGTAGTACACCTACACCCAGAGAGCACTGTGGACTCAAACAATGATGGATCTATGTATTATCGAAGGCTTTCATGGCCAAAATCATTGGGTTGTTGTAGGTTTCTTTGGGCTATATGGCCATGTTCTAGAGGCATTCTCTCCTGATGTTTTGCCTGCATCTATGGCAAGTATCCTCTGAGGAAATTCCCTCCTTCAAAACTAGTTTCTCTGGCTTTAAACTGGCTTCTCTGGCTTGAGATGAGGCCAGGAAATTCCTTCCTTCTCTGGTTTAAAGCTGGCTTCTCTGGCTTGAGCTGAGGCCAGGGACCAGAAGCGGGGAAAAGCAAGCAAAGGAAATTCCTTCCTTCTCTGGTTTAAAGCTGGCTTCTCTGGCTTGAGCTGAGGCCAGGGACCAGAAGCGGGGAAAAGCAAGCGAAGGAAATTCCTTCCTTCTCTGGTTTAAAGCTGGCTTCTCTGGCTTGAGCTGAGGACAAGGACCAAAAGCGGGGGAAAGCTGTATAATTTCTGACTCACTTCATGAGTCATAACAAAAATGGCAGGAAAAGCTTCGGAAGGGCAAAGGGACTTCTGGTTTTCTTAAAAACTTTGAAATCGCTTCAAAATGGTAATTCTTCCAATTTTATTCCGAATTACAAAGATTCTGACGGTACTTAACCATGCCTAGTTTACACAGTTCAGGCCAAGAGACATTATTGAATTAGGCACTGTAACTAAATAGAGAATATAGGATCTTGGCCAAAAAAATATATCTGAGAACAATAATGAGAGATTATAGAGACCAAGAGATTACAACAGGATTGCAAAATATGCATAAATAAATATACTGTTCAATAGTGCAATAAAAGACGAGCAGGTCACTGAAAACAGGGGAAAGTGGACAAGTCCAGGAGCTGAAAAAAGACAATCTGATTCAACATCAGTATGTAGATCTGCCCTATCATCAACAAAGACAGGTTCCCATGATGGGTGAAGAACCTGCAATGTTCGATGGTGATGATGATGATGATGATGATTTATTTATTTCTCATGTCAGGGCAGCCAGTCAATTATATTACATTTCTAACAGAACAAAGCAAACAAACAGAGAAAATACAAATTGTGAGTTTGGTAGTTGATTAAATGTCCTTTGACCAGTATCTGGCCACTTGGAGTGCTTCTGGTGTTGCCGCAAGAAGGTCCTCCCTTGTGCATGTGGCAGGGCTCAGGTTGCATTGCAGCAGGTGGTCAGTGGTTTGCTCCTCTCCACACTCGCATGTCGAGGATTCCACTTTGTAGCCCCATTTCTGAAGGTTGGCTCTGCATCTCGTGGTGCCAGAGCGCAGTCTGTTCAGCGCCTTCCAAGTCGCCCAGTCCTCTGTGTGCCCAGGGGGGAGTCTTTCATTTGGTATCAGCCATTGGTTGAGGTTCTGGGTTTGAGCCTGCCACTTTTGGACTCTTGCTTGCTGAGGTGTTCCAGCGAGTGTCTCTGTAGATCTTAGAAAACTATTTCTTGATTTAAGTCATTGACGTGCTGGCTGATACCCAAACAAGGGATGAGCTGGAGATGTCTCTGCCTTGGTCCTTTCACTATTGGCTGCTACTTCCCGGTGGATGTCAGGTGGTGCAATACCGGCTAAACAGTGTAATTTCTCCAGTGGTGTAGGGCGCAGACACTCCGTGATAATGCGGCATGTCTCATTAAGAGCCACATCCACTGTTTTAGCGTGGTGAGATGTGTTCCACACTGGGCATGAGTACTCAGCAGCAGAGTAGCACAGCGCAAGGGCAGATGTCTTCACTGTGTCTGGTTGTGATCCCCAGGTTGTGCCAGTCAGGTTTCGTATGATATTGTTTCTAGCACCCACTTTTTGCTTGATGTTCAGGCAATGCTTCTTGTAGGTCAGAGCACGGTCCAGGGTGACTCCTCCCAGGTATTTGGGTGCATTGCAATGCAATGATGATTATGATTATTTAATTTCTCTTCTTTGCCCACATCTCTGAAAATCCAGCATCTAAACATGCTCCCAAATAAGGTGAAATGATGGAAACGAATTGCATTCCAGACCATTTCTGCAGTTCCTTCTATTCCGAGCATGCTCAGTTGAAATAAATTGGATTGCCATCCTTCACAGGGACGAACAATACTTGTAGGTTTTGCAAGCCAGCAAGAAGTCATTAATCTATCGCTTTCTGCTAAGATGACAGTGATTTTTTTAGATTCGGAGCTCCAGTGGAATATGAATCACAATTGGATGTTGCTGGATAACTGTCCCAGAAGCTCTTTTATGATATGTGATGGATCTATAAGACAATAGTTGCAGGGCACTTTTATGTATATTGTTAATATGATGCATGATGACGTGACCAATTATAGCAGGCAAATGTTCAAACAGCATGTCACAACCTGTGTATCAGTAGATTAAATCTCTTTTGCCAACAAACAACTGAAACAGAGAGCACCCTTGACAGGGAACTATTGCTGCAGAGGGAAGGTCAGTAGGAAGCCATGCCATTTTGTTTCTGCTGCTGTCCCATCCATATCATGTCAATTTTGAATATAGCAGAATTATAGGTTTATTTATATATCAGACTAGCTGTACCCGCCACGCGTTGCTGTGGCAAACCTTCCCTCCCTCTTTCTTCTCCTTCTTTTTCTCTCTCCTTCCTTACCTCCCTCTTTTCTTCTTTCCTTCTTTTTCTTTCTCTTCTTCTTTCTTCCTTCTCTACCTGTTTCTTTCTCGCTTCCTTTGCTTTTGGTTTCATCCTTCCTTGTCTCTTTCCTTCCTTCCTTCCTTTCCTTCCTTCTTCCTTCCTTCTTCCTTCCTTCCTTCCTCCCTCTTTCGTTCCTTCTCTCCTTCCTTCCTTCTTTCACTTTTTTATTTCCTTCTCTCTTTCCTTCTCTACCTTTCTTTCTTTCCTTCTCTCCTTCTTTCCCTCCTCCTCTCTTTCCTTCCTTCTCTATCTTCATTTCTTTCTTTCCTTCGCTCCTTCTTTCCCTCCTCTCTCCTTCCTTCCTTTTCTACCCTGCTTTCTTTCTTTCCTTCCCTCCTTCTTTCCCTCTTTCTCTCCCTCCTTTCTTCTCTATCTTTCTTTCTTTCCTTCAGAGGGAGATTTGGGCGCGGGGGAAGCTGGGAAATGGAGTCCTTCCTCATCATTTTCCTCCCGAGGCCTCTGCGCATGCTCCGTGTTTTTCGGGTATTGTGCGTTTGTGCTGTTGCGTATTGGTGTTTTGAGGGTTGTTGGTCATACCTTGGGGGAAGAGGTATTAGCAGGGCAAATGCAGTGAGATTTCGTCCGGTGGTTTTGCCGTTTTTGACCGCCTAATTATGACCTTAAGGTTCTTATATATATAGATGTTTTACATTCACCTCTTATTGTGACATTTGCATGACACATTTCTTAAAAAAGGATATGCTTAATTTGTTAAAGTTGTTTTCTGCGAGAGTAAATATGAGCCCCTGATGGACAGCTCATCCAGAAGTGATACCTTGAGGGATTGTTTGTGCGCTCAAGATTCAGGAGCTGTGATCTCATTTGTTATTTCATTTCTCACTTCTTATACCCTGCCTACATTCATTGGATAATAGACTGATATACTGGGAAAGGGGGACAATTTGGTCCCCCTTTCCCAGTAAGACAAAGAGGGCATGGTTGGACCAAGATGCAGCAGAGCTATGGCAAAGCAGGAAATCATATCTAGATTTCCAGGGCCCAAATCCAATGCTGCAGCTATCTTCCCTACCACTCACTCCTTATATACAAATTCATATGCATCGACCTTTCCCTCTGATCCCAGGGTTATACAAGGGTTGAATGAAAAGTAATGCCTCCACCTTCATAACTCCTCAACAGATGAAAGTACTGGCTTGTTCAGTAGACTCTCCTCTACAGTTCCATTTTGGCAGGAAGCCTTAGCATTGAATGGTTGTGTTGTTAAAGTGCAAAGTATGGACCCATGGAAATCCTCTGTTCTATGCACCTACTGCATCTTTCTGCATATATGAGGGTTGAATGAAAAGGAATGCCTCCGCCTTCATAACTTCTCAACACATGGCAGTACTGGTATGTGGCAGGTACTGGCTTGTTCAGTGTGACTTAAGCAACGTGCCATCATTGAATTCTAGACAGCAGAAGGTGTCACCTCAACATCTTTAAACTTACTCGCCCAACAATTCACAGTACTCACATCAACACAATCACCATAAAGAGCTTGCATTCTCTGATGAATCTCCCTTGGGAAATGTTGAGTTGGAAGCTCAAAGGTCTGACTTGAGAGTCTGAAACACCTTGAGGACTTGAAGAGGAAAGTCCAAAACTTCTCCTGGACTTGAGAAGAGAGTCTAAAACATGGTTTGGACTTCAGGAGAGTCTTGAATGGGAAGAGACTTCTCCAAACAAGACAGACATAAAGCAAGGGCCAAGCTACTCCTGACCTCTTCCTCACTTCCAAGTTCTCCAACTTCAGCCTTCTTCTCTCCAGCAGCCACTCAAAACTCAATACTTACAAGCTTACCTTAAGTATTTTAGGCTCTGGTCAATGGCAGGGTCAAGCCCAGGTGTTCAAGAAGAAGGCCTTTGCCTTGTTCTTGGCAGGTGGCTTCAAGATGAGACTCGAGTAAATACAATAGTGGCAATATACATCAGTAGAGGGATCTCCATACCAATGAAAGCATGTATCTTTAAGATATTCAAGAGTTGGGACCCATAAACAAAGAGGAGGTTGATGTCTTCTCCCAAAACATGGTTTGGACTTCAGGAGAGTCTTGAATGGGAAGAGACTTCTCCAAACAAGACAGGCAGAAAGCAAGGGCCAAGCTACTCCTGACCTCTTCCTCACTTCCAAGTTCTCCAACTTCAGCCTTCTTCTCTCCAACAGCCACCCAAAACTCAATACTTAGAAGCTCACCTTAAGTATTTCAGGCTCTGGTCAATGGCAGGGTCAAGCCCAGGTGTTCGAGAAGAAGGCCTTTGCTTTGTTTTTGGCAGGTGGCTTCAAGATTAGACTCGAGTAAATACAATAGTGGCAATATACATCAGTAGAGGGATCTCCATACCAATGAAAGCACGTATCTTTAAGATATTCAAGAGTTGGGACCCATAAACAAAGAGTAGGTTGATGTCTTCTCCCATGAACTTGTTCCACTTTTCTGGAACCACTGAGAACTCATTTACTTCCAGTTCGCAAGCCTTGAGATGGCTAAAAAGAGCAAAGTGGAGAGTGGTGGTGGAAGGTGGGCAGCCTCCATAATGGTTCCCGGTAACTCTCCTCTGCAAACAGATTAAATACCGCTAGCATTTGGCTCCCATGGCTTTCACAAGGCACTCTTTTTGCAACAAAAGCCTCCTGGGAGCCTGTGGCCATTGCTGTGGATTTGTGAGCCCTTGACTTTGTTGGCCTGTGCAGAAATGGTTATGAGGTAACATAAGACGAGAGGTAACCTTTCAGCAAAATGGGTTGGAGCTAAAAATGAAAGGCCTGAAAAAGAGTACAATGACCAAAAAAATCTATAAAAATGCAATTGCGCTAATATAATTTTATCACTTATTTAAAAATTTAGTCGACCCAAAAGACTACCAAGTGTGAAATTAAGGAACAGCTCCTCTACTTTTATGGAAATCACTCTTCTTCACTTGTCTAATAGCCTGATTTTGTCAGATCATTTATTTCCATGGTTTTAAAATGAGCTTGACAGACAGAATTTTATAACACCACTTTACTGCAAATAAGAACATCATTTTCGCTTATTAAAACTGAAGCTTAGAGAAAGCATTAAAATTAACAGTTCACTCTGCTTTAACCTTTTGAATACTACTGTGACTTTACACTCTAGACCATATTGAAACTGAGAGCCTATTACTGGGTTGGGAGGAGGACCTTCCAGCCAGGGAAACTGCACAAGGGTGCCGAGGAGGAATTGAGTTACTCAGCAGCCAAGTAAAATGCACCCCAAAAGGATGCATCTGTTGCCTAATCGGAAATAAGATGCTTGCCCATCATTAATGAACATGGGAATGTACTGAGTCTACACAATTTGTGAGTAGAGATGGGCAAACTTACTCCACTGCAGCTTCAATCTGGGATGGTGGGGTACAAATAAAGTTTTATTATTGGGTTGTTGTAGGTTTTTCCAGGCTATATGGCCATGTTCTGGAGGCAATTTTTCTCCTGACGTTTCGCCTGCATCTATGGCAAGCATCCTCAGAGGTAATGAGGTCTGTTGGAAGTAGGAAAAATGGGTTTATATATCTGTGGAATGACCAGGGTGAGACAAAGGACTTTTGTTTGCTGGGGCTAGGTGTGACTGTTTCAGCTGATCACCTTGATTTGCATTCAATGGCTTGGAAGCGCCTGGGGGGAATCTTTTGTTGAGAGTGATTTCATGTGCCTGTTTGTTTCCCCTCTGTTTTTTGCTGCTGTAATTTTAGAGTTTTTTAATACTGGTAGCCAGATTTTGTTCATTTTCATGGTTTCTTCTTTTCTGTTGAAATTGTCCACATGCTTGTGGATTTCAATGGCTTCTCTGTGTAGTCTGACATGGTGGTTGTGAGAGTGGTCCAGCATCTCTGTGTTCTCAAATAATATGCTGTGTCCAGGTTGGTTCATCAGGTGCTCTGCTATGGCTGAGTTTTATTATTATTATTATTACTAGCTGTCCCCTGCCAGGCGTTGCTGTGGCCCAGTCTGGTGATCTGGAAAATAAAGTAATGAGAAAGTGTTGGTTTCTAATCTATGTAATTCCTTTATGCTTGTGGGTAAACAGTATTTCTTGTTTCTTTGTCAGTGTTGATGTGGAGAGTGTCTGGTTTGCCCACTCTGGAACATGCAACATATCATTGTCCTTCTTTAAGGGTCTCTTTCAAATCTATGATACCATATCTCTCTCTGTGTGTGAATCATATCTATCTATCTATATTTATGACTGGATGGCTCTTTGTCAGGAGGGCTCTGATTACATTTTCTTGCCCTGGTGAAGAGAATTGGACTGGATGGCCTTAAGTATTTTCTGTTGATCATGGAAGTCCTGCATGCCATGTTTGGTTCAATTCCATCATTGGTGGAGTTCAAAATGCTCTTTGATTGTAGGTGAACTATAAATCCCAGTAAGTACAAATCCCAAATGTCAAGGTCTATTTTCCCCAAGCTCCATCTGTGTCCTATATGGAATATTTGTGTCAAGTTTGGTCCAGATCCATCATTGTTTGAGTCCACAGTGCTCTCTGGATGTGGGTGTACTATAATTCCCAAACCCAAGGTCAATGTCCACCAAATCCTTCCAGTTTTTTTCTGTTGGTCATGGGAGCCCTGTGTGCTAAGTTTGGTCCAATTCCATCATTGGTGGAGTTCAGAATGCTCTTTGATTGTAGGTGAACTATAAATCCCAGTAAGTACAAATCCCAAATGTCAAGGTCGATTTCCTCCAAACTCCATCTGTGTTCATATTTGGGCATATGGAATATTTGTGTCAAGTTTGGTCCAGATCCATCATAGTTTGAGTCCACAGTGCTCTCTGGATGTGGGTGACCTATAATTCCCTAACTCAAGGTCAATGTCCACCAAATCCTTCCAGTTTTTTCTGTTGGTTATGGGAGCCCTGTGTGCTAAGTTTGGCCCAATTCCATCATTGGTGGAGTTCAGAATGCTCTTTGATTGGAGGTAAACTATAAATCCCAGCAACGACAATTCCCAAATGACAAAATCAATTTTTTTGAGTGGAGGACATAAATTAGACTGTTAAGTGTCTTGTGTCCAAATTTGGTGTCAATTCCCCCAGTGGCTTTTGAGTTCTGATGGTAGCACGAACTAACATTACATTTTTATTTATATAGATTATAAACATGCCAAGAGGAAGGCGCATCAAGCCAACCCTGACTGGGACCACCTTCCACCTGGAAACCAATGCCCTCACTGTGGGAGAAGATGCAGGTCAAGAAGAGGGCTCCACAGTCACCTACGGACCCACCGCCAGGACACCGATCTTGGAAGACTATCCTACTCGGACAATGAGGGATCGCCTAAGAAGAAGAAGAAGTAGGACACGTTTAGTTATGCGTACCCAACCAGCAGTGGCTGCAGAAGATCAGCTATTATTACTGCTTTCACGGGGAGAGAAATTATTTTTTTCCTGTGGAGCACCAAAAAACTCCTGATGTCTGAAGCCGCTGATTTCTGAGGATGACGGATATTCTTCAGTATTGCTGAGTCTAGCTCAATTTTTAAGGTGAAAATCTTCCCTCTGTCTCTTTTTCAAAGAGTAATGACATAAACAGAAGTGCAGCTGGAGTTGTCCAGCAGCCGTAGATGCAGCGGCAGTGGCATAAATCAAATTTTACCCATGCTTCCACATCATATTTTTACTTTACGGTGCTGCTTATCACCATTCAGTCAGGTGGCATCTTACAGTGTTGTTTATGTGGGGACAAGAGAGGCACTCCTTCCTCCTCCTCTTCTTCCTCTTCTTCATCTTTTTCTGTGATGAAGAAGATAATGGGGATGAGAATGATGACAGTTCAAACTACAAGAAAGGAAATTCCATCTGAACATGAGGAAGAACTTCCTGACTATGAGAGCTGTTCAGCAGTGGAACTCTCTGCCCTGGAGTGTGGTGGAGGCTCCTTCTTTGGAGACTGTTTTTGCATATTTTTAACATTTTTATTTAAGTAGACATACATTTGCAAATATTTGTTGCATACAGTGCAATACCTTCTATCTATTAGTGTTCCATAATCATTTATCTATATAAATAAAAATGTAATGTTCGTTTGTGGGATTAACATAACTCAAAAACTACTGGACGAATTGATATCAAATATGGCCACAAGATACCTACTAACCCAAGGAGTGACCACCACTAAAAAAAATGATTTTGTCATTTGGGAGTTGTAGTTGCTGGGATTTATAGTTCACCTACAATCAAAAAGCATTCTGAACTCCACCAATGATGGAATTGAACCAAACTTGGCACACAGTTCTCCCATGACCAACAGAAAATACTGGAAGGGTTTGGTGGGCATTGACCTTGAATTTGGGAGTTGTAGTTCACCTACATCCAGAGAGCACTGTGGACTCAAACAATGATGGATCTGGACCAAACTTGGCACACAGTTCTCCCATGATCAACACAAAATACTGGAAGGGTTTGGTGGGCAGTGTCCTTTGATTTTGGAGTTGTAGTTTACCTACATCCAGAGATCACTGTGGACTCAAACAATGATGGATCTGGACTAAACTTGGCATGAATACTCCATATGCCCTGGTGGAGTTTGTGGAAAACAGAATCTTGCCATTTGGGAATTGTAGTTGCTGGGATTTGTAGTTCACCTACAATCACAGAGCATTCTGAACCCCACCAATGATAGAATTGGGCCAAACTTCCCACACAGAACCCCCATGTGGGCCACCAGCACTTTGAATTGTGCTCGGAAGCTAATTGGCAACCAGTGGAGCTGGCGCAACAGAGGAGTAGTATGCTCCCTGTACCCCACTCCTGTTAGTGATCTGGCTGCCGCTCGTTGGACTAATTGCAGCTTCTCGGCAGTCTGCAGAGGCAACCCCACGTAGAGAGTATTGCATTGCAGTAGTCTGTATGGGATGTAACCAGAGCGTGGACCACCGTGGCCAAGTCAGACTTCCCAAGGTATGGGCACAGCTGGCGCACAAGTTTTAATTGTGCAAAAGCTCCCCTGACCACCGCCGAGACCTGGGGTTCCAGGCTCAGCGATGAGTCCAGGGTCACTCCCAATCTGCGAACCTGCGTCTTCAGGGGGAGTGTCACCCTGTCGAGCACAGGCTGTAACCCTATGCCCTGTTCGGCTTTTCGACTGACCAGGAGGACCTCTGTCTTGTCTGGATTCAGTTTCAATCTGTTGGCCCTCTTCCAACTCTAGGATTTTATGATTCTAGTATGTACTTTTTCTCTAGTAAATAACTTAAAGATGCCCCTTATGCATGTCCAGGCACCTTCTTTGGGTCATGAATGGGACCTTATAAAGAGAAAGTTCTTCTCAGTGTTGAATTATTACTTTCTCACGGGTCTGTCGGGAGTCTCTGTGTTCCTAATAAAGAAAGAACCTGCCAGGTAAATGGGAAGTGCCTCCAAAGCTTCTCCACAAGTATTCACAGCAGGTCTACAATTTAGCCAGGGCCCTAATTGTTGGATTCCATTGGTGTGATTAAACTATCAGTCCTTGACTTCAGGTATCAATCCTCCAGACGGAAGACCCAAGGGGACGAATCAAATTGCCACCTTCAAGTCGGAGAATCAAATGAAGAAGTTGGCTGCAATGAGATATTGGGCATCTCTCTCTCTCTCTCTCTCTCTCTCTCTCTCACACACACACACACACACACACACACACATTGTATACTTCCTTTTTAAGACACAGATTGAGTATCCTTTATCTAATATGCTTAGGACCAGGAGTGTTTTGGATTTGGGTTTTGCTTTTTGCAGGGGGACGGGATTTCAGAATACCTGGATTTCCATATATGTAAATAATGAAATATAATAATAATAGTAATAATAGTAATAAATAATAATAATAACAACAACAACAACAACAACAACAACTCTTTATTTGTACCCTGCTACTATCTCCCCAGGGGACTCGGTGCGGCTTACATGAGACCGAGCCCAAGTACAACAATACAAGCAATAATCACAACAATACAAGCAATTAAAAATAAACCATGGACAATAAAATAATGCAACATTAACAATAAGACCACACGATTAAAACTGTGGGAAGGCCAAATGTAAAATCAAAATTGGAAGTAATGCTAGAACATGGGCGAAAAAGTGATGGGGCGTTTGTGGAAAACATACAAGCAGACCTAAAAAAAGTAAAGTGCTTTGGAGGACAAAGTGCTATGGGATCATTATTCTGGGAAGGCACACTGGAACAACCATGTCTTCAAGCTCCTCCTAAAGACTGCCAGAGTTGGGGCATGCCGGATGTCCTTAGGAAGCGAGTTCCAGAGTTGACGGGCCACCACCGAAAAGGCCCTCTCTCTCGTCCCCACCAATTGCGCCTGCAATGCAGGTAGGATCACGAGCAGGGCCTCTCCAGATGATCGAAGAGATCGTGTGGGTTCGTATACAGAGATGCGGTCACGTAGGTAGGTGGGTCCCAAACTGTTCAGTGCTTTGTAGGTAAGAACCTGCACCTTGAATTGGGTTCGGAATATGAACGGCAACCAGTGGAGCTCCTTAAACAGGAGGGTTGACCGCTCCCATCTCCAAATATCTTGGAGATGGGACCCAAGTCTAAGCACAAAATTTTATTCATTTTTCATATACATCTTTAAAGCATAGTCCAGGATACATTTCATAAAATATTCAATTGTTTTGTGTATGATACATTGTGCATTAAATCACTAAAAAGCAAATGGATTTTTTTTTCAGCTACCCATATGGACAATTTTGGATTTTGGAGTTCTGGACACTCAATCCATATTGAACATTTGATAGAAAACTTTGGATAGTCCAGCTGTCAAGCCAACTCTAGAGCTCGAAAAAAGTTACATTCCCAGTGGCCATGATGGCTGGGGATTCTGAGAACTATAGTCTAAACATGTCTTTTCAGGCTCTGGGGAAACCTTCTGGCCATGGTTGAATTAATATCTTTCCCCCCAACTTTCTCTCCCCAGCAATTTTTCCCTTGAGCAAAAATGTGTGTGCGTGTGTGTGGGAGGGGGTCACAATGATACCTTGAGTAACTGGGATAAACATCTAATCATCTAATCAATATGTTTCAAAAGTTTGGGGATACAGCACTCCATGGCCTGGAAGTATTACCTCCTTATCCCACAACTTCCATCAGCCATGCTGGCTGGAAAATTCTTGCAAAAGTATATATTAACTAGGCATGGTTAGGTTCGGTTGGAATCTTTGTAATTCGGAATAAATTCGGAAAAAATGCTTTTTGAAGCAATTTCAAAGTTTTTAAGGAATCCAGAAGTCCCTTTGCCCTTACGAAGCTTTTTCTGCCGTTTCTGTTACGAAGCAGTAAGTGAGTCAGAAATGATTCAGCTTTTCCCCGCTTCTGGTCTTAAGCCTGGGAAGCGTTTTAAACCAGACTGGATGAATTTCCTGCCTTTTCACCAGCCAATCCCTCTCCAATGCCAGAAATACAGCTTAATGGTGTAACATTAGAAAATGTTGACTATTTCCACTCCCTTGGCAGCCACCTCTCCACCAAAGTCAACATTGACACTGAAATAAAATACTGCTTGAGCTCTGCGAGTGCAGCATTTTTCCGAATGAAGCAGAGAGTGTTTGAGGACCGGGACATCCGTAGGGAGACCAAGATGCTTATTTATAAAGCTATTGTCCTCCCAACCCTGCTATATGCCTGTGAGACGTGGACTATCTACATACACCACATGCAACTCCTGGAGCGATTCCATCAATGTTGCCTCTGAAAAATCCTGCAAATCTCTTGGGAAGACAAGTGGACAAATGTCAGCATGCTGGAAGAAGCAAAGACCACCAATATTGAAGCAATGCTCCTCCGCCATCAACTCTGCTGGACCGGCCACGTTGTCTGGATGCCTGTCCACCGTCTCCCAAAGCAGTTGTCTACTCCGAACTCAAGAATGGAAAACAGAATGTTGGTGGACAGGAAAAGAGATTTAAAGATGTGCTCAAAGCCAACCTTAAAAACTCTGTCATGGACTCGGAGAACTAGGAAGCCCTAGCCCTTGAGTGCTCCAGCTGGCGGTCAGCTGTGACCAGCAGTGCTGTAGAATTTGAAGAGGCACGAATGGAGGGTGAAAGAGAGAAACGTGCCAAGAGGAAGGTGCATCAAGCCAACCCCAACCGGGACTGCCTTCTGTCTGGAAACTGATGCCCTCACTCAGGCCCGTAGCCAGGATTTTGATTCAGGAGGGACTGAGTTTGATTCGGGGGGCAGGGGGCGGGGCTGAGTCTGCGTGAAGGAGGGTCTACCCTAGCAAACCTTTTGTATTGTTACCCCAATACCCCCATGTATATGGGATATATTGAGTATGGTGATCAGATCATTTATTTATTTATTTGGTTTACTTTTACCCTGCCCTTCTCACCCCAAAGGGGACTCAGGGCGGCTTACACAACCAAGGCACAATTCGATGCCCGTAGCATACAGCAACAATAAAACAAAATAACGCAAATTAACAATCAGCAGCAATACATTACATCTATACTCACTAAAAACAAGAAAACCAATAAAAATTTCATACAAACCGATATAAACCAATTACTCCTTATTGCCGGTCAATGTTCGCTATCTCTTAGTTCAGTGTTTCCTTCCACATTTATCAGTCCTGCCGGTCTTATTTGTCTGGTTGTCCTTACCTAGTTAGCAGATTGCCCGAAGGCCTGGTCCCACAACCACGTCTTTACCTTCCTCCTGAAGGACAGGAGTGATGTCGACGCCCTGATCTCCACTGGGAGCGAGTTCCACAGTTTAAATAATGCACCAGTAAGGCCTTCTTGTGGACCACCATGTGAATTTTGAGGGGGGGGGCTGAAGCCCCTCAAGCCCCCCCCCCCACCCTGGCTACATGCCTGCCCTCCCTGTGGGAGAACATGCAGGTCAAGAATAGGGTTCCACAGTCACCTACGTACCCACAGCCAGGACACCGATCTTGGGAGACAATCCTACTCAGACAACGAGGGATTGTCTAAGTAGTAAGTAAGTACAGATAATATCCATATAAAAAGGTAAAGGTAGTCCCCTGACATTAAGTCCAGTCATTAGGCTTGGGCGGTTTCGTTCGTTAATTTCGTAATTCGTTATTAATTCGTATTTAAATTAGCTTACGATCCAATATTGAGCCATACAGGAATAGTATGAGGAGTAAATTAGATTCGAAACAATTTTTTTCAATTTATTTCGTAATTATTTCGTTATTATTTCGTTATTATTTCGAAATTATTTCGTAATTATTTTCTCATGTCTGGTGCAAGTTTTATAGTTGTTGTTTGTTTTATCACACCAACAGTCAACAACAGAGGGAGAGGGAAGCTTCAGAAGTTCCCCCTGTCCCATTTGGAGGTTTTTTTAGCATATTGCGCAATCGCGTCCGCCATTAACGAATCGATTCGTAATTATACGAAATTTCGTAAATTTTGAAATTTTTAAAAGGAAAATTTCGGAATTCTTTAAAAAAATGAAATGCGATGGACCCCTAAAAACGAAACGAGTTCAGAAACAATTTTTTCCGTTGTTACCCAGGCCTACCAGTCATGTCTGACTCTGGGGTGTGGGAAATTCAAGTGTTGTCTAGTGGTTTGAATGTTGTGCTAATCTTGAGGACATTTGGGTTCAAATTCCCACTCTGCTGTGAAACTCGTCCAGTGACCTCAGGTCTGTCACTCTTTCTGAATGTAACCTACCTCTCAGGTGTATTGTTAAAGCAGCAATAGGGACGTTAACTATGTAGGCCAACTTGTGCTCCTTAAGGACTTTATAGAAGGGAAGGAGGGAGGGGAGAAAAGTCAAGCAAGATCCAATTGTGTGTTGCCTTTCTGAGCTCCTTTTTGTACGTGTTTGCTCTGCCTTCAAGTTAAAGAGAGCAAAGTCACGAGCCTTAAAGACCTGCCGGAGCTTATGTTTAATGTAAGAAAAATAAAATTCTCTTCTAAATCCCTGGGCATCAAGGTGGAAACCAATTCATTTTGCGGTTTTTTCCACCCTGGGGAAGATCTTGAGGAAAAGAACTGCCACGAAAGGTAAAAAAATGCCTCATTGTCAACGAGTGCCGTAACAGCCAATTAGCTATCCAGTGGTCTAGCGTGCCATAGATATACCATCAATCCATAATGAATATGTGTCCTACAACTGTTCGGCAACAGACAACAAGAAATATAACAGCTGCAGTAACAGGTGGCGAACAAGTGGCGAGTGAAAGATTGGAAATGCAGGGAGGTTTTGATCAGATGACACTCCACCCAAAATATTCAGTTTAGAAGAAAGGAAGCAGGAAGAGGAGGGAGGGTGCCGTTTCCCCTTCCAACATAATAATAAGTTGGATCCTGTGATCTGGGGTGCATAGGGAGATTTATGGAGGGATTGTATGTGCAGGTTGCTTTAGATGGCACGACAATCGTGTTGTTTTCTCTTGGATGCACAATGTTAAAAATTTGCATTTGAAGCAGTCCTGATGTGAGTGACACGCAAATGGTATCATCTCTTTTGCTCTTTTGGAATGACAAATGTTAACCAGGTTGCCGCACTGAGGGGTGGCAAGCCCAAAGCCTGCAGGCTTCGCGTCCAAGGCTATCTTTTATGACAAGGTGGAATGTGTCCAGAGGAGGGCGACTAAAATGATCAAGGGTCTGGAGAACAAGCCCTATGAGGAGCGGCTTAAGGAGCTGGGCATGTTTAGCCTGAAGAAGAGAAGGCTGAGAGGAGATATGATGAGAGCCATGTATAAATATGTGAGAGGAAGCCACAGGGAGGAGGAGGGAGCAAGCTTCTTTTCTGCTTCCTTGGAGACTAGGACGCAATGGAACAATGGCTTCAAACTACAAGAGAGGAGATTCCATCTGAACATTAGGAAGAACTTCCTGACTGTGAGAGCCGTTCAGCAGTGGAACTCTCTGCCCCGGAGTGTGGTGGAGGCTCCTTCTTTGGAAGCTTTTAAGCAGAGGCTGGATGGCCATTTGTCAGGGGTGATTTGAATGCAATATTCCTGCTTCTTGGCAGGGGGTTGGACTGGATGGCCCAAGAGGTCTCTTCCAACTCTTTGATTCTATGATTCTATGATTCTGTGATTATGGTTCTTGGGCTCCTGCTGAACTCATTCAGAACTTACAAACCCATGCCTAGACATAGTAAAGGTAATGTGCTGGTATGGCTGTACCAGGAGCTCCAACTTTATTTTCTTTCTGTTATCTGTTTTGCAGTCATAGGGCAGGCCTCCTGTCCATCATAATTAAGCTTTGGTTCTGCCCCTTGTTCTGGGCTCTGGGAGGGAAAGGAGCCATTTTTTTGGCCAGTCTCACACAAGGTAGCTAAGCTATAGGACGGAGACCAGCTCGTCCCGTAGAAAAGCTTCTTTTCTCAATAACCTTCCAGGGAAAAAACTTTCATCTGGGGAAACAGAAACACAAATTCCAGGAGAAAGGTCTCAAAAGCTCTGGTTGAGAGCTCACAGCCTCTCAGCCTCACAGCAACAGAGGGAAAACAGCCCTGAAGTTTTCAAAGAATTTTCGGAGGGAGGACAGCATTACAGATCCACGGAACTCCAGCTGAAATATCTTCAAGCCTCGGCTGGTAGGTCTACTTGATACCCAGACGCATTTGGAATCGGTAGTAGCACCCACACCGATGAGGCATAGATAGTAAACAGCCTGGGAGAGGTTAAAAAGGGTTTTTTCCTACAGAGAAAGTTTAGTTAATCAAAGTCAGGTGCCAGTCCATTGAGGACTAGACTGAGACAGCCTTGAAGTGTTGTTTGAACCATTGAAGATTTGTTGTTTGTTTGATAATAAAGACTTTGTTGTATCATTAAAGACTCTAAAGACCATCACTGCAGAAAAATCCCTGAGAACCTCTCTTTGAGGCGCCCCTGGCTTCCCGCTGGGCTTAAAGTATACGTCCTATAGAAAAGGCAGCTGTTACAGGCCCAGCACGCAACACAACACGTAAAGGCTTCCAATGTTCCTCAACATTTTTGGGGTGTTTTATGGTAGATGGTCCTTGAGTGCTGTTTGGAGAAGGGCTCGTCATGCTTGTGACGACGGCAGGACTGAGAGCAGGGCCTCCGCAGATGATCTTAAAGTCTTCAGTGGTTCGTAAGGGGAGATACGTTCAGACAGGTAAGTTGGGCCAGAACCATTTAGGGCTTTATAGGCCAAAGCCAGCACTTTGAATTGGGCCCGGTAGCAAACTGGCAGCCAGTGGAGCTGGCGCAACAAAGGGGTTGTATGCTCCCTGAGCGCTGCTCCTGTTAACAACCTGGCTGCCGTTCATTGGACAAGTTGAAGCTTCTGGACCGTCTTCAAAGGC
This sequence comes from Anolis sagrei ordinatus, assembly GCF_025583915.1. NCBI lineage: Eukaryota > Metazoa > Chordata > Lepidosauria > Squamata > Anolidae > Anolis > Anolis sagrei. The sequence goes on from NW_026847993.1 coordinate 44,007,689, forward strand.
AACCCCACGTAGAGAGCGTTGCAGTAGTCTATACAGGATGTAACCAGAGCGTGGACTACCATAGCCGAGTCAGACTTCCCAAGGTACGGGCGCAGCTGGTACACAATGTTGTGTGTGTGTGTGTGTGTGTGTGTGTGTATGTATATATATATACACACACACACACACACACACATATATTCATATTTTAATGCATTGGCTTTACTTTTAATTTGAATTGTCATGCTTGTTGTTAGCCACCCTGAGTCCAAACATTGGGAGAAAGGCGGGATTAAAATAAAAAATAAAGTAAGTGAATAAATGATGCGTGTTAGTATACATTGGACTCAGGGGCGGCTCAACCCATTACACAAAGTAAGCATTCGCAGTAGAGTTGATTTTGCCCAGAGGCGCTCTTGAGGAGCTCTTGGGGGAAAATAGGCCTTGACATATGCGAGTTGTAGTTACTGGAATGTATGTTGTTGTTGTTCATTTGTTCAGTCATCTCCGACTCTTTGTGACCTCATGGACCAGCCCACGCCAGAGCTCCCTGTAGGCCGTCACCACCCCCAGCTCCTTCAAGTCCAGTCACTTCAAGGATGCCATCCCTCCATCTTGCCCTTGGTCAGCCCCTCTTCCTTTTACTTTCCACTTTCCCCAGCATCATTGTCTTCTCTAGGCTCTGCTGTCTCCTCATGATGTGGCCAAAGGACTTCAACTTTGTCTCTAGTATCCTTCCCTCCAGTGAGCAGTCGGGCTTTATTTCCTGGATGATGGAGTGGTTGGATCTTCTTGCAGTCCAAGGCACTCTCAGAACCTCGCAGTCCAAGGCACTCTCAGAACTGGAATGTATCGTTCACCTAATATCAAAGAGCATTCTGAACTCCACCAATGATGGAATTGAACCAAATATGGCACACAGAACTCCCCCTCGACTCTGGAACTCACTTCCTAAAGACATCAGGCAAGCCCCAACTCTGGCAGTCTTTAGGAGGAGCTTGAAGACGTGGTTGTTCCAGTGTGCCTTCCCAGAGTAATGATCCCATAGCACTTTGTCCTCCAAAGCACTTTATATTGTTTTAGGTCTGCTTGTATGTTTCCACAAACTGCCCCATCACTTTTTTCGCCCATGTCCAGCATTATTTTTAATTTTAATTACATTTCGCCTACCCATAGATTTTAAAGTGTGTTGTCCTATTGTTAATGCTTATGCTGTTGTTTTATTGTCCTGTTTGTTTTTAAATTGCTTGTATTGTTGTTGTTATTGCTTGTATTGTTGTATTCTGGGCTCGGTCTCATGTAAGCCACACCGAGTCCCTTGGGGAGATGGTAGCGGGGTATAAATAAAGTATTATTATTATTATTATTATTATTATTATTATTATGACAAACAGAAAATATATATCAGTGATTGGTTGGGGGGGGGGCGCCAAAATACTGTTTGCTTACCATTGAAAATTACCTAGGGCCGCCTCTGATTGGACTCACCATCCATCCCCACCCACCTTCCCACCCATCCTGTATTGCAGGGAATTACCCCCTTAAGATATGATTGCAAAAGTGAAAAATAGTAAGAAAAGACAATTGCTGAGATGTATGGGATTATTTTGAAGATGCTGGCATGAATACAAACAAGGTCCTGGCGGCTCTATCTGCAAGCTGTGTTTTCAGAAACACTGTGGAGTGGATTTGAGGAAGGCTGGTCTTGGAACCTGAAAATTCTGTCGCCGTGGGTTTTGACTTTAAAATGTGCCTTTTTGTAAATCAAAGGCTAGCATGGCCACAGTCGAAGAGCGAGTGAAGTGCCTTTAGAAGTCTCCAAAGCAATCAATGGAGTCAGCTGACTTCGGCACACTTCCCTGTCTTCCAGATTGCGGCCTGTATGTCCAGGGAAATTCAAAATGCCAGAACCAAATGTGAGAATATACATTTCCCCATGGATTTGAGAATGGAAAAGGAAAGGCTGCCACGGGAAGGAGATACGGCGCAATCTTGTCTCTTGCTTGGGAGAAATAACAACTTTCTTTTTCTACCTGTTCTTCATAAATTCCTGAAAATTTCATTTCTATGTGCCTTCTTCACCTTGGTCATTGGGCAAGGCAGTTGTCAAAAGTCACCATTGGTGGAGAATGCCTCCATTTCTTCTTCAGATATATCTCAGTGCTTCAAACCTCAGGAGAGTGTCTTGAAAATTGCAGAAAGATTAAAGCTGGGAAGGCATTGGGAGGGTGCAAGGAAGGAATGGGTTTGCATATAGTCATGCCAGATGATAAAAGGTTGCTGTAAACCGATGCCACTTCATCTCTTGCAAGTGATAGATGTGGTTTGGTAGCAGGCAACGAGACGGATTTCGGCTTCCCTGGTTTTTTTGAACTCCAAATATTATAATACTGCCTACTAGTCATAACAGCTTGGTCCCTCTTGAACTGTCATGGCTTCATCTAAAGGAATCCTCAGATTGTCGTTTGGTAAAAGACTTCAGGGCTGGTACCCAGTAAAGTGTTGTAAAGTTCAATAGCAGGGGATGTTCAGAACTGTGTAGCGTGAAAGTGCCCATAGTCTTAATGAGTCACCGCTATATCCTTTTTCTTTACCGAATCAAAAGGAAGTCTTGAGATGGCAAAATATCTCAGGTTGATTGACTTTGATCAAAGTATAATGCTTCTTTGTTCATAGGATCATAAGCATTGGAAAAGTCCCCAAGGGCCATCTGTTCCAACCCTCTTCTGCTATGTGGGAACATGCCATCAAAACACTCCTGACAGATGGCCATCCAGCCTCTGTTTATTTTTTATTTATTTATTTACCACCCTTTTATAATAATCTATATAAATAAAAATGTACCACTGTAATAAAAGTGTACCACATTAGTGATAAAAATATATCACTGCCTCTGAGGATGCTTGCCATAGATGCAGGTGAAACGTCAGGAAAGAATGCCTCTGGACCATGGCCATATAGCCCGAAAAAACCTACAACAACCCAGAAAGAAAACGTAAACAAAGCCCTCTTGACAAAGAGCCATCCAGCCATAGATATAGATATATATGATTCACAAACGCAGAGAGATATAGTATCATAGATTTGAAAAGGACCCCTAAAGAAGGACAATAATATGTTGCATGTTCCAGAGTAGGCAAACCAGGCAATCTCTACGTCAACACTGACAAAGAAACAACAAGAATTACTGTTTACCCACAAGCATCAAGACATTGCATATATTAGAAACCAACACTTTCTCATTACTTTATTTTCGAGATCACCAGACTGGGCCACGGCAATGCCTGGCAGGGGACAGCTAATAATATAATAAAACTTTATTTATAGTTTATTTATAATGTTTGTTTGTGGGATAGGTAGATAGATGGATTAGGAGGACCGCTGGGAGTTGCAGTCCAACAATAGGTAGAGAAGGAAGAAAGGGGAGAAAGAGGAAGGGAAAGAAAAGGGGGGAGGAAGGGAAGAGGAAGAGAAGGAAGGAAGGAAGGAAGGAAGGAAGGAAGGAAGGAAGGAAGGAAGGAAGGAAGGAAAGGAGAGAAAGGAGAGAAGTTGGCTACAGCAATGTGTGGCAGGTACAACTAGTGTATATATATGAGAAAGGTTTTAATGAGATATGTTGGATCCCCATACATTTTGTTATGTATGAGTACATACCTCTTATAAGGGGTTGGTTTAACCTCCAGTTTGCTAGCTAAACGGAATGACTGTGTCACGAAATGATGTGTGTCTTTTAAAGTGTGTCCCCAGCACACAATGTTTGGGAAGCTCTGTACCGTGGTGATTTTGACATACATTTTCTGTGCATACCAGCAGCCTTATCTTTGCTCTCTTTTCTGCTCCTTCAGATGTAAATAATCAGCTGATGAACTCTCTTGGAACAATTATGCGATAGACCTGGGACCGGCACGGCTTCCCTGACAATCACGATGCTTCACTTATTTATCCGATCTGTGTGCACCTGGGCCATTACTCTTGATTACAGTTGGGGAAAAGCCTCGACTCAGTTCTAACTGGGTACAATCTGTCTTTTTTTTTTTTAAAGGATTGCAACAGGATACAGAGCATGGCTGGCATGTGTATGTGTGCGTGTGGCAGGTTGGGGATGACTTTGAGCAACTTGCAACAGAGCCTTGGCTCCCAGACTCTTGCGATCACAAGGCATCAGTGTTACAGGTTATCTTGCCAGGATTCTTGATTGCGCCCTTAAAAATAGAATTGCAAAACAAACCGAGGAAGGCTTGTAACAAAAATGTGATGGATTTGGATGGGAAGGGGACAGAGAAGGAGATGCCTCTCACAAAGAGAACGTCGCTTGAGAAATGTACTCACCTTGGATTCAAGTAGCCCGGAACCATGGGCTGAATGGGAGTGCACAAGCCATAAAAAGGAAGCGGAGGAGGCTAAATGGTAACAGGTAGCGTTTTATCTTAACATCTTTGTTAATGATCTGGAGGAGAAAGAAAACAGCTTGTTAATAAGGGGGGGGGGGGGAGGAAATAGTTTCATGCTGGGAGACCCATCCTGACAGACAGATATGTGCAAACTCAAACAAAATTAATAGAGAACGTTGCTTAAAGGCATCAGATCCCGACTTATCCTGGAAGCTAAGCAGGATTCGCCCTGGTTAGCACTTGAGTGGGAGATCACCAATGAATGACAGGTATTGTAGGCTACATTTCAGAGGAAAACTGGCCAAACCACTTCTGCAAATTCCTATGGCTATGGTCTGTCACAAGTCAAGAGGTGACTTGAAGGCACACAGTCACACAATACAGGAAACGATGCAGAAAACAGGAGGAACAAAACAATGATCCAAAATCATAGAATCATAGAATCAAAGAGTTGGAAGAGACCTCCTGGGCCATCATCCAGTCCAACCCCATTCTGCCAAGAAGCAGGAATATTGCATTTAAATCACCCCTGACAGATGGCCATCCAGCCTTTGTTTAAAAGCCTCCAAAGAAGGAGCCCCCACCACACTCCAGGGCAGAGAGTTCCACTGCTGAACCATGTTTACAAGTCCCAGTATTCCTTAGCATTGTACTTACTTTACTTACTTAGGCAATCCCTTGTAGTCCAAGGATGATGGTCCTCCAAATGTAGTTTCCTGCGGTGGGTCCCTAGGTGACGATGGAGCCCTATTCTTGATCTGCATCTTCACCCTTCCGCAGTGAGGGCAGTGGCTTCCAGGTGGAAGACTGTCCCGGTCAGGGTTGACTTGACGCGCCTTCCTCTTTGCACGTTTTTCTCATTCGCCCTCCATTCGTGCCTCTTCGAATTCTACATTACTGCTGGTCATGGCTGACCTCCAGCTGGAGCGCTCAAGGGCCAGGGCTTCCCAGTTCTCAGTGTGTATGCCAGAGTTTTTAAGGTTGGCTTTGAGCCCATCTTTAAATCTCTTTTCCTGCCCACCATTCTTGAGTTCAGAGTAGAGCAATTGCTTTAGGAGACGGTGGTCGGGCATCCAGACAATGTGGCCGGTCCAGCTGAGTTTATGGTGGAGGACCATCGCTTCAATGCTGGTGGTCTTTGCTTCTTCCAGCACGCTGACATTTGTCCGCGTGTCTTCCCAAGAGGTTTGCAGGATTTTCTGGAGGCAACGCTGATGGAATCATTCCAGGAGTTGCATGCGATGTCTGTAGACTGTCCACGTTGTATAGCAGAGTTGGGAGGACAATAGCTTTATAAACAAGCACCTTGGTCTCCCTACTGATGTCCCGGTCCTCAAACACCCTCTGCTTCATTCGGAATTTTGCATTGTATTATGGCAGTTAAAATGGTGTCAAACTGAGTCGTTCTGCAGTGAAGAAGCACCTCTTATCTAAATTTACCTCAAGTCCACAGTATTATTATTATTATTATTATTATTATTATTATTATTATTATTATCTTTATTTGGACCCCACTAGCATCTCCCGAAGGACTCGATGCGGCTTACAAAGGCCAAGGCCTCAACAAAACAATAGCATAACAATACAATTCAAAGCAAATCAAAAACATTAAAGCAATAACAGTAAAAACAACATAACAATACACCATAACACAATAAAAACAGGGCCGGGCCAAGGTAATGGGTACAGGTTAAAAAGTGCTGGGTGTGACAGGTGGTCTATCGGATTTCAAGGAAGTGCAGTGTGCAGAGAATCTTAAAGTTCTAAAAATGTGCTTCAGTAGACATCTTCCAGAATGTCTGAGGAAACAGTGGATTCCGGGATTTGTAGTCCAAGGACTACCAGCTGAGGGTTAGGGTAAAGAATCCCAGGATTTTTCTACCATTGGGGGAAGTTAACTCAGCAGCTGAAGAAAAAAGGAAGGAAGGAACATCTACATAATTTCATAAGTTGACTGTTTGTGTTTGTAACTTCATCAAGCTGTGCCAAGTCTGTCAAGGACTTTGAGAAATAAATGTTCTGTTTGATGTTCAAATCTGGACTGGCCTCAGTTGCTGAGAATCCTAAGCTTCTAAGTAAGGCACCTGCAGTTCACCCAGATAAAGAGGGAAGCACATCTTAGTTTTAACTTCATAGTGTCTGGGTGTGATGGCACATACTCCTATACATTTCCAAACTCATCCCCAAACTTTTAGTCAATGACATTTTGCTCTTCAATCCTATCTTTATGTCCTTTAAAATGGCAGCATCATTTTTTCATATTTACAGAATTTGATAAGCAAAGTTTGTTTCTCTGTCCACCTTCCGTCCTATCCTCACCTGGTTTCTTTGTCTGTGCTTTCTCCCCGCAGCTAAGCAACCCTTGTATCCCACCTAGCAGTAAACCTAATCATTATTTATAAATCAAAACTTTGACTCCAAGTTAAAATAAGAATTTTTATAAACTAAGATCATTATTGTATAATCTCAGGGTTATAAATCAGTCAGTTGTACCTTAAAGTTGCAAAGTGAAGATTCATAAATCACGACACTTTTTCTCCCTCTCTCTCTCTCTGTGTGTGTGTTTTTATATTCAGGATTCTGTTGGCACGATTTGTGAATCTGTTGTAAGATTTGCAAATCCAGATTGGGGTATGTAAAACCATTTCGTGGCTTATAAATCAGACGAATGTTTTCGCTAAATCTAATGCTTAAAATAATGATTTCTGAATCAAAACTTTTGGCTGAAGATTTACTGGCAAGTTTTATAAATCAGAGACAAGATATATAACTCAACCCCTGAGAAGTGCAGATTTATAAATCCAACTTATAAATCAGTGTATGGGGGGGAGAAAAATCATGTTTTACACTAAATAATATTTTACAAATGGCACCTCATATATCATGCAATTGCCACAAATCTTTTACATGCGAAGCATAATATGTGACTGATTTTTTTTTTAAAAAAATCAGAGAACTGGATGTAATTGTTGATGGGAAGGAAGGCTAAAATGTTTACTCGGCATTTCTCAAAGAAGACCGGGGTTTTCCTTATGATACCAAAGGCATAAATAGACATTCAGCACCTTCAAAGTCACTAGTAGCAGATTTTTGTTAAACTACCTCATCAACTGGGTTGTTGTAGGTTTTTTCAGGCTATATGGCCATGGTCTAGTGGCATTCTCTCCTGACATTTCGCCTACATCTATGGCAAGCATCCTCAAAGGTAGTGAGGTCTGTTGGAACTAGGAAAAGGGGTTTATATATATGAGGAATGACCAGGGTGGGACAGCAAAACAACAGAGAGGAAACAATCTGGGACATCTAATCACCTCTCAACAAACGATTGCCCCAGGCACTGCCAGGCCATCAAATGCTAATCAAGGTGGTCAATTGAAACATTCACACCTAGCTCCAACAGACAGTTGATCAGTTTGTCATTGGTAGGCCCGTAGCCAGGATTTCGATTCGGAGGGAGGGGGGGCGGGGTTTCGGGGGGGCTGAGTTTCGGGGGGGGGGGCTGAGTCTGAGTGAAAGAGGGTCTAGCCTAGCAAACCTTTTGTATCATTACCCCAATACCCCCATGCATATGGGATATATTGAGTATGGTGACCAGATCATGATATGAATAAACATAACAGTTTAAATAATTAGGTTCTTGTAGGTTTTTTCGGGCTATATGGCCATGTTCTAGAGGCATTTCTCCTGACGTTTCGCCTGCATCTATGGCAAGCATCCTCAGAGGTAGTGAGGTCTGTTGGAATTAGGACAATGGGTTTATATATCTGTGGAATGGCTGGGGTGGGGCAAAGAGCTCTTCTCTGCTGGAGCTAGGTGTGAATGTTTCAACAGACCACCTTCATTAGCATTTGAAGGCCTGGCTGAGCCTGGGAAAATGTTCTGTTGAGAGGTGTTAAGATGTGCCTGGTTGTTTCCTCTCTGCTGTTTTGCTGTTGTAATTTTAGAGTTTTTTAATACTGGTAGCCAGATTTTGTTCATTTTCATGGTCCTCCTTTCTGTTGAAATTGTCCACATGCTTGTGGATTTCAATGGCTTCTCTGTGTAGTCTGACATGTTGGTTGTGAGAGTGATCAGCATTTCTGTGTTCTCAAATAATATGCTGTGTCCAGGCTGGTTCATCAGGTGCTCTGCTATGGCTGACTTCTCTGGTTGAATAAATCTGCAGTGCCCATGAACAAAATCTGGCTACCAGTATTAAAAAACTCTAAAATTACAACAGCAAAACAGCAGAGAGGAAACAACCAGGCACATCTTAACACCTCTCAACAAAAGATTTTCCCAGGCTCAGCCACGCCTTCAAATGCTAATGAAGGTGGTCAGTTGAAACATTCACACCTAGCTCCAGCAGAGAAGAGCTCTTTGCCCCACCCCAGCCATTCCACAGATATATAAACCCATTTTCCTACTTCCAACAGACCTCACTACCTCTGAGGATGCTTGCCATAGATGCAGGCGAAACGTCAGGAGAAATGCCTCTAGAACATGGCCCTATAGCCCGAAAAAACCTACAAGAACCTAGTGATTCCAGCCATGATGAAGCCCCTCAAGCCCCCCCGCCCCCGGCTACATGCCTGGTCATTGATATTCAGCTTGAGCTTGGTCATTCCACATATATATAAGCCCCTTTTCCTAGTTCCAACAGACCTCATTACCTCTGAGGATGCTTGCTATAGATGCAGGTGAAACGCCAGGAGAGAATGCCTCTAGACCATGGCCATATAGCCCGGAAAAACTTACAACAACCCAGTGATTCTGGCCATGAAAGCCTTCGACAATACATACCTCATCAACTACCCTCTGTTTTCAAGACAGAGCCCTTCATACAAGGTACAGGCACTTCCAGTTAGGCTCCATGCCAAAAAGGGAGAGAAAGCAGTGCAAGCCTTCCCTTGTTGACTTTGGGAAGAATCCGCATGGTGATGCTTCCTCACATGGGATGAGGGGCAAGGTAAGGCAGGTGATGCAGGTGGAGCAGCGGCTTCTCCACACACCCCGCCGGGCAGAGGCGGCCCTAGGTAATTTTCAATGGTAAGCAAACAGTATTTTGGTCCCCCCCCCAAACAATCACTGATATATATATTCTGTTCGTCGTGGGAGTTCTGTGTGCCATATTTGGTTCAATTCCATCATTGGTGGAGTTCAGAATGCTCTTTGATTGTAGGTGAACTATACATCCCAGTAACTACAACTCGCATATGTCAAGGTCTATTTTCCCCCAAGAGCGCCCCTGGGTAAAATCAACTATACTGCAAATGCTTACTTTGCGTAATGGGTTGAGCCCCTGCCGCTGGGAGAGCATGGATTCACCCCGATACGGGGCAAATGCTTTTGGGACAAAAATCAAAGTTGAGCAACAATACCTTTATTAGTAGCACTAAATCAGTGTTTCTCAACCTTTCTAATGCCATGACCCTTTAATATATTTCCTCAAGGGTCTGGAGAACAAGCCCTATGAGGAGCGGCTTAGGAAACTGGGCATGTTTAGCCTGAAGAAGAGAAGGCTGAGAGGAGATATGATAGCCATGTATAAATATGTGAGAGGAAGCCACAGGGAGGAGGGAGCAAGCTTGTTTTCTGCTTCCTTGGAGACTAGGACGCAATGGACAATGGCTTCAAACTACAAGAGAGGAGATTCCATCTGAACATGAGGAAGAACTTCCTGACTGTGAGAGCTGTTCAGCAGTGGAACTCTCTGCCCCGGAGCGTGGCGGAAGCTCCTTCTTTGGAAGCTTTTAAACAGAGGCTGGATGGCCATCTGTCAGGGGTGATTTGAATGCAATATTCCTGCTTCTTGGCAGAATGGGGTTGGACTGGATGGCCCATGAGGTCTCTTCCAACTCTTTGATTCTATGATTTGGGAATTGACTCTGCCTTTGAATTCAACCCAATGAGATCATTGCATAGGTTCCATTTGTGGCATCGTTATTTTACCTTTAAACCAGAAATGTATGATTTAGTTTCAACATTACATCTTTCTCTTCTTTTCCTCTTCTTCTTCTTTTTTAAAAGACTTAAGCATAAAACGAAACTTGTTGTTTAGTTCATCAAAAGCAATTTTTAATGAACTTAGCTGTCAGTGCCAGATTTTTATTTGGCCCAGATGATCTTAATAATGAAAACTCAGAGACTTCAAAATTCCTCTCCATACAGTTAAAACTAATTGAAAATGTGTGCATGGGAGATGTCTGAAGAAATAATGTTGCAATTATATGGATTATTAATAGCTACTCCAGATAATGATTGTGATTATAATACATGGGAGGAAGGGGTGAGATGACTTCTCGGGCCTTCTGGGGACCACGGAGAAATCCACGGGAAACCAGTCTCTCCACACAGTCCTTTATTGCCAACTGCAGGAGAGCACAACTGCTAATCTAATGTGAAAGGGAAAAGGGATCTCAAGATACTTTGCATTCCTACTCCTTATCCTAATCCTTTACTGTGGGCCACACTGAATGGAGTTTTTGGGACTGAAATACAACAATTGATATTGAAGGCTCCATTGAGCCTGATATTTTGGATAGACTGTTTGGTGTAACCACATAGAATCATAGAATCCTAGAGTTGGAAGAGACCTCGTGGGCCATCCAGTCCAACCCCATTCTGCCAAGAAGCAGGAATATTGCATTCAAATCACCCCTGACAGATGGCCATCCAGCCTCTGTTTCAAAGCTTCCAAGGAAGGAGCCTCCACCACACTCCGGGGCAGAGAGTTCCACTGCTGAACGGCTCTCACAGTCAGGAAGTTCTTCCTCGTATTCAGATGGAATCTCCTTTCTTGTAGTTTGAAGCCATTGTTCCGCGTCCTAGTCTCCAGGGAAGCAGAAAACAAGCTTGCTCCCTCCTCCCTGTGGCTTCCTCTCACATATTTATACATGGATTTTATCTGTGAGGGACAGGCCCGTAGCCAGGATTTCGTTTCGGGGGGGGGGGGCTGAATTTTTTTCAGGGGGGGTTCGGGGGGGCTGAGTTTCGGGGGGGCGGCTGAGTCTGAGTGAAAGAGGGTCTAGCCTAGCAAACCTTTTGTATCATTACCCCAATACCCCCATGCATATGGGATATATTGAGTATGGTGATCAGATCATGATATGAATAAACATAACAGTTTAAATAATGCACCAATAAGGCCTTTTCGCGAACCACCATGAAAATTTTGGGGGGGGCTGAAGCCCCCACCCCCCCCGTATCCTCTCTCAGCCTTCTCTTCTTCAGGCTAAACATGCTCAGCTCCTTAAGCCGCTCCTCATAGGGCTTGTTCTCCAGACCCTTGATCATTTTAGTCACCCTCCTCTGGACACATTCCAGCTTGTCAATATCTCTCTTGAATTGTGGTGCCCAGAATGGACACAATATTCCAGGTGTGGTCTAACCAAAGCGGAATAGAGCATGGGTAGCATTACTTCCCTAGATCTAGACACTATGCTCCTATTGATGCAGGCCAAAATCCCATTGGCTTTTTTTGCCGCCACATCACATTGTTGGCTCATGTTTAACTTGTTGTCCACAAGGACTCCAAGATCTTTTTCACACGTACTGCTCTCGAGCCAGGCCTCATTGTCCCCCATTCTGTATCTTTGCATTTTGTTTTTCCTGCCAAAGTGGAGTCTCTTGCATTTGTCCCTGTTGAACTTCATTTTGTTAGTTTTGGCCCATCATCTCTCTAATCTGTCAAGATCCCTTTGAATCCTGCTCCTGTCCTCTGGAGTCTTGGCTCTCCCTCCCAATTTGGTGTCATCTGCAAACTTGATGATCCTGCCTTCTAACCCTTCATCTAAGTCATTAATGAATATCCTGATCAGGACCGGGCCCAGGACGGAACCCTGTTGATGGCACTCCGCTCGTCACTTCTTTCCAGGATGAAGAGGAAGCATTGGTGAGCACCCTCTGGGTTCATCCATTTAACCAATTACAGATCCACCTCACCGTAGTTTTGCCTAGCCCACATTGGACTAGTTTCCTTGCCAGAAGGTCATGGGGGACCTTGTCGAAGGCCTTACTGAAATCCAGGTACGCTACATCCACGGCATTCCCCGCATCTACCCAGCTTGTAGCCCTATCGAAGAGATGCAATGTATGTTTTAAGACTATCTTGTATGGTTTCCACTCTGTTTTAGGCAGTTTTCATGACTGGGCCACAGCAACGCGTGGCAGGGAACGGCTAGTGTGTGTTTGTGTTTGTGTGTATAATATGTTTGTTTGTGGGATTAACATAACTCAAAATCCACTGGGTGAATTGTCACCAAACTTGGATGCAATACACCTCTCAGGCCAGAGAGTGACCATCACTCATAAAAACACTGAAAGACACAGCGGAAGAGACTTAAAATGCCAAAAAATAAAAATACATTACAGCACATACGCATAACCACATAAATACACATATACACCCACCTACGCGCACACACACACAACATTAATCTTATGGTGTACAGCCAGTCTAAGCTGACTTCCTCAAATGCAAGTATTGTTTAGGATCTGATACTGGAACCTTTTTTAAGGCAAGCATTTGCTATTTTCTCCTTCCTCCCTTCCTTCCTTCTTTTCTTCTTTCTTCCTCCTTCCTTACCCTACCCTACACTCTGCTCCCTCCCAGGAATTTTGTGTCTTTCTATTTGCTTTCCTAAAATGATGATGATGATGATGATGATGATGATGTTTTATTTCTGGGGAAAATATCCCATCACCATCATCATAATAGTAAACATATCTTGATTGCAAGGCTCACCCAAATTGCAAATGGGAGCTTCCCAACGATAAAGCATGCAAAGCCCTTAATCCCGCACAGTTTATCTTGCCCTTGAATGCTGTTTCCGGGCTCCTTTGCAGAAACAGTCATAAAAACCATAATGCTCAAGAATGTTCCAAAGTGTCTTCCCAGATTATGGTAACATTTATGGGACTTTTACCTCCCACAACAACTGGAAGTACCGTTACTTAAACTTTATTCCAACCACGAGCGCCAGAGATTGAGTTCCAAGGCATTTGGGTGCCTTTAATGTGCTTTCAACGTCCACTTTTGTGAACAGCTTCAGGTTTCTTGCTGGCCTTTTCCCTGTAATTTTCACTTTAAAAGACTATATCGTTTTACACAATCAACAAAGAAAACTTTCTTCCCTCTTCTCCCTTTTACAAAATGCTCTAAATGGAACAACAACCTGTTTTTTCCATATCAAATAATTCATTTAAAAATATCATCTAGAAATGGTTGTGTGTGGGTGTTTCAGTATGTATGCGTGAGTGTCAGTACTTTTCACTGTGATCCTACTTCATTTGACAAGCGTTTATATTGTCTGAGTGCCGCACCACTACTTCTCTTTTGGTCTCACATAGATATTGCAGGTTAGAGCTAGAGAACAGCATGTTTAATGCACATTTAAACAGTAATTCTCAACCTGAGGGGGGGCATGAGGGGGTGTTAGAGGGGATTCCAAAGACCACCAGAAAATACAGTATTTTCTGTGATGGCACGAGTGGCACCACCTATGTATAGAACTGTTAGTTGTAAGATTTAAACTGTTGTATCATGCTTAATCCTGCCCCTTTTTACCCTGCTTATGTATAGTTGTATGGATTGGTTGCTTGTAGCTGTCAATCAGTACTGTTTGGCTCCACCTCTTCCTGCAAGAGGGGAGAACTTCCTTTTTCCTTTCATTCTGCCATCAGAGTTCGTACCAGATGGACGTGAGTAAGAGACCTGACTCTAAAGGACCCTGATTTAAGTTACCTCTTAGCACCAGTTCTGAGGTTTTTTTACCCCTGGGACTCATGCTTTATGTCCAGATCGTCCTGGACAATTATTGAGGAGACCCAGGCGCCTTCAAGCCGGTTCTTTTGGCACCAAAGGAAGATCCTGAATCTTCAAAACATAGGCCATCTGAACTGGGGTTGTGGTTTGCTCCGGCATTCACAGCCATTGAGGAAAGAGGAAACTTGGTGAGGCTTCTCAGCTTCAAACCCCTTGGACCCAGGACTAATTGAGACTGTAATGTATGTTTTCCTTCACCCCTCTAAAGTTTTCCAGCTCATTGCTTTGAAGAAATGACTTTGTGATCAATAAAACTTATTTTGAGCTATTTACAGCGTTTTGGGTTTTTGGGAGTTCCAGTTTCCTATAGGAGGGCAAGAAGCAATCCCCTGGGGGAAAGATGCCACGTCCATCCCTCTTTTACTGAGGATAACCGGCGAGGACGTTAAGATCGTCCGGGGAGGCCCTGCTCTCGGTCCCGCCGGCGTCGCAAGCGCGGTTGGCGGGGACGAGAGACAGGGCCTTCTCGGTGGTGGCCCCTCGGCTATGGAATGCCCTACCAGTGGACATCAGGCAGGCCCCTTCGTTGCTGGTGTTTCGGAGGAGGGTTAAGGCGTGGCTTTTCGAACAGGCGTTCGGATAAGTATGCAATAACAACGGACTCAGGAAGATGGCACACTGAACAAGGAATGGTAATACGACTGTGAGAATGGAATCTGATTCTAATTTGAGGCGTGATGATTTTATGTGTATTGTCTGTTATGTCTGTCATATAGATTGTTTAGTGTTGCACATTTTATTGTAAACCGCTGTGAGTCGCCTTTTTAGGCTGATATTTGCGGTATACAAAAGAAGTAAGTAAGTAAGTAAGATGCAACGTCCATCCCTCCTTTATTGAGAATAATAGCCCCCAGGCACGACGGCACATTTTCTGTTGTTCTTGGGGGTTCTGTGTGGGAAGTTTGGCCCAATTCTAGTGTTGAGAACCCAAATTACTATGGATCTGGACCAAACTTGGCATGAATACTCAATATACCCAAATTTGAACAATGGTGGAATTTGGGGGAAATGGATCTTGACATTTGGGTGTTGCAGTTGCTGGGATTTATAATTCCTCTGGCATCAGAGATCATTCTGAACTCCAACAAAAATGGAATTGAAGAAGCTTGGCATACAGAACTCCCATAACTAACAGAAATTACTGGAGAGGATTGGGGTACCTTGGCATTTTGGAGCTGCTGGGATATATAGTCCTCTCCCATCCAAAAGCATTCTGAACTCATGCAACCATGGAATGCACTCAAACTTGGCACAGAGAACTCCCATGGTAAACAGAAAATACTGGAGAGGACTGGGGTAGACTCCGGCCCAAATTTACCTGTCTGAACGGATTCTCCCCTATGAACCATCAAGGTTATTAAGATCTTCTGGAGGGGCCCTGCTCTCGGTCCCACCTCCTTCGCAATCGCGATTGGTGGGAACGAGGGACAGGGCCTTCTCAGTGGTGGCCCCTCAGCTCTGGAACTCCCTCCCGTTGGAGATTAGATCTGCCCCTTCCCTCCTGACTTTTAGAAAGCTGGTAAAGACATGGCTTTGGGATACTGCATTTGCAGAATGATGACTCAGTCAATAACTGCTGGCCACACGGGCGGATGGCGATGAATTTATGATTTATTCTGATGAACTAATCTTTTGTAAGTTGTATAATTGTATTTTAATGTATTTTTGTACTATTGTATTATGATGTTTACTGTGGCTTATTGTATTTTAACCCACTGCTGTTAGCCGGCCTGAGTCCCTCTTCGGAGGCCGAGAAGACTGGGTTATAAAAGCTCGAAATAAATAAATAAATAGACCTTGGCATTTTGGAGCTACTGGGATATATAGTTCTCTCCCATACAAAATCATTCTGAACTCATGCAATCATGGAATGCACTCAAACTTGGCACAGAGAACTCCCATGGTGAACAGAAAATAGCGGAGAGGACTGGGGTACATAGACCTTGGTATTTTGGAGCTACTGGGATATATAGTTCTCTCCCATCCAAAAGCATTCTAAACACATGCAACCATGGAATGCACTCAAACTTGGCACAGAGAACTCTCTCCACCCGTCCCTCGCCCCCTTCTGAGCTCAGAAGGAAGCAAATGCCGGGTGGTGAAGGTTCCATGGATGGACAGGCATGAGGAAGGCAGGAACAGGTTTATTTATTTTATTATTTATTTATTTACAGCTTTTATATTCCACCTTCTCACCCCGCAGGGGACTCAGGGCGGATTACAGTGTACACATATATGGCAAACATTCAATGCCAATTTTGACATACAACGTATACAGACATACACAGAGGCTATTTAACTTTTTCTGGCTGCCAGGGGAGCTGTCGCTTTCATCGTCCATCTGTGACACTGATGAAGTACTTCCGCATTCCCCGCATGCTTTTGCTGGAGTGCTTTGCTGGAGTCTTTTTTATGGCCTCATAAATTAGTTAATTTAGCCTCCCCACACAAGGTGGTACCTAATTTTCCTACTTGACAGATGCAACTGTCTTTTGGGTTGCAAAGGTCGACAACAGGCTACACAATTGGTTAGAAACCCACTCCAACCCGGGCTGGCTTCGAACTCATGACCTTTTGGTCAGAGTGATCTTAATGTAGCTGACACTCAGTCAGCTGCACCACACTCCTGGTTTACTCACCTTGCAGCCTGAACAAAGGGTGAGTCTTTCCCCCCCCGTGCATTTGCCTCCAAAGCTCCTCCTCCTGACTACGCACAGGTCTGTGGGAAGAGCAGGAGGAGGAGCCTGTCAGGAGTGCCATGTGGCTGGCTCTGGGGATCGGCAGCCATTTTGGAGGGGGCGGGGCCAGCCTAGGCAGCTTGGCGACCCCCAGAAAATGGCCTAACGACCCACCTTTGGGTCGCGACCCCCAGGTTGAGAACCGCTGGTCTATATGGAATGAAATTGTCTGTACAAAAAGCCCTTAATTTACTGAAGTGAATTCCAACTTGGGATCCAAGATCAAAATGTTTGTGTCTAGTTGTGCAATAATACGGTAGTATGATAATGATCCATGATAACATTAACATGATAGTCTTCCAAATGTGTGGGCTGCATTGCATGTGGTTAACATCTGGATACAAAAAGAGGATTCCTTTTTACAGGTAAAGCAATTCTGTGTAATTAAAAGGAGACCCCCCCTTGCCCCCCCCCCCACCCCAAAGCCTGGACTATGAAAATAAGAGCAATTATGGCGTAAGTGGACTTGGAAAATGGCAATAATTAGGTAATTAAAAATGTGCTCCGATTCCATTATACTCCCATAAACCCTACAATCTAAAAAACAATGTATTTGAACATATTTTACTAAATATAATTCACCTAATTGTGAATTTTATATGCTATCCAGTTATGCAATTAGATACTACACGACTATTTCTCACAATTAGCTGTTGCAAAAATCTGCCTACAAACAGCATGATATATTTAACAACTTTTTAATGCAAAACAGTTGACATAGTTAATGCTATATTCCTTTAATTCAATTTTAATTAGTTAAACAGTAGTTAGAAAATGTGAGCTTTTCATTAACTCACATTGCCAATATTTTTTGCTAGTTGTCTCTTCCCATAGTTCTTTCAAATTACGAACGTCTAATGGGATAACGTTCTAGCAATGCATTATTATTTTATTGGATGTGGTGCCAAAATGGCAGATACCGTGGAATCAAATGTTTGTATGTTTCTGACAAGTGTCACTGAAGCTGGATCTACACTACCATATAATACAGATGATCAAATCAGGTAACCCATAATATCTGCTTTGAACTGGATTATATTAGTCTACACTGCCACATAATCCAGTTCAAAGCAGATAATCTGTTTTTATATGGCAGTGTAGATGGCACCTGAGCCTATGTTTTGAAAACCAAGAATGATAAAATGAGGAGCAGATCCTGCTCAGAAATAGACCTTTGGGGTTTCCAGTCACCATATTCATCTATATAAATAAAAATGTAATGTTTGTTTGTGGGATTAACAGAACTCAAAAACCACAGGGGGAATTGACACCAAATTTGGACACAAGACACCTAACAACTAGGCTTGGGCAATCCATGGTTCTAAATGGTTCTAAAGTACTTACAAAACTAAAGTTCTGGTGGTGAAAATTTCAGAACTCTAACAAAACTCTCAAAATTTCATAATAAATGGCAGTTCCTAATTGGTTCTGTCATTAAAATCACCAATAATGAAATAATAATTAAATTTTGAAAGTTTTGTTAGAGTTCTGAAATTTTCACCACCAGAACTTTAGTTTTGTAAGTACTTTAGAATCATTTAGAACCATGGGCCCAAGCCTACTAACAACCCAATGTATGTCCTTCACTCATAAAAACATTGAAAAACACAGCAGAAGGGACTTAAAAAGCTCCAAAAAGGTAAATGACGAAAAACTAAATGACAATACAGAAAAAGAGAGAAAGAGGGAGGGAAGAGGAGAGAAGAAAGAAAGAAAAGAAAGAGGGAGGGAGAGAAAGAAGGAAAGGGAGAAGGAAGCGTGGAAACAAAGAGAGAAGGAAGGAAGGAAAGAGGTAGAGAAGAAAGGAGAGAAAGAGGGAGGGAAAGAAAAAGGGGGAAGGAAGGAAAGTTAGAGAAGGAAGAAAGGAGAGAAGGAAAGAAAAAAGGGAAAGAAGGAAGGAAAGGGAGCGAAGGAAGGGGGGAATGTAGAGCAAGAGGGAGGGAAGGAAAGAGAAGGAAGAAAGAGACATCAGAAGAGAAAGAAAAGGGCAGGGGAGGAAGGAAAGAAAAGGAAGGAAGAAGAGAAGGAAAGACGGGAAGGAAGGAAGGAAGGAAGGAAGGAAGGAAGGAAGGAAGGAAGGAAAGAGGGAGGGAAGGAGGGAGGGAATGAAGGAGAGAAAGAGGGAAGGTTGGCCACAGCAACGCGTGGCGGGTACAGCTAGTCTATATAAATAAAAATGTAATGTTCATTTGTGGGATTAACATAACTCAAAAACCACTGGACGAATTGACACCAAATTTGGACACAAGACAGCTATCAGGCCAATGTGACCATCACTCATCAAAACACTGAAAAACACAGCAGAAGAAACTTACAACCTTGAGATTTATTTATCGTGTTAGGAGAGACTACCTCCTGGGCACACAGAAGACTGGGCAACTTGGAAAGCGCTGAACAGACTGCGCTCTGGCACCACAAGATGCAGACCCAACCTTAAGAAATGGGGCCACAAAGAGGAATCCATGACATGCGAGTGCGAAGAGGAGCAAACCACTGACCACCTGCTGCAATGCAACATGAGCCCTGCCACATGATGCACAAGGGAGGACCTTCTTACCGAGGCACTCCAAGTGGCCAGCTACTGGTCAAAGGACATTTAATCAACTACCAAGCTTGCAAACTTTGTGTTTTGTTTGTTTGTTTGTAGAAAATGCAAACAACTGTTTGGTTTGCTGCTGACACAATAAATAAATAAAATACTTCCAGTTTCATGCTCTATACCTTGGGAGGATTTGGGGAGCCTTACACTCCAATTGTGTATACAACTATTTCTTCTGGAAGCCTTCTGGATAAGAGAAATCACCTTTTCTAGTTATTTTCCCCACACTTGGGTCAATGTGAAAAAAGAAACCATTATAGATGATTGGAAGGAACATGAAGGCCATAGGTTGTACTTTGCTTTAATCAGTGAGAAAATGTATACATATTTTTAAAAGGCACATAAAAATACAAAAAAGTATATATGTTTAAAAGCACATAAAAATACATGCATTATGACATGTGAGTAGAGAAATGAATATGAATGTCCATGCAAGGGGAAATATGCTTTGCAATCTGACCTGGATCTCAACTGGAAGGAGGTTTTAAGCAGAAATGGGAGAACTTCAAGGAGATCAAGTTTTACAGTCCTGCATCTGTTACGAGAGGCAATTAAAGGAAATCAAAAATGCTTTCAGGACCACAGCATGTGCAGTTGCATTCAAGGCAAGGAGGGGACCCAAATGTTCAGCATTCACAACCAAGGAGCCTTCATCCCACCACCACCGTGGCCTCTGAAATCGTCATGCCGGCCAGCCGATCAGTATTCCTGAGCAATCCATCAACTGTCAAAGCTCCATGTCTAGAGGCATGCTGCGGGACAGGAGGGAGAAGGGGAATGTTCGCAGCTTTTAAAGGGAAGGCATTCCAGCCGAGAGAGGCCATGGAAAGGCCTGAAAAGTGCATGTAGCCTTCGGGCCACTTCCACCATGACATCCATACATTTGAATACACTCCTCAGAAGCCTGGTTCAGAAGTTCCATTCATAGCCCAATGGTTGCTCAGGAGGAAAATGGAACTGGTCTTGGGTTGTTGTAGGTTTTTTCAGGCTGTATGGTCATGGTCTGGAGGCATTCTCTCCTGACGTTTCGCCTGCATCTATGGCAAGCATCCTCAGAGGTAGTGAGGATGCTTGCCATAGATGCAGGCGAAACGTCAGGAGAGAATGCCCCTAGACCATGACCATACAGCCCAAAAAAAACCTACAACAACCCAGTGATTCCGGCCATGAAAACCTTCGACAATACATTGAATTGATCTTGGTCTCTTGCTTGCCATCTGTGACTCAAATGGACCACTTCACACACAAAATTGACCTTGAATTTTGGAGTTGTAGTTCACCTACATCCAGAGAGCACTGTGGACCAAACTTGGCACGAATACTCAATATGCTGAAATGTGAACATTGGAGGAGTTTGAGAAAAATAGACCTTAAAATTTGGGAGTTGTAGTTGCTGGGATTTATAGTTCACCTACAATGAAATAACATTCTGAACCCCACCAACGATAGAATTGGATCAAACTTCCCACACAGAACCCATGACCAACAGAAAATACATTTTTTTCTGATGGTGTTTGGTGACCCCTCTGACACCCCCTCGCGACCCCCTCAGGGGTCCCGACCCCCAGGTTGAGAAACACTGACGTAGGCCTTAATGACAGTAAAACACTGGAGCTCCAAAAGTGTTTTTCCTTCCTTTTTTCCCGAGATAACAACTAAAAAAATCTTGTGGTTTGCCCACAAGACGATTAGGAAATTAAATACAGTTAGAACGCTCTGATGGAGCTAATTGGAAAGGTAAAAGCAGAATTCCCTCAGCCCATTTTTAAAACCAGTGGCAGGAAGAAAAATAATATTTAGATTAGAAAATTGTGTATTTTCCTCTTCCAACTACTCTAGATAATATTCACTGTACTTTTGATCCACCTTCCCCTGGTATTTGAGAAGAGTCTTGGTGAAGAGAAAGAAAGAAAAAGAGATACAGAGAGAGAACGAACCATTTTTCCCATTCTGCTCTACTGACCTTTTGCTTAGCTTTTTGCTAATGTCATTTTCACTCTTGGTTGGGCTTTGCTGACAGTTAGGATGGCTTCTTTATGAAGATCTTGAAATAAACCAGGGCCGTGCATTCATTCACAGAGCAAAAAAATAAAATAAAAATGGCTTCATCAGTTCACCCTCCGACATCAAATATACCTGATCTAATCAAGACAACATCAGACTCACATAGAGTGAACCTGTTAATCCTGTCAATCCTTATCTTGCTCACTTTTGAAGAAAAAGGGGTAATTTCCTTAAGCAAGTTAAAGCTTTTTAAAAAGTCATTTGCATTTTGTTGTGCTTTTAAAAGAATGAGATTGATTCTAATAGCCCTGCAGAGAATACAAGGATGTGTGTGTACACAATACTTTAAAAATAATTGATTTATTTATTTGATTTACAGTGTTCCCTCGCTACATTGCAGTTCGCTTTTCACGGATTCGCTGTTTTGCGGGTTTTTGCCTCCTGACAACAATGGAGTGTGGAAGGGGGTTTCACCCTCCCCTTCATTAAAAAGAGAGAGAAGAGATACAAAGCAGTGTGTAATCACGACCTTCCTTCCTTACTTACTTACTTACTTACTTAGGCGATCCCTTGTTGTCTGAGTAGGATAGTCTTCCAAGATCGGTGTCCTGGCAGTGGGTACGTAGGCGACTGTGGAGCCCGATTCTTGACCTGCATCTTCTCCTGCAGTGAGGGCATCCGTTTCCAGGTGGAAGGCGGTCCCGGTCGGGGTTGGCTTGGCACACCTTCCTCTTGGCACATTTATCTCTTTGCCCTCCACTCGTGCCTCTTCAAATTCTGCAGCACTGCTGGTCACAGCTGACCTCCAGCTGGAGCGCTCAAGGGCCAGGGCTTCCCAGTTCTCAGTGTCTATGCCAGAGTTTTTAAGGTTGGCTTTGAGCCCATCTTTCAATCTCTTTTCCTGTCCACCAACATTCCGTTTTCCATTCTTGAGTTTGGAATAGAGCAACTGCTTTGGGAGACGGTGGTCAGGCATCCGGACGTGGCCGGTCCAGTGGAGTTAATGGTGGAGGACCATCACTTCAATGCTGGTGGTCTTTGCTTCTTCCAGCACACTGACATTTGTCCACTTGTCTTTCCAAGAGATTTGCAGGATTTTTCGGAGGCAGCACTGATGGATTCGTTCCAGGAGTTGCATGTGACGTCTGTAGACTGTCCACATCTCGCAAGAGTTCGGAGTAGAGCAACTGCTTTGGGAGATGGTGGTTGGGCATCCGGACAACGTGGCCAGTCCAGTGGAGTTGATGGTGGAGGACCATGGCTTCAGTGCTGGTGGGCTTTGTTTTTCCAGCACACTGATGTTTGTCCGCTTGTCTTCCCAAGAGATTTGCAGAATTTTCCGGAGGCAGATCTGATGGAATAGTTCCAGGAGTTGCATGTGACTTCTGTAGACAGTCCACGTTTTGCAGGCATAAAGCAGAGTTGGGATGACATTAGTTTTATAAAATCTGTTTCCCAAAATTCAAACTGGTTTCCAAAATGTGCTATAAATGCAATTGGAATACAAAGTCACCATGATGTAATAGTTTGAGGGTTGTACCAGAACATAAAGGGTACTTCCACACAGCCCGTTATCCCGGGAGCATTCGCATGTAAAAAATTCGCATGTATCCACGCCCCCAAAAAGCGTGTTCTTTCTGGGGTGAGTGTCCAGATGTTCTCCTGGAACTTTCTGGGAGAACACCCAGACACTCCCACCCCCTCCCCAAAAGCCCCCAAAAGCCCTTCAAAAAACAAAAGAACTTACCCGGCCTCCATTAAAGAGCTGCCAGAGCTCTCCTGGCACGTAAAAATGACATGTCAAGAGAAAGGGGAAGGGGCAGGAGCGATTTTCCTCCGCCCCCCCTCTTTCTCCTGGTGCATCATTTCTACATGCCAGGAGAGCTCCAACAGCTCTCTAATGGAGGCCAGGTAAGTTATTTTGTTTTTTGAAGGGTTTTGGGGGGTTTTTGGGGAGGGGATTGGTATTCTCATGGTTGTCCAGGCTAATTTAGCACAGAAAACTGTGAGACTACTATTTGGACTGCAGTCCAGACACTGGAAATAGTGGGTTTATCCCGTGCCTTCCAAGAAGCCATGGAATAAATCCAAGAAGGCGTGGAATGAACCCAATAACAAATTAATTTGCCACAAACTATGGTTTTCCTGGTTTGTGGCAAATTAATTTGTTCATGGGTTTATTTCATCCCTTCTTGGAAGATGTGGAATAAAACCACTACTTCCAGTTTTCCTGGTCAATTAATTGGCCACAGTCAATTAATTCGAGTTTGTCCAGGATGTCACATGGACAGCCTCCTTTTAATTGTGGGAACCCCCGGGGCTGTCAGGATGGGCTCTTAGAGACCAAGGTGTGAATCTCTACTTGGTCAAAGAAATACACTGGATGGGTCTTTCTGCTACAGAGGGAGGCAATGGTAGCCCCACTTTGAAGAAATCTTGCCAAGAAACCCCCAGAAGTGGTGTCACAATACACCAGAAACTACCTGGTGTTGCAATACATCAGAAACGACTTCGACAACAAGCAAACAGAGGTTCATCTTGAGATCATCATAAAGTCAGAAATGACCTGAAGGCATACACAAGAAGAGGAAGCTACAATGCATTAGACATACAGCTATAACATTGTGACTGTGCTGTGTCTCCAAATTGACCCACAAGTTCCATGTTAAAATCCAGACAGTTTTGCCAATGCATTCCCAACTGTAGCGAGGTGAGCCAGGAGCCCCTATGAGGTCCTATAATGTCCTTGATACAAATGTGCAGATTTTAAGATGGGTTTGGAGGGCAGTTGTGGGCATTTGTCTTGGCAAATGGTCTCACATTTATGTATTTGAATACCATGATTTTACAAGGTCATATGCCCTGCTTGCACATTGTCAATGCTTAATACAACACCAGTCAATTTTTTGAGGGCAGCACTACATTCCAGCACAGCCTGTTTTAACCCTCAGTCCCCCCAACCCATCAGAGGAATGCTCCATAATAGCTAATCGTGAAGGTGGTTGTTATGACTATCTTGCCACAACAATATCATCTTGTTCCTAAGGTGCAATTAAACATTTGCCTAGATGTTTAAGGCTTTGTCAATATGGCTAGAGAATGCCAAAGAGACACATTGAGCAAGGATTTTGCTCAGCAGTTTCTATAGCTGTGTTACAGAATTACTTTGGTGCTTGGAAGAAACCTGATTGTTAGGCATTTATATAAGGGTCATGATCAGAAGGGGAATGCTATATGCTGTGTGGCCAAGGCATCTCGGAACATTTAATGGCTACCGTTGAGTAGGGCAGGAGATGCAGTTAAATATGGAAAGAAGTTGGAGAGGAAAAAAAAACTTTGTAATTTTCCTAGTACAATTGTCTTCTCTTGGGAAGACAAACAGACAAATGTCTGACTCTGAGATTCCCAGAAAGTAAGTGCTGTTTTAATTAAATTGTTTAACACAAACTGGGAGTTTGTTTGGTTCATCTCTACCTGAATAAGGCAGAGTCGTGGCATTGTGACAGCTTGGAATGAACTCCTAAGCATCACTATACTCCAGACTCTGGTTCCCCATAAATTCTCAGCAAATTCCTCAAAATTTCTGTTCTCTCCCCAAAACAAATATAGTATAAAATGTGGGAATCTCGGAGTAAACATGCTACCAAATGGAGGAAATCTGCTGGAATGGGGATGGATGGAGAATAGGAACAGAGATACATGGAAAGGCACAAGATGGTCATGTTTGTGTATGTGTGTGTGTATTTTGCATTGGCACTATGCAAAATGCATTGGCACTATGCACCAAAAGTGGGTAGAGCCCCCGGTGGCGCAGTGGGTTAAACCCCTGTGCCGGCAGGACTGAAGACCGACAGGTCCCAGGTTCGAATCCGGGGAGAGGCGGATGAGCTCCCTCTATCAGCTCCAGCTCCTCATGCGGGGACATGAGAGAAGCCTCCCACAAGGATGATAAAAACATCAAATCATCCAGGCATCCCCTGGGCAACGTCCTTGCAGACGCCAATTCTCTCACACCAGGAGTCACTCCTGACACTGCCTGAATATCAAGCAAAAAGTGGGTGCTAGAAACAATATCATATGAAAGCTGACTGGCACAGCCTGGGGATCACAACCAGACACAGTGAAGACATCTGCCCTTGCGCTATGCTACTCTGCTGCTGAGTATGCATGCCCAGTGTGGAACACATCTCACCACGCTAAAACAGTGGATGTGGCTCTTAATGAGACATGCCGCATTATCACAGGGTGTCTGCGCCCTACACCACTGGAGAAATTACACTGCTTAGCCGGTATTGCACCACCTGACATCCGCCGGGAAGTAGCAGCCAATAGTGAAAGGACCAAGGCAGCGACATCTCCAGCTCATCCCTTGTTTGGGTATCAGCCAGCACGTCAACGACTTAAATCAAGAAATAGTTTTCTAAGATCTACAGAGACACTCGCTGGAACACCTCAGCAAGCGAGAGTCCAAAAGTGGAAGGCTCAAACCCAGAACCTCAACCAATGGCTGATACCAAATGAGAGACTCCCCCTGGGCACACAGAAAACTGGGCATTGGAAGGCACTGAACAGACTGCGCTCTGGCACCACGAGATGCAGAGCCAACCTTAAGAAATGGGGCCACAAAGTGGAATCCACGACATGCAAGTGCAGAGAAGAGCAAACCACTGACCACCTGCTGCAATGCAACCTGAGCCCTGCCACATGCACAAGGGAGGACCTTCTTTTTTTCTTTTTTTCTTTTCTTTTTTGTCGTGTCAGGAGCGACTTGAGAAACTGCAAGTCGCTTCTGGTGTGAGAGAATTGGCTGTCTGCAAGGACGTTGCCCAGGGGATGCCCGGATGATTTGATTTTTTTATCATCCTTGTGGGAGGCTTCTCTCATGTCCCCGTATGAGGAGCTGGAGCTAATAGAGGGAGCTCATCCGCCTAAGCGCTTAAGCCAGAGGCACTCCAAGTGGCCAGCTACTGGTCAAAGGACATTTAATTAACTACCAAGCTTGCAAATTCTGTGTTTTATCTGTCTTTTTTGTTTTTGTTAAACATGTAATACAAATGCCTGGTTGCTCATGACACGATAAATAAATAAAAATTGGCACTATGTTGTGATTATCGTAATGACAGGTAATGGAGAACTAGGTATTTTTTTAGCAGAAAGAAGAAGAGCTTGAAATCTAGGTTCAACTGGACAAATGCGGCGGAGGTGACTGCTGCCGTTCCCCTCGGTTCTTTAAGTGCTGATAAATGTCTTTAATTCTCTTCTGTTCGGGTTAGCCATCAGCTCGGTGCCATCAGGCTGCAGAGAGCCATTTGGTCAGCCCTGTCATCTCACACCTTAATGAGCACTGAAGGTGCCGGCAGTAACTAGATATTTCACTTCGGAGCCCGCCTAGCAGTTCATTATATAAAAACCCTGCATATAGTTAAATTAGCAGCATGGTTGACAAGAAGGTGACATAGCTTAACTTATTTTTAAAACTGCTTAACTGTATCGTTACATTGAGCCAATTGTCTGGGTATTTATAGAATACATGAGGCTCTCTGGAGAAGCAGAGGGAAGGAGAGCTGTAGCACGGAGCTTGTGTCCCGTTCTAGCACTCGTTCCAAAACACAGGACCAGAGACGGCCCTAGGTAATTTTCGATGGTAAGCAAACAGTATTTTGGCCCCCCCCCCCCCCAACCAATCATTGATATATATTTTCTGTTCGTCGTGGGACTTCTGTGTGCCATATTTGGTTCAATTCCATCATTGGTGGAGTTCAGAATGCTCTTTGATTGTAGGTGAACTATACATCCCAGTAACTACACTTGCCGCACTTGCTCCCTTGCCTGGCCCGCTTTGGGTCCGGAGGCGTGCCTGAAGACCCCGGCGTGTGCACCAAAAGTCACCTCTTCTCCTGACTTTCTCCTCAGCCATTGGGACCAAGAGAGAGAGAGAGAGAGAGAGAGAGAGAGGTGGAGATGCCCACCTTTCCTGAAGGTAGGCGCAAAAACAAAGGAGGGAGCGGAGGTGGGAGATACCTCCAGCCGGAGGGGCTCTCTCTCTCTCTCTTTGGTCCCAATGGCTGAAGAGAAAGTCAGGAGAAGAGGCGACTTTTGGTGCGCACGCTGGGGTCTTCAGACACGCCTCCGGACCCAAAGCAGGCCAGGCACGGCGGCTCCGCCCCTTGGCCCACCCGCGGATTGGGGAGAGGAGAGGAGGCGGGTGGAGCGCCGGGGGATCGGGAAAGGGAGCCGGTCATGGGGAAGGGATCGAACGCAGAGAATGATTGAGCGCCGGCTCTGCTCGCGCACCCGGTGGCCGGGTGGAGCAGGAACGAGAGGGGCTAGGCGAGGCTCAAGGGCCCGGCCCCTTTGGGAAGAGGATCGCCCGGCAGCGAGGCAAGAAAGCCGAGGCTCCCCCCAGACTGCTAGGGCTGTTGTGAGCTGAGGGGGCGCTCCTCAAGTGGCGGTCGAGGGGCATTTACAGAGGCGCCTCTGCGCCCCTGGCAAAAAAAGTGTTCTGCGACCGCTTACTTCGCGTAATGGACGAGCCGCCCCTGCACAGGACTCACAACTAAATGTCCAATGCTTTAAAAAGAAGCCCCAGAAAAATCAAAACACGGTGCCAGTTTAATCTCACTATTTCTGAAACAGCAAAAAATTTGCCACTGCCATAAATTCTCTATCCTGGTTGGGGTCAAATAAATGATTCTGGTTTTTATAATCGTGGGAATGTGTAAAGGAAGGAGGGAGGCCACAGACGTCATTCCTTTCCCCACCTTGAGTTCTTTTGCTGCCTAAGACGCAGTGGCAAAATGTACTCTTTTGTTACTAATGGTGTATAATAATAGCTAAAGTCAGCCAAGTCGGTTTGGCACACAAAGAAGGAAATCACACATGACCATTTCCCTAAAACTGCTTTTTAAAAATTACAAAAAATAATAAACTAAATGACTAAATAAACTAAATGACAAGCCATTGAAATCCACAAGCATGTGGACAATTTCAACAGAAAGGAAGAGACCATGAAAATGAACAAAATCTGGCTACCAGTATTAAAAAACTCAAAATTACAACAGCAAAACAGCAGAGAGGAAACAACCAGGCACACCTCTCAACAAAAGATTTTCCCAGGCTCAGCCAGGCCTTCATATGCTAATGAAGGTGGTCAGCTGAAACATTCACACCTAGCTTCAGCAGAGAGGAGCTCTTTGCCCCACCCCAGCCATTCCACAGATATATAAACCCATTGTCCTAATTCCAACAGACCTCACTACCTCTGAGGATGCTTGCCATAGATGCAGGCGAAACGTCAGGAGAAATGCCTCTAGAACATGGCCTATAGCCCGAAAAAACCCACAAGAACCTAGTGATTCCAGCCATGAAAGCTTCGACAATACATTGACTAAGGTTTTCCTGCACTTTTCTACTTCTAAAACCTTTCCAAAGCAAGACTCCTTATACAGGTGCAATTCCCAGTTATACAGAGGCTGGAACTACACTTCCCTATATCCCAAGATCTGATACAATCGTAGAACCATAGAATCAAAGAGTTGGAAGAGACCTCATGGGCCATCCAGTCCAACCCCATTCTGCCAAGAAGCAGGAAAATTTCAACCAAAGCACCCCCGACAGATGGCCATCCAGCTTCTGTTTAAAAGACCCCAAAGAAGGATTTTTTTGGCGTGTCAGGACTCCTGGTGTGAGAGAATTGGCCGTCTGCAAGGACGTTGCCCAGGGGATGCCTGGATGATTTTGATGTTTTTTATCATCCTTGTGGGAGGCTTCTCTCATGTCCCCRTATGAGGAGCTGGAGCTGATGGAGCACAGAACTGGAAGATGGCATCCCATTATCCAATGATCCTCCTCMTCCTCTTTCTCCTCCTTACTCTTTCTCCTCTTCATCCTCCTCCTCTTTCTCCTCTTTCTCTTTCTCCTCCTCCTCCTCTTACTCTTCCTCCTCCTCTTCMYCCTCTTTCTCATCCTCCTCCTCTTACTCTTCCTCCTCYTCCTCCTCTTCTTCCTCCTCYTYCTCCTMYTCWTCCTCTTTCTCCTATTCATCCTCCTCCTATTCATCCTCCTCTTACTCTTACTCTTCCTCCTCTTCTTCCTCTTTCTCCTCTTACTCTTGCTTCTCTTCCTCCTCCTCCTCTTCTTCTTCCTCTTCCTCTTCTTCTTCTTCCTCCTCCTCCTCCTCCTCTTCCAATTGATCTTCTCTTGTTGTAATGATATTCTTGGATGCAGAAACTTATATTATGAGATGAAAAATTCTACCCTATCCTTTTCCGGAAATGCTAGCTTTATGTGTGCAAGAATTAAACATCTCTGTAGGGCTTTCTGTTTACTATGAGGAACTGCTTAATGATATTATGAACACTTAGTTTAGGTTTAGTTTTGCTGTCTCTTCCAAGGCTTGGGATACACTTCTCAACCTACCAGTCCTCGCCTATGGAACCCTGCTTAGCTTCAGCAGCTGAGCACATCGATGGACCTCCATTTGTCACTCAAATGTCTAAATCCGAGGAAGGCTTTGCATCTACTTAAGGCAAGGCAGCACATGCCACCAAGGATGTTTACAAAAAGGAGCATTGAACAGCATCAAATGTCATACCAGACTTTCTGTCAAGTCCAAAGAAGTGCCTTTACTTCCACTCAAAGATGATCAATTTTATTGACCAGAGAAGAAGCTCTATTTTTAAAATGTTTTGAGAATGCCACTCAAAGTCACCAAATTGCTGGCCTTAATGGGATTTCGTAGAGGCTTAGAGGCTCCAATGAGGAATACATTGTGGCAGTAGAGGTGAGGTTGGAATCCTCTCCCAGCTCTCCTCCATGGCCGGTGTCCATAATATCAGTGTCAACAAAAGCCAGCTTATACCAGATCAGAGTGTTTGTCCATCTGGTCCAGTATTGGCTGCTCTAAATGCATTGGGTTTCAAATTGAAGAGCTGTCCACCGCCTGCTATCTACTGCTTTTAACTGACGTTTTTACATACGCTCTGGAAAAGGTTGTTAAGGAAGTGGTCTGCAAACACTTAGAAACAAACTCTTAGAAACAAATACGGTCATCGCTAATAGTCAACATGGATTTATCTAAGACAAGTCATGCCAGACTCATCTCATCCCTTTTTTCGATAGAGTTACAAGCTGGGTAGATGCGGGGAATGCCGTGGATGAAGNTTCCGTTGGAGCCCGCGCAGGCGCAGACTCTCCACAAGTGTGCATTCGCAGAGACCACGAAGAAAAAATTGATAGCAGCATACTAGGTTCATTCTTCTCACTTAGGATTATTTCCAGAGTTATTTGCAATTTTTATTTTAATATTGCCCATTTTTATCTAAATTTTCGGTGTGTAATGCGAATATTACTATGGTTGATTTTAATAAATAAATTTAAAATTTCAAGCTTTAAGTATCATATTTACAACATGTTATAGGATGTAGGTAGAAATATAGGCACAAAGGGCAACTATTCACTTGCCAAATAGCAGCAAGTGAAAGAAGACTTAAGCAACTTGTGACAATGGGTTGTTGTAGGTTTTTTCGGGATGTATGGCCATGGTCTAGAGGCATTCTCTCCTGACGTTTAGCAGGCAAAACGTCAGGAGAGAATGCCTCTAGACCATGGCCATACAGCCCGAAAAAAAAAAAAACCCTACAACAACCCAGTGATTCCGGCCATGAAAGCCTTCGACAATACATTGAACTTGTGACAATTAATTGACCCGGA
The DNA here is from genome assembly GCF_025583915.1 of Anolis sagrei ordinatus. Taxonomy (NCBI): domain Eukaryota; kingdom Metazoa; phylum Chordata; class Lepidosauria; order Squamata; family Anolidae; genus Anolis; species Anolis sagrei. Next base: position 44,038,916 of record NW_026847993.1, read on the forward strand.
CTTGGATTTTGGATTCTGATTTTAACAGGCATGTTTTAATCCAGGGGCCCTCAAACTACCGTCTGCAGGCCACATACGGCCCACCGAGGGCATTTATCCGGCCCATGTGGCCTGGCCTGGTGCAAAGCCCCTCGCCGCTTACCAGGCTGAATCCCCTCGCCTGCCTCACACCACCCGTTGGGCCTGGCAAGAAATGGAAGCGGTGAGGGCTTCGTTTGAGGCCAGGCCACGCAGTGCAACTTACCTGCCTCGCACTGCCTCTCATCATAATTCATGCTTACACTACTTTCAAAAAGACAGAAAATAGAATTTTTTCCTCATTTTCATTTGAACTATTTTATCTTCAGAAATGCTAAAGCTATCTATTTCTATGTATTCCTATATTGCTTTCCAGCAGCCCATGGTTGGGTGTGTGTGAATGTATGTGCCTTCAGGTCTCCTTTTACTTATGGCGCCCCCATAAATTTAATAAGGTTTTCTTTGAGAGGAAATACTCAAAAATAGTTTTGTCAGTTTCTTTCTCTGAAATATAGCACCTGCTATTCATTTGTGGCTTCCCATCCAAATACTAACCAGAACTGGCCCTGCTTAGCATTCAAGATCAGAGACATTTAATCTTTCATTGACTTTGCCAGGTATTATTCTTCCCACCAAAATAGAACTGTAGAGCAGCGTCTACAGAACAAGCCAGTACCTGCCGCATACCAGTACTGCCATTTGGTTAGACCACACCTGGAATATTGTGTCCAATTCCGGGCAGCACAATTCAAGAGAGATATTGACAAGCTGGAATGTGTCCAGAGGAGGGCGACTAAAATGATCAAGGGTCTGGAGAACAAGCCCTATGAGGAGTGGCTTAAAGAGCTGGGCATGTTTAGCCTGAAGAAGAGAAGGCTGAGAGGAGATATGATAGCCATGTATAAATATGTGAGAGGAAGCCACAGGGAGGAGGGAGCAAGCTTGTTTTCTGCTTCCTTGGAGACTAGGACGCGGAACAGTGGCTTCAAACTACAAGAGAGGAGATTCCATCTGAACATGAGGAAGAACTTCCTGACTGTGAGAGCCGTTCAGCAGTGGAACTCTCTGCCCCGGAGTGTGGTGGAGGCTCCTTCTTTGGAAGCTTTTAAACAGAGGCTGGATGGCCATCTGTCAGGGGTGATTTGAATGCAATATTCCTGCTTCTTGGCAGGGGGTTGGACTGGATGGCCCATGAGGTCTCTCTCTTTGATTCTATGATTCTATATGGAATGACTGACTATGCAACTGGACAACTATTTTAGTAAGGAGATGCCAAGGATCCTGTTTTTACAGATATATTTGTTTATATATTACATTTTAAATGTTGAATTGTTTTTATAATTGTTTTAATGGTATTTGCTTTGTTGTGACATTGAATAGCTGCCAACTGTGAACCGCCTTGAGTCGCCCCTGGCTGAGAAAGGTGGTATACAAATGTGGTAAATAAATAAATAAAATAAATATTGACAATTATAGCCACAATACTTACTGTATACATTCACAGATCCCTCTACTGTTCTCTTCACTGGTCCCAGAGAGACTGTGCAAGTCAAACTGTGAGTTCCTTCTGATGAGAAGGACACTTGACCCCGGGCACTGGCACTGTCTCCTGATACAGTGACCTCAGGGCT
>NW_026847993.1:44040664-44069101 GCF_025583915.1 Anolis sagrei ordinatus
CCCTTAATTTACTGAAGTGAATTCCAACTTGGGATCCAAGATCAAAATGTTTGTGTCTAGTTGTGCAATAATACGGTAGTATGATAATGATCCATGATAACATTAACATGATAGTCTTCCAAATGTGTGGGCTGCATTGCATGTGGTTAACATCTGGATACAAAAAGAGGATTCCTTTTTACAGGTAAAGCAATTCTGTGTAATTAAAAGGAGACCCCCCCTTGCCCCCCCCCCCACCCCAAAGCCTGGACTATGAAAATAAGAGCAATTATGGCGTAAGTGGACTTGGAAAATGGCAATAATTAGGTAATTAAAAATGTGCTCCGATTCCATTATACTCCCATAAACCCTACAATCTAAAAAACAATGTATTTGAACATATTTTACTAAATATAATTCACCTAATTGTGAATTTTATATGCTATCCAGTTATGCAATTAGATACTACACGACTATTTCTCACAATTAGCTGTTGCAAAAATCTGCCTACAAACAGCATGATATATTTAACAACTTTTTAATGCAAAACAGTTGACATAGTTAATGCTATATTCCTTTAATTCAATTTTAATTAGTTAAACAGTAGTTAGAAAATGTGAGCTTTTCATTAACTCACATTGCCAATATTTTTTGCTAGTTGTCTCTTCCCATAGTTCTTTCAAATTACGAACGTCTAATGGGATAACGTTCTAGCAATGCATTATTATTTTATTGGATGTGGTGCCAAAATGGCAGATACCGTGGAATCAAATGTTTGTATGTTTCTGACAAGTGTCACTGAAGCTGGATCTACACTACCATATAATACAGATGATCAAATCAGGTAACCCATAATATCTGCTTTGAACTGGATTATATTAGTCTACACTGCCACATAATCCAGTTCAAAGCAGATAATCTGTTTTTATATGGCAGTGTAGATGGCACCTGAGCCTATGTTTTGAAAACCAAGAATGATAAAATGAGGAGCAGATCCTGCTCAGAAATAGACCTTTGGGGTTTCCAGTCACCATATTCATCTATATAAATAAAAATGTAATGTTTGTTTGTGGGATTAACAGAACTCAAAAACCACAGGGGGAATTGACACCAAATTTGGACACAAGACACCTAACAACTAGGCTTGGGCAATCCATGGTTCTAAATGGTTCTAAAGTACTTACAAAACTAAAGTTCTGGTGGTGAAAATTTCAGAACTCTAACAAAACTCTCAAAATTTCATAATAAATGGCAGTTCCTAATTGGTTCTGTCATTAAAATCACCAATAATGAAATAATAATTAAATTTTGAAAGTTTTGTTAGAGTTCTGAAATTTTCACCACCAGAACTTTAGTTTTGTAAGTACTTTAGAACCATTTAGAACCATGGATTGCCCAAGCCTACTAACAACCCAATGTATGTCCTTCACTCATAAAAACACTGAAAAACACAGCAGAAGGGACTTAAAAAGCTCCAAAAAGGTAAATGACGAAAAACTAAATGACAATACAGAAAAAGAAGAAAGAGGGAGGGAAGAGGAGAGAAGAAAGAAAAAAGAAAGAGGGAGGGAAAGAAAGAAGGAAGGAAGGAATGAGGTAGAAAAGGAAGAAAGGAGAGAAAGAGGAAGGGAAAGAAAAAGGGGGGAGGAAGGAAAGTTAGAGAAGGAAGAAGAGAAGGAAAGAAAAAAGGGAAAGAAGGAAGGAAAGAAGGAGCGAAGGAAGGGGGGAAGATGTAGAGAAAGAGGGAGGGAAGGAAAGAAGGAAAGAGAGAAGGAAGGAAGGAAGATAGGGGGCTGAGCTTGGAGAGAGAAAGAGGGAAGAAGGAAGGAAGGAAGGAAGGAAGGAAGGAAGGAAGGAAGGAAGGAAGGAAGGAAGGAAGGAGTGAAGGAAGGAGAGAAAGAGGGAAGGTTGGCCACAGCAAAGCATGGTGGGTACAGCTAGTCTATATAAATAAAAATGTAATGTTCGTTTGTGGGATTAACATAACTCAAAAACCACTGGACGAATTGACACCAAATTTGGACACAAGACACCTATTAGGGTAACAAGTGACCATCACTCATCAAAACACTGAAAAACACAGCAGAAGAGACTTACAACCTTGAGATTTATTTATCGTGTCAGGAGAGACTACCTCCTGGGCACACAGAAGACTGGGCAACTTGGAAAGCGCTGAACAGACTGCGCTCTGGCACCACAAGATGCAGAGCCAACCTTAAGAAATGGGGCCACAAAGTGGAATCCTCGATATGTGAATGTGGAGGAGAGCAAACTACCTGACCACCTGCTGCAATGCAACCTGAGCCCTGCCACATGCACAATGGAGGACCTTCTTGCGGCACCCCAAGTGGCACTCCAAGTGCCCAGCTACTGGTCAAAGGACATTTAATCAACTACCAAGCTTGCAAACTTTGTGTTTTGTTTGTTTGTTTGTAGAAAATGCAAACAACTGTTTGGTTTGCTGCTGACACAATAAATAAATAAAATACTTCCAGTTTCATGCTCTATACCTTGGGAGGATTTGGGGAGCCTTACACTCCAATTGTGTATACAACTATTTCTTCTGGAAGCCTTCTGGATAAGAGAAATCACCTTTTCTAGTTATTTTCCCCACACTTGGGTCAATGTGAAAAAAGAAACCATTATAGATGATTGGAAGGAACATGAAGGCCATAGGTTGTACTTTGCTTTAATCAGTGAGAAAATGTATACATATTTTTAAAAGGCACATAAAAATACAAAAAAGTATATATGTTTAAAAGCACATAAAAATACATGCATTATGACATGTGAGTAGAGAAATGAATATGAATGTCCATGCAAGGGGAAATATGCTTTGCAATCTGACCTGGATCTCAACTGGAAGGAGGTTTTAAGCAGAAATGGGAGAACTTCAAGGAGATCAAGTTTTACAGTCCTGCATCTGTTACGAGAGGCAATTAAAGGAAATCAAAAATGCTTTCAGGACCACAGCATGTGCAGTTGCATTCAAGGCAAGGAGGGGACCCAAATGTTCAGCATTCACAACCAAGGAGCCTTCATCCCACCACCACCGTGGCCTCTGAAATCGTCATGCCGGCCAGCCGATCAGTATTCCTGAGCAATCCATCAACTGTCAAAGCTCCATGTCTAGAGGCATGCTGCGGGACAGGAGGGAGAAGGGGAATGTTCGCAGCTTTTAAAGGGAAGGCATTCCAGCCGAGAGAGGCCATGGAAAGGCCTGAAAAGTGCATGTAGCCTTCGGGCCACTTCCACCATGACATCCATACATTTGAATACACTCCTCAGAAGCCTGGTTCAGAAGTTCCATTCATAGCCCAATGGTTGCTCAGGAGGAAAATGGAACTGGTCTTGGGTTGTTGTAGGTTTTTTCAGGCTGTATGGTCATGGTCTGGAGGCATTCTCTCCTGACGTTTCGCCTGCATCTATGGCAAGCATCCTCAGAGGTAGTGAGGATGCTTGCCATAGATGCAGGCGAAACGTCAGGAGAGAATGCCCCTAGACCATGACCATACAGCCCAAAAAAAACCTACAACAACCCAGTGATTCCGGCCATGAAAACCTTCGACAATACATTGAATTGATCTTGGTCTCTTGCTTGCCATCTGTGACTCAAATGGACCACTTCACACACAAAATTGACCTTGAATTTTGGAGTTGTAGTTCACCTACATCCAGAGAGCACTGTGGACCAAACTTGGCACGAATACTCAATATGCTGAAATGTGAACATTGGAGGAGTTTGAGAAAAATAGACCTTAAAATTTGGGAGTTGTAGTTGCTGGGATTTATAGTTCACCTACAATGAAATAACATTCTGAACCCCACCAACGATAGAATTGGATCAAACTTCCCACACAGAACCCATGACCAACAGAAAATACATTTTTTTCTGATGGTGTTTGGTGACCCCTCTGACACCCCCTCGCGACCCCCTCAGGGGTCCCGACCCCCAGGTTGAGAAACACTGACGTAGGCCTTAATGACAGTAAAACACTGGAGCTCCAAAAGTGTTTTTCCTTCCTTTTTTCCCGAGATAACAACTAAAAAAATCTTGTGGTTTGCCCACAAGACGATTAGGAAATTAAATACAGTTAGAACGCTCTGATGGAGCTAATTGGAAAGGTAAAAGCAGAATTCCCTCAGCCCATTTTTAAAACCAGTGGCAGGAAGAAAAATAATATTTAGATTAGAAAATTGTGTATTTTCCTCTTCCAACTACTCTAGATAATATTCACTGTACTTTTGATCCACCTTCCCCTGGTATTTGAGAAGAGTCTTGGTGAAGAGAAAGAAAGAAAAAGAGATACAGAGAGAGAACGAACCATTTTTCCCATTCTGCTCTACTGACCTTTTGCTTAGCTTTTTGCTAATGTCATTTTCACTCTTGGTTGGGCTTTGCTGACAGTTAGGATGGCTTCTTTATGAAGATCTTGAAATAAACCAGGGCCGTGCATTCATTCACAGAGCAAAAAAATAAAATAAAAATGGCTTCATCAGTTCACCCTCCGACATCAAATATACCTGATCTAATCAAGACAACATCAGACTCACATAGAGTGAACCTGTTAATCCTGTCAATCCTTATCTTGCTCACTTTTGAAGAAAAAGGGGTAATTTCCTTAAGCAAGTTAAAGCTTTTTAAAAAGTCATTTGCATTTTGTTGTGCTTTTAAAAGAATGAGATTGATTCTAATAGCCCTGCAGAGAATACAAGGATGTGTGTGTGTACACAATACTTTAAAAATAATTGATTTATTTCTTTGATTTACAGTGTTCCCTCGCTACATTGCAGTTCGCTTTTCACGGATTCGCTGTTTTGCGGGTTTTTGCCTCCTGACAACAATGGAGTGTGGAAGGGGGTTTCACCCTCCCCTTCATTAAAAAGAGAGAGAAGAGATACAAAGCAGTGTGTAATCACGACCTTCCTTCCTTACTTACTTACTTACTTACTTAGGCGATCCCTTGTTGTCTGAGTAGGATAGTCTTCCAAGATCGGTGTCCTGGCAGTGGGTACGTAGGCGACTGTGGAGCCCGATTCTTGACCTGCATCTTCTCCTGCAGTGAGGGCATCCGTTTCCAGGTGGAAGGCGGTCCCGGTCGGGGTTGGCTTGGCACACCTTCCTCTTGGCACATTTCTCTCTTTTGCCCTCCATTCATGCCTCTTCAAATTCTACAGCACTGCTAATCACAGCTGACCTCCAGCTGGAGTGCTCAAGGACCAGGGCTTCCCAGTTCTCAGGATCTATGCCAGAGTTCTTAAGGTTGGCTTTGAGCCCATCTTTCAATCTCTTTTCCTGTCCACCAACATTCCGTTTTCCATTCTTGAATTCGGAGGAGAGCAACTGCTTTGGGAGACGGTGGCCGGTCCAGTGGAGTTGATGGTGGAGGACCATCACTTCAATGCTGGTGGTCTTTACTTCTTCCAGCACGCAGACATTTTTCTGCTTATCTTCCCAAGAGATTTCCAGGATATTCTGGCGGCAGCGCCGATGGAATTGTTCCTGGAGTTGCATATGACGTATGTAGACAGTGGTCTACAGAGACGGTGGTCGGGCATCCAGACAATGTGGGAGATGGTGGTTGGGCATCCGGACAACATAGCTGGTCCAGTGGAGTTGATGGTGGAGGACCATGGCTTCAGTGCTGGTGGGCTTTGTTTTTCCAGCACACTGATGTTTGTCCGCTTGTCTTCCCAAGAGATTTGCAGAATTTTCCGGAGGCAGATCTGATGGAATAGTTCCAGGAGTTGCATGTGACTTCTGTAGACAGTCCACGTTTTGCAGGCATAAAGCAGAGTTGGGATGACATTAGTTTTATAAAATCTGTTTCCCAAAATTCAAACTGGTTTCCAAAATGTGCTATAAATGCAATTGGAATACAAAGTCACCATGATGTAATAGTTTGAGGGTTGTACCAGAACATAAAGGGTACTTCCACACAGCCCGTTATCCCGGGAGCATTCGCATGTAAAAAATTCGCATGTATCCACGCCCCCAAAAAGCGTGTTCTTTCTGGGGTGAGTGTCCAGATGTTCTCCTGGAACTTTCTGGGAGAACACCCAGACACTCCCACCCCCTCCCCAAAAGCCCCCAAAAGCCCTTCAAAAAACAAAAGAACTTACCCGGCCTCCATTAAAGAGCTGCCAGAGCTCTCCTGGCACGTAAAAATGACATGTCAAGAGAAAGGGGAAGGGGCAGGAGCGATTTTCCTCCGCCCCCCCTCTTTCTCCTGGTGCATCATTTCTACATGCCAGGAGAGCTCCAACAGCTCTCTAATGGAGGCCAGGTAAGTTATTTTGTTTTTTGAAGGGTTTTGGGGGGTTTTTGGGGAGGGGATTGGTATTCTCATGGTTGTCCAGGCTAATTTAGCACAGAAAACTGTGAGACTACTATTTGGACTGCAGTCCAGACACTGGAAATAGTGGGTTTATCCCGTGCCTTCCAAGAAGCCATGGAATAAATCCAAGAAGGCGTGGAATGAACCCAATAACAAATTAATTTGCCACAAACTATGGTTTTCCTGGTTTGTGGCAAATTAATTTGTTCATGGGTTTATTTCATCCCTTCTTGGAAGATGTGGAATAAAACCACTACTTCCAGTTTTCCTGGTCAATTAATTGGCCACAGTCAATTAATTCGAGTTTGTCCAGGATGTCACATGGACAGCCTCCTTTTAATTGTGGGAACCCCCGGGGCTGTCAGGATGGGCTCTTAGAGACCAAGGTGTGAATCTCTACTTGGTCAAAGAAATACACTGGATGGGTCTTTCTGCTACAGAGGGAGGCAATGGTAGCCCCACTTTGAAGAAATCTTGCCAAGAAACCCCCAGAAGTGGTGTCACAATACACCAGAAACTACCTGGTGTTGCAATACATCAGAAACGACTTCGACAACAAGCAAACAGAGGTTCATCTTGAGATCATCATAAAGTCAGAAATGACCTGAAGGCATACACAAGAAGAGGAAGCTACAATGCATTAGACATACAGCTATAACATTGTGACTGTGCTGTGTCTCCAAATTGACCCACAAGTTCCATGTTAAAATCCAGACAGTTTTGCCAATGCATTCCCAACTGTAGCGAGGTGAGCCAGGAGCCCCTATGAGGTCCTATAATGTCCTTGATACAAATGTGCAGATTTTAAGATGGGTTTGGAGGGCAGTTGTGGGCATTTGTCTTGGCAAATGGTCTCACATTTATGTATTTGAATACCATGATTTTACAAGGTCATATGCCCTGCTTGCACATTGTCAATGCTTAATACAACACCAGTCAATTTTTTGAGGGCAGCACTACATTCCAGCACAGCCTGTTTTAACCCTCAGTCCCCCCAACCCATCAGAGGAATGCTCCATAATAGCTAATCGTGAAGGTGGTTGTTATGACTATCTTGCCACAACAATATCATCTTGTTCCTAAGGTGCAATTAAACATTTGCCTAGATGTTTAAGGCTTTGTCAATATGGCTAGAGAATGCCAAAGAGACACATTGAGCAAGGATTTTGCTCAGCAGTTTCTATAGCTGTGTTACAGAATTACTTTGGTGCTTGGAAGAAACCTGATTGTTAGGCATTTATATAAGGGTCATGATCAGAAGGGGAATGCTATATGCTGTGTGGCCAAGGCATCTCGGAACATTTAATGGCTACCGTTGAGTAGGGCAGGAGATGCAGTTAAATATGGAAAGAAGTTGGAGAGGAAAAAAAAACTTTGTAATTTTCCTAGTACAATTGTCTTCTCTTGGGAAGACAAACAGACAAATGTCTGACTCTGAGATTCCCAGAAAGTAAGTGCTGTTTTAATTAAATTGTTTAACACAAACTGGGAGTTTGTTTGGTTCATCTCTACCTGAATAAGGCAGAGTCGTGGCATTGTGACAGCTTGGAATGAACTCCTAAGCATCACTATACTCCAGACTCTGGTTCCCCATAAATTCTCAGCAAATTCCTCAAAATTTCTGTTCTCTCCCCAAAACAAATATAGTATAAAATGTGGGAATCTCGGAGTAAACATGCTACCAAATGGAGGAAATCTGCTGGAATGGGGATGGATGGAGAATAGGAACAGAGATACATGGAAAGGCACAAGATGGTCATGTTTGTGTATGTGTGTGTGTATTTTGCATTGGCACTATGCAAAATGCATTGGCACTATGCACCAAAAGTGGGTAGAGCCCCCGGTGGCGCAGTGGGTAAAATCCCTGTGCCGGCAGGACTGAAGACCGACAGGTCACAGGTTCGAATCCGGGGAGAGGCGGATGAGCTCCTTCTATCAGCTCCAGCTCCTCATGCGGGGACATGAGAGAAGCCTCCCACAAGGATGATAAAAACATCAAATCATCCAGGCGTCCCCTGGGCACGTCCTTGCAGACGGCCAATTCTCTCACACCAGAAGCGACTTGCAATTTCTCAAGTCAGATTATCCGAGTCCACATTGCCATATATTCCAGTTCAAAACCAATAATGTGGCACAACCTGGGGATCACAACCATACACGGTGAAGACATCTGCCCTTGCGCTATGCTACTCTGCTGCTGAGTATGCATGCCCAGTGTGGAACACATCTCACCACACTAAAACAGTGGATGTGGCTCTTAATGAGACATGCCGCATTATCAGGGTGTCTGCGCCCTACACCACTGGAGAAATAACACTGCTTAGCCGGTATTGCACCACCTGACAACCGGGAAGTAGCAGCCAATAGTGAAAGGACCAAGGCAGTGACATCTCCAGCTCATCCCTTGTTTGGGTCTCAGCCAGCACGTCCACGACTTAAATCAAGAAATAGTTTTCTAAGATCTACAGAGACACTCGCTGGAACACCTCAGCAAGCGAGAGTCCAAAAGTGGCAGGCTCAAACCCAGAACCTCAACCATGGCTGATACCAAATGAGAGACTCCCTCCTGGGCACACAGAAGACTGGGCGACTTGGAAGGCACTGAACAGACTGCGCTCTGGCACCACGAGATGCAGAGCCAACCTCAAGAAATGGGGCCACAAAGTGGAATCCTCGACATGCGAGTGCGGAGAAGAGCAAACCACTGACCACCTGCTGCAATGCACCCTGAGCCCTGCCACATGCACAATGAAGGACCTGGCTTTTTCTTTTTTTTTGTCGTGTCAGGAGTGACTTGAGAAACTGCAAGTCGCTTCTGGTGTGAGAGAATTGGCTGTCTGCAAGGACGTTGCCCCGGGGATGCCCGGATGATTTGATGTTTTTATCATCCTTGTGGGAGGCTTCTCTCATGTCCCCGTATGAGGAGCTGGAGCTGATAGAGGGAGCTCATCTGCCTCTCCCCGGACCTTCTTAGGGCAACACCAGAGGCACTCCAAGTGACCAGATACTGGTCAAAGGACATTGAATCAACTACCAAGCTTGCAAATTCTGTGTTTTGTCTGTTTGTTTTTGTTAAACATGTAATACAAATGCCTGGTTGCTCATGACACGATAAATAAATAAAAATTGGCACTATGTTGTGATTATCGTAATGACAGGTAATGGAGAACTAGGTATTTTTTTAGCAGAAAGAAGAAGAGCTTGAAATCTAGGTTCAACTGGACAAATGCGGCGGAGGTGACTGCTGCTGTTCCCCTCGGTTCTTTAAGTGCTGATAAATGTCTTTAATTCTCTTCTGTTCGGGTTAGCCATCAGCTCGGTGCCATCAGGCTGCAGAGAGGCATTTGGTCAGCCCTGTCATCTCACACCTTAATGAGCACTGAAGGTGCCGGCAGTAACTAGATATTTCACTTCGGAGCCCGCCTAGCAGTTCATTATATAAAAACCCTGCATATAGTTAAATTAGCAGCATGGTTGACAAGAAGGTGACATAGCTTAACTTATTTTTAAAACTGCTTAACTGTATCGTTACATTGAGCCAATTGTCTGGGTATTTATAGAATACATGAGGCTCTCTGGAGAAGCAGAGGGAAGGAGAGCTGTAGCACGGAGCTTGTGTCCCGTTCTAGCACTCGTTCCAAAACACAGGACCAGAGACGGCCCTAGGTAATTTTCGATGGTAAGCAAACAGTATTTGCCCCCCCCCCCCCAAACCAATCACTGATATATATTTTCTGTTCGTCGTGGAGTTCTGTGTGCCATATTTGGTTCAATTCCATCATTGGTGGAGTTCAGAATGCTCTTTGATTGTAGGTGAACTATACATCCCAGTAACTACACTTGCCGCACTTGCTCCCTTGCCTGGCCCGCTTTGGGTCCGGAGGCGTGCCTGAAGACCCCGGCGTGTGCACCAAAAGTCACCTCTTCTCCTGACTTTCTCCTCAGCCATTGGGACCAGGAGAGAGAGAGAGAGAGAGAGAGAGGTGGAGATGTCCACCTTTCCTGAAGGTAGCGCAAAAACAAAGGAGGGAGCGGAGGTGGGAGATACCTCCAGCCGGAGGGGCTCTCTCTCTCTCGTTCTGTCCAAATGGCTGAAGAGAAAGTCAGGAGAAGAGGCGACTTTCGGTGTGCACGCTGGGGTCTTCAGACACGCCTCCGGACCTGAAGCAGCCAGACGCAGTGGCTCCGCCCCTTGGCCCACCTGCGGATTGGGGAGAGGAGAGGAGGTGGGTGGAGCGCCGGGGATCGGGAAAGGGAGCCGGTCATGGGGAAGGGATCGAACGCGGAGAACGATTGAGCGCCGGCTCTGCTCGCGCACCCGGTGGCGGGTGGAGCAGGAACGAGAGGGGCAAGGCGAGGCTCAAGGGCCCGGCCCCTTTGGGAAGAGGATCGCCCGGCAGCGAGGCAAGAAAGCCGAGGCTCCCCCCGGACTGCTAGGGCTGTTGTGAGCTGAGGGGGTGCTCCTCAAGTGGCGGTCGAGGGGCATTTACAGAGGTGCCTCTGCGCCCCTGGCAAAAAAAAGTGTTCTGCGACCGCTTACTTCGCGTAATGGACGAGCCGCCCCTGCACAGGACTCACAACTAAATGTCCAATGCTTTAAAAAGAAGCCCCAGAAAAATCAAAACACGGTGCCAGTTTAATCTCACTATTTCTGAAACAGCAAAAAATTTGCCACTGCCATAAATTCTCTATCCTGGTTGGGGTCAAATAAATGATTCTGGTTTTTATAATCGTGGGAATGTGTAAAGGAAGGAGGGAGGCCACAGACGTCATTCCTTTCCCCAGCTTGAGTTCTTTTGCTGCCTAAGACGCAGTGGCAAAATGTACTCTTTTGTTACTAATGGTGTATAATAATAGCTAAAGTCAGCCAAGTCGGTTTGGCACACAAAGAAGGAAATTGCACATGACCATTTCCCTAAAACTGCTTTTTAAAAATTACAAAAAATAATAAACTAAATGACTAAATAAACTAAATGACAAGCCATTGAAATCCACAAGCATGTGGACAATTTCAACAGAAAGGAAGAGACCATGAAAATGAACAAAATCTGGCTACCAGTATTAAAAAACTCAAAAATTACAACAGCAAAACAGCAGAGAGGAAACAACCAGGCACATCTTAACACCTCTCAACAAAAGATTTTCCCAGGCTCAGCCAGGCCTTCAAATGCTAATGAAGGTGGTCAGCTGAAACATTCACACCTAGCTTCAGCAGAGAAGAGCTCTTTGCCCCACCCCAGCCATTCCACAGATATATAAACCCATTGTCCTAATTCCAACAGACCTCACTACCTCTGAGGATGCTTGCCATAGATGCAGGCGAAATGTCAGGAGAAATGCCTCTAGAACATGGCCCTATAGCCCGAAAAACCCACAAGAACCTAGTGATTCCAGCCATGAAAGCCTTCGACAATACATTGACTAAGGTTTTCCTGCACTTTTCTACTTCTAAAACCTTTCCAAAGCAAGACTCCTTATACAGGTGCAATTCCCAGTTATACAGAGGCTGGAACTACACTTCCCTATATCCCAAGATCTGATACAATCACATAGAATCATAGAGTTGGAAGAGACCTAATGGGCCATCCAGTCCAACCCCATTCTGCCAAGAAGCAGGAAAATTTCAACCAAAGCACCCCCGACAGATGGCCATCCAGCTTCTGTTTAAAAGACCCCAAAGAAGGATTTTTTTGGCGTGTCAGAAATCGCTTCTGGTGTGAAAGAATTGGCCGTCTGCAAGGACGTTGCCCAGGGGATGTTTGGATGATTTTGATGTTTTTATCATCCTTGTGGGAGGCTTCTCTCATGTCCCCRTATGAGGAGCTGGAGCTGATGGAGCACAGAACTGGAAGATGGCATCCCATTATCCAATGATCCTCCTCMTCCTCTTTCTCCTCCTTACTCTTTCTCCTCTTCATCCTCCTCCTCTTTCTCCTCTTTCTCTTTCTCCTCCTCCTCCTCTTACTCTTCCTCCTCCTCTTCMYCCTCTTTCTCATCCTCCTCCTCTTACTCTTCCTCCTCYTCCTCCTCTTCTTCCTCCTCYTYCTCCTMYTCWTCCTCTTTCTCCTATTCATCCTCCTCCTATTCATCCTCCTCTTACTCTTACTCTTCCTCCTCTTCTTCCTCTTTCTCCTCTTACTCTTGCTTCTCTTCCTCCTCCTCCTCTTCTTCTTCCTCTTCCTCTTCTTCTTCTTCCTCCTCCTCCTCCTCCTCTTCCAATTGATCTTCTCTTGTTGTAATGATATTCTTGGATGCAGAAACTTATATTATGAGATGAAAAATTCTACCCTATCCTTTTCCGGAAATGCTAGCTTTATGTGTGCAAGAATTAAACATCTCTGTAGGGCTTTCTGTTTACTATGAGGAACTGCTTAATGATATTATGAACACTTAGTTTAGGTTTAGTTTTGCTGTCTCTTCCAAGGCTTGGGATACACTTCTCAACCTACCAGTCCTCGCCTATGGAACCCTGCTTAGCTTCAGCAGCTGAGCACATCGATGGACCTCCATTTGTCACTCAAATGTCTAAATCCGAGGAAGGCTTTGCATCTACTTAAGGCAAGGCAGCACATGCCACCAAGGATGTTTACAAAAAGGAGCATTGAACAGCATCAAATGTCATACCAGACTTTCTGTCAAGTCCAAAGAAGTGCCTTTACTTCCACTCAAAGATGATCAATTTTATTGACCAGAGAAGAAGCTCTATTTTTAAAATGTTTTGAGAATGCCACTCAAAGTCACCAAATTGCTGGCCTTAATGGGATTTCGTAGAGGCTTAGAGGCTCCAATGAGGAATACATTGTGGCAGTAGAGGTGAGGTTGGAATCCTCTCCCAGCTCTCCTCCATGGCCGGTGTCCATAATATCAGTGTCAACAAAAGCCAGCTTATACCAGATCAGAGTGTTTGTCCATCTGGTCCAGTATTGGCTGCTCTAAATGCATTGGGTTTCAAATTGAAGAGCTGTCCACCGCCTGCTATCTACTGCTTTTAACTGACGTTTTTACATACGCTCTGGAAAAGGTTGTTAAGGAAGTGGTCTGCAAACACTTAGAAACAAACTCTTAGAAACAAATACGGTCATCGCTAATAGTCAACATGGATTTATCTAAGACAAGTCATGCCAGACTCATCTCATCCCTTTTTTCGATAGAGTTACAAGCTGGGTAGATGCGGGGAATGCCGTGGATGAAGCATACCTGGATTTCAGGAAGGCCTTCGACAAGGTCCCCCATGACCTTCTGGCCAGGAAACAGCAAGTGTTTCTGGCCTAAACCTGTATTACGGTGGATCTGTAATTGGTTAAATGGACGAACCCAGAGGGTGATTCTCCCCAAGCTTTCCTCTTCATCCTGGAAAGAAGTGACGAGCAGAGTGCCGCAGGGTTCCGTCCTGGGCCCGGTCCTGTTCAACATTTTTATTAATGACTTAGATGAAGGGTTAGAAGGCAGGATCATCAAGTATGCAGACGACACCAAATTGGGAGGGAGAGCAAAAACTCCAGAGGACAGGAGCAGATTCAAAGGGATCTTGACAGATTAGAGAGATGATGGGGCAAAATTAACAAAATGAAGTTCAACAGGGACAAATGCAAGATACTCCACTTAGGCAGAAAAAACGAAATGCAAAGATACAGAATGGGGGACGATGAGTTCTTATCAATTCTCATTAGCAGGTTTTGATCACAGTTCCAGAAAGCAGGTAGTTAGTCATTGCAGGCCTTAATATTATACTGGTGTTTCCAAAATTATTAACTCCAACCACACATCCTTCCATTCATTCCCACACATCATATTAAATTCATATTTATCAAATTTGCACATTGAATTTCTTATTATACTGCCAAGAAAGCTCTGTCTGTCATCTCCGCCAAACGTATTTGTGACAAAGGCGGGACCGAGAGCAGGGCCTCTCCAGATGATCTTAAGGTCCTAGGTGGTTCATAAGGGGAGATGCGTTTGGACATGTAAGTTGGGACAGAACCATTTAGGGCTTTATAGGCTAAAGCCAGCACTTTGAATTGTGCCCGGTAGCAAACTGGCAGCGTGGAGCTGGCGCAACAGAGGAGTTGGACGCTCCTTGAGCACCCCTCCCTTTAGCAATCTGGCTGCATATAGTAAAGGTAAAGGTTTCCCCTGACATTAAGTCTAGTTGTGTCCGACTCTGAGGGGTGATGCTCATCTCCATTTCTAAGCCGATGAGCCAACGTTGTCCGTAGACTGTGCAAAGATACAGAATGGGGGACAATGCCTGGCTGGAGAGCAGTACGTGTGAAAAAGATCTTGGAGTCCTCGTGGACAACAAGTTAAACATGAGCCAACAATGTGATGTGGCAGGCAAAAAAAGCCAATGGGATTTTGGCCTGCATCAATAGGAGCATAGTGTCTAGATCTAAGGAAGTAATGCTACCCATGCTCTATTCTGCTTTGGTTAGACCACACCTGGAATATTGTGTCCAATTCTGGGCACCACAATTCAAGAGAGATATTGACAAGCTGGAATGTGTCCAGAGGAGGGCGACTAAAATGATCAAGGGTCTGGAGAACAAGCCCTATGAGGAGCGGCTTAAGGAGCTGGGTATGTTTAGCCTGAAGAGAGAAGGCTGAGAGGAGACATGATAGCCATGTATAAATATGTGAGAGGAAGCCACAGGGAGGAGGGAGCAAGCTTCCTTTCTGTTTCCCTGGAGACTAGGACGCAATGGAACAATGGCTTCAAACTACAAGAGAGGAGATTCCATCTGAACATGAGGAAGAACTTCCTGACTGTGAGAGCCGTTCAGCAGTGGAACTCTCTGCCCCGGAGTGTGGTGGAGGCTCCTTCTTTGGAAGCTTTTAAACAGAGGCTGGATGGCCATCTGTCAGGGGTGCTTTGAATGCAATATTCCTGCTTCTTGGTAGAATGGGGTTGGACTGGATGGCCCAGGAGGTCTCTTCCAACTCTTTGATTCTATGATTCTATGATTCTATACAAAGTTCAAGCCTACACAGGAAGTAATGCATTGAGCACTGTTACCTTCCTGACAAGGTGGTACCTATTGATCTACTCACATTTGCATGTTTTATTTATTATTTATTTATTTACCTTACTTGTCTCAGCCCGAAGGCGACTCACAGCGGTTCACAACAAATACGAACAGCAAAAATTCAGTGCTACAGTATAGAAACAGTTAACAACCTAACACATTACACAATTAATAAACAGTTACTACAATACCCATTCACTGTCGTCTCATCATCAAAAACATGTTCCAGATTCGTCATCCATTGTTCCATTCCAGTGTTCATTAACCAATCATTGCACTAATTATTCGAACGCCTGCTCAAACAGCCAGGTCTTCACTTTTTTGTGGAATACCATTAGAGATGGTGCTAGTCTAATGTCCGTAGGAAGGGCGTTCCACAGCCGAGGAGCCACCACCGAGAAGGCCCTATCTCTCAAACTTCTACATTAGCAGAAGCTGAGCCTAACAGTGGGAACTCGCCCGTTCCATGGATTCAAACCACCAACCTTTCAGTCAGCAATTTCAGCAGCTCAGCGATTTAATCTGCTGTGCCACCAGTGGGCTGGTGTACACACAGCCTTAAAGTCTCCCTTTAAGAAGTTCCTTTAATCCAGGGAGAGTGATGGTGTGACTCCGAAAAGGCCGTGGGACTACAATTCCTGACAGTCTTGGCTACGTGTGACCGGCCTTGCCACTTAACATCTCCGAAGAATGAACATGTTCTCCCTTCCGCTTCTTTAATTGTGTGGTTTTGGACAGGGTTCCTGCTTGAATGTGATGAGAGAAAGTCAGGTGGGTTGAGTATCCAGCTGAGTTTTGGTTTTCCCTGACAGGATCTATCTCTACAGCTGGGGATTTCTCTTTCTTTCAGGTTCGCTGGTTTTCCGTAGCGCCATTTCAGAAACCCTGGTGGATCAACATATTTCGACAAGAGTTGCCAGTGGAGAACTCACATGTCTGGAACTGAAAGAGGCCGGGCTATTTAATTATGCAAAATGATTTAACTGAACATTAATATCACAATATTTTGACTTTGCTGGTTTGGCTAGGGAAAAAGCAGTGACTAGCATACTGAACGCCTTGGTTTGGGGATATTTGGAGGATGGAAATGCTAAACTGGAAATGGCAGTCACAGAGTTGTCGGAAGCAGAGGTTTTCCTGGAGTTCTTTCTTCTTAGCATAACCACAACCATCTGTTTTCCCCCTTCACCTTTCCACTGAGAAAAGTGACATATCAAAACAGTGCTGTCCTGGGTGCATTCTTTCAAAAGATGTTTTTTCTACCTTTCTCTGTCTTTCTTTAACGAAAAAGAAGCAAATTGAATTTACCCGTAACAGCTTGCTTCTTTATGAACAGGAGAGCTCTTCCTTAGATTTATTTTTTCCTTTTTGTAAATGCTTTCCATGAACAAAACCAATCTCCTGCATTCACCCATAATACACTTACTTAGGTGATCCCTCGTAGTCCAAGGATGATGGTCCTCCAAGTGTAGTGTCCTGGGGGTGGGTCCGTAGATGACTGTGGAGCCCTATTCTTGACCCGCATGTCATGGTCAGGATTGGCTTGATGCACCTTCCTCTTGGCATCTTTCTCTCTTTCGCCCTCCATTCATACCTCTTCAGATTCTACAGCACTGCTGGTCACAGCTGACCTCTAGCTGGAGCGCTCAAGGGTCAGCGCTTCCCAGTTCTCAGTGTCTATGCCAGAGTTTTTAAGGTTGGCTTTGAGCCCATCTTTCAATCTCTTTTCCTGCCCACCACCGTTCTGTTTTCCATTCTTGAGTTCGGAGTAGAGCAACTGCTTTGGGAGACGATGGTCGGGCATCCGGACAACGTGGCCGGTCTAGCGGAGTTGTTAGCAGAGGACCATCGCTTCAATGCTGGTGGTCTTTGCTTCTTCCAGCACACTGACATTTGTCTGCTTGTCTTCCCAAGAGATTTGCAGGATTTTTCAGAGACAGCGCTGATGGAATCCTTCCAGGAGTTGCATGTGACATCTGTAGACTGTCCACGTTTCTCAGGCGAATAGCAGGGTTGGGAGGACAATAGCTTTATAAACCCATAATACTATGTCAGCAGCATGATGATGTTTCAATAGGGGACTCATATCCTCAGCTGCTGCAAGAAAATCACACAGATGGACTATAAACAGAGGCACAACTCTGTGGCACAAATGATTCACTGGAACTTATGTCACAAGGACCACCTGCCAGGAGGAAAGATTAAGTGGAATTGGAAATCTGCAAAGGTAGTGGAAAATAAACAGTTTCGAATCCAGACTGACAAAGTTTTGGAACACATTATGCCAGACATCATGATTGAGGAAAAGAAAAAAAGTTTGGATGATTGATGTCGCCATTCCAGGTGAAAAACAACAGGAAAAACTCAGTGGTTATCAAGACCTCAAAATTGAACTGCAAAGGCTCTGGCAGAAACCAGGACAGTTTTTTTTTTGTCGTGTCAGGAGTAACTTGAAAAACTGCAAGTAGCTTCTGGTGTGAGAGAATTGGCCGTCTGCAAGGACATTGCCCGGGGATGCCCGGATGATTTGATGTTTTTGTCATCTTTGTGGGAGGCTTCACTCATGTCCCTGCTTGGGAAGCTGGAGCTGACAGAGGGAGCTCATCTGCCTCTCCCTGGATTCGAACCAGCGACCTGTCGGTCTTCAGTCCTGCCGGCACAGGGGTTTAACCCACTGCACCACCAGGGGCTCCATATCACCAGAATTGTAGTTCACCTACATCCAGAGAGTACTGTGGACTCAAACAATGATTGATCTGGGTTGTTGTAGGTTTTTCGGGCTATATGGCCATGGTCTAGAGGTATTCTCTCCTGACGTTTCACCTGCATCTATGGCAAGCATCCTCAAAGGCCATATAGCCCAAAAAAACCTACAACAACCCAGTGATTCCGGCCGTGAAAGCCTTCGACAATACAATGATGGATCTGGACCAAACTTGGCATGAATCCTTAATATGCCCAAATGTCAACACTGGTGAACACTGGTGGAATTTGGGGGAAATAGACCTTGAGATTTGGGAGTTGTAATTGCTGAGATTTATAGTTCACCTACAATCAAAGAGCATTCTGAACCCCACCAACGATAAGGAGCCAAACTTCCCACACAGAACCCCCATGCCAACAGAAAATACTGATGGTCTTTGGGCGACCCTCTCTGACCCCCCCCCCCCCAGTTGTCCCGACCCCCAGGTTGAGAAACACTGTTCTACTATGTCTTATTTTCAGGGATGTCTTATTTTTGGGGAAGCAGGTGGTCCCAGTGGGAATGGGCCCACTGGGTGCCATGCTAAAAGACCTCAGCTGGCATTTGGAAACAATATTATTATTGTTGCCTCACCACCAGTTACTTTCAGTGGGACAATGAATTCTACGAACAGAAAGATGGAGTAGCTATGGGGAGCCCTCTCAGCCCGGTCATAGCTAACTTCTACATGGAACATTTTGAAGAACAAGCCCTGGAGACAGCAACCAAAAAGCCCACTATATGGTTCAGATATGTGGATGACACTTTCACCATTTGGAGCCATGGAGAAGAAGAACTCAACAGGTTCCTGGACCATCTTAACAGCATCCACCCAAACATCCAATTCACCATGGAAAAAGAAAATGAAGGAAGACTGCCTTTTCTAGATGTCCTAGTCATCCGCAAACCAGATCAACAATTGGGTCACACCGTTTACAGAAAACCCACACACACAGATAGATATCTACATAAAAACTCCAACCATCACCCAAGTCAAAAAAGAAGCACCATTAAAGCCTTGGCAGACCGTGCAAAAAGAATCTGTGAACCCCACCTCCTCCAAGATGAACTGAACCACCTCAACTGGGCTCTCCAGGCCAATGGAGACTCCACCTCAGACATCAGAAGAGCTGCAAGACCAAGAACAAGCCACGAGAGTAAAGATGAAGATCCACCCAGAGGAAAAGTGTTCCTGCCATACATCAAGGGAACCACTGATCGCATAGGGAAGCTGATGAGGAAACACAACATACAACAATCTACAAACCCACCAAGAAAATCCAACAAATGCTACGTTCAGCAAAGGACAAGAGGGATCCTCTCACCTCTGCAGGAGTCTACCGTATACCATGCAGCTGTGGACAAGTCTACATAGGGACCACCAAACGCAGCATTGCCCAAACAATAATCCAGGAACATGAAAGGCACTGCAGACTACTTCAGCCAGAGAAATCAGCCATAGCAGAGCACCTGATGAACCAGCCTGGACACAGCATTTATTTGAGAACACAAAATGCTGGACCACTCTCACAACCACTATGTCAGACTACACAGAGAAGCCATTGAAATCCACAAGCGTGTGGACAATTTCAACAGAAAGGAAGAAACCATGAAAATGAACAAAATCTGGCTACCAGTATTAAAAAACTCTAAAATTAACAGAACAGCAGAGAGAAAAACAGGCAGGGACATCTAATCACTTTTCAAGAAGAGTTTGCTCCAGGCACAGTCTATGCTAATCAAGGTAGTCAGTTGAAAGATTCACACCTAGCCCAACTTACAAAAGCCCTTTGTCTCACCCTGGTCATTCCACAGATATATAAACCCCTTTTCCCAGTTCCAGCAGACCTCACCTCTGAGGATGCTTGCCATAGATGCAGGCGAAACGTCAGGAGAAATGCCTCTAGAACATGGCCATATAGCCCGAAAAAACCCACAAGAACTGAGTGATTCCGGCCATGAAAGCCTTCGACAATACATTATTATTATTATTATTATTATTATTATTATTATTAAACTTTATTTGTACCCCGCTAGCATCTCCCGCAGGACTCGATGCGGCTTACAAAGGCCAAGGCCTCAACACAACAACAGCAAAACAATAACAATACAATTTAAAGCAAATAAAACATAAGCAATAAAAAACAATACATCAATTACACAATAAAAACCAGGGCCGGGCCAGTGATGGGTACAGGTTAAAAAGTGCTGGGTGTGGCAGGAGGTATGTTGGATTTCTGGGCAAGTGCCATGTGCAGAGAGTCTTAAACTCTAATAAAGTGCTTCTGGGACGTAGTGCTGGAGATTATCCTATTCTGGAAAGGCACATCGGAATAGCCAGGTCTTCAGATTCTTCCTGAAGACTGCCAACGTGGGTGCTAGTCTAATGTCTTTGGGGAGGGTGTTCCAGAGTCGGGGGGCAACCACAGAGAAGGCCCTGTCCCTCGTCCCCACCAAACGAGCCTGCGACGCAGGTGGAATCGTGAGCAGGGCCTCTCCGGATGAACGGAGGGAGCGCGTGGGTTCATATACGGAGATGCGGTCACGCAGGTAGGCAGGTCCCAAACCGTTTAGGGCTTTGTAGGTAAGCACCTGCACCTTGAATTGGGCTCGGTAAGTAAACGGCAGCCAATGGAGCTCCTTAAACAGAAGGGTTGACCTCTCTCTGTAAGGAGTGCCAGTTAACATCCTGGCCGCCACCCGTTGAACCAGTTGGAATTTCCGAGCCGTTTTCAAGGGCAGCCCCACGTAGAGCGCATTACAGTAGTCCAGTCTAGAGGTGACCAAGGCATGGACCACCCCGGCCAATAAACACTGACAAAATCATGATCATATGTTATCTTAGAAAAAAGCAGCACCACTCCAAAATGCAGAAGGTTTACCAACTTTTGATCTTGCATCTCAAATCTTCCTTCTTTCTTTTCCTCCAGATTATTTCGGCTGTCCCATCTTTTTGACCGTGTATTGGATGCACATTATACACCAATGATCACAGTATTGCCAGATATTTGTCAAGATCCCGTAATATCTTTTTGTTTTATGTCTCCAAGTTTTATTTTATGCACAAGGCACAAGGTAGTTCCAAGTTTAATGTGGTCAGCAAACCATGTGAGCCGTGCTGCATAATCAGCAGGATCGTATGTTGGGCAACCTTATTTGGAAACACTGATGGGAAACTGCATGGCTGGGTGCACTGTCACAAGGAAAAAGCTCCTCCACACATCACAAATTAGCAAATATTACCCAGAATCTTTTCAAATGTGATAGCTTAGCAGACTCTGGAACAAATCAGTAAGTGGCAGAAAAAAATAAAGATTCATGACTTGATCCTGGATGCCAAATTTGACTTGTATTATAGAGACTCGGCTCGATGAAGCTGGAAAAGGGCAGGTGGAGATGCAGTGGGGGATTATTATCCCTTCCCCCTCTCTTGGTTTCCATAACACTAGGTAACAAAATTTGAAAAATGGTGTTCCTGGATTGAAAGCGTTATTTCCTATTTAGTTGTGTGGTACTTGCCTTGAGAGTAGTTGTTATACTCCAGAAACTTTGTTTTTGTGGCTGCCATTTTTGACCTTTTGTGTTTAATAAACTTTCCCCAAGTTTTTACAATATGGTTCTGGCCCAGCTTACTTGTCCACATTAGGGCTGGGTAACAACGGAAAAATTTGTTTCTAAACTGGTTTCGTTTTTAGGGGGTCCATTGCGTTTCATTTTTTAAAAGAATTCCGAATTTTTCTTTTAAAAAAATCGTTATTTACGAAATTTCGTAAATTTCGAATTGATTCGTTAATGGTGGACGCGATTGCGCAATACGCTAAAAAACCTCCAAATGGGACAGGGGGAACTTCTGAAGCTTCCCTCTCCCTCTGTTGTTGACTGTTGGTGTGATAATTTATTTTTTATCACTGATAAAACAAACAACAACCCTAAAACTTGCACCAGACATATGGAAATAATAACGAAACAATTTTGAAACGATTTCGAAACGTTTTGAAATGATTTCGAAACAATTACGAAACAATTACGAAATAAATTGAAAAATTCGTTTCGATTTTTAGTTGCTCCTGCATGGCTCAATATCGGATCGTAAGCTAATTTAAATACGAATCAATAACGAATTACGAAATTAACGAACGAAACCGCCCAGGCCTAGTCCACATGTATCCCCCCTACGTCCCGCCTCAGAGTTTAAAATCATCCGGGGAGGCCCTCCTCTCAATCCCGCCTTCTTCACCTCCAGATTGGATTACTGTAATGCACTCTATGTGGAGCTGCCCTTGAAAACGGCCCGGAAATTTCAACTGGTCCAACGGGCGGCGGCCAGGTTGTTAACTGGTGCTCCTTACAGGGAGAGGTCAACCCTCCTGTTTAAGGAGCTCCATTGGCTGCCATTCATTTTCCAGTCCCAATTCAAGGTGCAGGTGCTTACCTACAAAGCCCTGAACGGTTTGGGACCATCCTACCTGTGTGACCACATCTCTGTTTACGAACCCACATGATCTCTTCGATTATCTGGAGAGGCCTTGCTCACGATTCCACGTGATTGGTGGGGACAAGGAACAGGGCCTTCTCGGTGGTGGCCCCTCGACTCTGGAACTCTCTCCCTAAGGACATCAGGCATGCCCCAATGTTGGCAATTTTTAGGAGGGGCTTGAATGTTTTACCTAATGTGTAATGTCTCTTTTCGCTCCTCCCTTTTCCCCTTCTTACTTTTCCCTCCACCCCCATACTTCCCTATTATGCTTACCCTCTGTTTTTAATGTACACTTGCAAAATAAAAATTAATAAAATAATTTTTAAAAAGAAATGCTAAAATTGTGTCTTGTGAGCGTATTGATTATTAACATTTTCTGTTGCATATTGAGACAACAGAGTAGATCCCAATAGCGTAGAGTAAAACTTTACTTTCCCAATACTGAAGAGTAAATCTATTGTCGCCATGCACATCACCAAAATCCTCATCTTTTTCAAAACAGTTAACAGAATGGTATCCAACTTTAGATGCATGCAGACATGGCGTAAATAAGAACAATTTGTAGTTCCCCAGATGTTGTTTCAAAGCTAAAGGTTTTGTGACGGCGCGAGGGGCACCACCTATGTGTAGAACTGTTAATTGCAAGATTTAAACTGTTGTATCATGCTTAATCCTTCCTTTTTACCCTGCTTATGTATAGTTGTATGGATTGGTTACTTATCGCTGTCAATCAGTACTGTTTGGCTCCACCTCTTCCTGCAGGAAGGGAGTGCTTCCTTTTTTTTCATTCTGCCATCAGAGTTCCTACCATATGGATGTAAGAGACTTGATTCTAAAAGACCCCGATTTAAATTACCTCTTAGCACCAGTTCTGAGGTTTTTTACCCTTGAGACTTGTGCTTCATGTTTAGACCAACCTGAACAATGTTGGAAGTCTCAAGCGCCTTCAAACCAGTTCTTCTGGCACCAAAGGAAGATCCTGAGTCTTCAAAACATAGGCCATCTGAACTGGGGTTGTGGTTTGCTCCGGCATTCACAGCCATTGAGGAAAGAGGAAACTTGGTGAGGCTTCTCAGCTTCAAACACCTTGGATCCAGGACTAACTGAGACTGTAACGTATATTTTCCTTCACCCCTCTGAAGTTTCCAGCTCATTGCTTTAAAGAAATAACTCTTTGTGATCAATAAAACTTATTTTGAGTTATTTACAGTGTTTTGGGTTTTTGAGAGTTCCAGTTTCCTATAGGAGGGCAAGAAGCAATCCCCTGGGGAAAGATGTCACGTCCATGCCTCTTTCACTAAGAGCTAGAGCCCCCAGGCGCGACGGCACAAGTTTTC
This sequence comes from Anolis sagrei ordinatus, assembly GCF_025583915.1. Classification (NCBI taxonomy): domain Eukaryota; kingdom Metazoa; phylum Chordata; class Lepidosauria; order Squamata; family Anolidae; genus Anolis; species Anolis sagrei. Next base: position 44,064,562 of record NW_026847993.1, read on the forward strand.
TGCTTTGGTGCAGATGAGCCTAGCTAATTTAACCCATGCACCTGGAGCATTGCTGCACATTTCAAATTGCAAATGTGGAGATGTGTGCAGATATTTCATTGAGCATTTGGTTCTCCCGTCTTCCAATTCACTTGCAAGGCAATGCTGAGCTATTACCACATAACTCTGTGGTCATAATGTTATGCTTTCAGCCATTGTTTTTCAATCCATTAGGCCAAAAAAAAAAAGGATTCTGACTTGCAGTTCTCTGATTGGCAGAATGACCAGATGTGTCCATCTCCATGTGCTACTGGCATGGCTAGGGAGACATTCACTTGTAATCGTTGGTGAGAAATCACAATGATACACTGAAAAAGGGTCAGGATGAAAACATCGGGATTTACATTACAGCTCAGGGTCCATGTTTCTCTCCCCCCCCCCCCCATCGTTCCTTCTCTCCTATTTACTTACCCACTTGTGTTTGGCATCTCAGGCTGTCACAGTCCACTGGACTCACAGACTGTTTGCTACATCGATGGAGACAGTTCCCATGGCAGGATAAATCCAACTTCAACCACCAATGCAGTGTGCAGGCATGCTGACCAGATCAAATTTGAAGTTTTATTGCATGGCGGGCACCAGCTGACTCAATTAGGAGGAGCTGTTAAGTTAAATTTGCCATGCCTTCCACTGCATGATCGGGGATCAAAATGGCTCCCCCACCAAAGAAACGCAAGTGGAACATACTTCACAAACACCTCGAAGTAGAAAGCCAAAGCCAAGTCCATTCGCTTCATGAATCCAGAGAAAAACCAGATTAGTGAGAGCATCAGCAGCATTCAGCATCCCAGGAGTTTCTGACTTCACTTTACATATCTAGTCCTTATGATGATAAATTGTGAACAGTTCCAAAGGATCATCCTACTGACAAGGCACACTAGTTCGATGTAGTTCAAGCAACTGTTATCCCTCCCTGATGATGGTGAAGCTGGGGGACACCTGCTCCAAGCAATATGTCTCCAAATGCACTTTACTAGAAACTAGGCTTGGGCGGTTTCGTTCATTAATTTCGTAATTCGTTATTAATTCGTATTTAAATTAGCTTACGATCCAATATTGAGCCATGCAGGAATAGTGTGAGGAGTAATTAAGATTCGAAACAATTTTTTCAATTTATTTCGTAATTATTTTCGCATGTCTGGTGCAAGTTTTATAGTTGTTTTATCACACCAACAGTCAACAACAGAGGGAGAGGGAAGCTTCAGAAGTTCCTCCTGTCCCATTTGGAGGGTTTTTTTAGCATATTGCGCAATCTCGTCCGCCATTAACGAATCGATTCGTAATTTTACGAAATTTCGTAAATTTCGAAATGTTTTAAAGGAAAATTTCGGAATTCTTTAAAAAAACGAAACGCAAGGAAACAAATTTTTCCGTGGTTACCCAGTCCTAATGCCCAGCATATTTTTAATTTTAACTATTACATTTGGCCCTGCCATAGATTTTAATGCGTCGTGGTGTTTTGTTAATGTTTATTGCTTTGTTTTGATTTCATTTTGTTATTGTTGTTGTTGTTTTTACTGATGTATTTGGGCTCGGCCTCATGTAAGCCGCACCGAGTCCTCTCGGGAGATGGTAGCGGGGTACAAATAAAGGATTATTATTATTATTATTATTATTATTATTATTATTATTATATCTAGAACCCTTTGATTTGCTTTGTTTACATCCCTTTAGTAACCCTTTTATTTGGGTTGTTCAACTCTATTTCTAAATGTTCAACCAATTTTTTTTAATTATTGCAATGCTAGAAATTTGGAGACATCACCAAACCCAAAGTGTGTCCTTGCTTCCATTGTGTTCCATGGGCATTTTAAAGAATAATGTTCAATTATTGTTTTATTGCAAAAAAAATTATTGCAAAAAACCAAGATTATGGCAACAAGAATGATTGACAACTGGGAAATAGAGGGAGAAAATGTGGAGGCCGTGACAGACTTTGTATTTCTAGGTGCAAAGATGACTGCAGATGCAGACTGTGGCCAGGAAATCAGAAGACGCTTCCTTCTTGGGAGGAGAGCAATGTCCAGTCTCGATAAAATAGTAAAGAGTAGAGACATCACACTGTCAACAAAGATCCGCATAGTCAAAGCCATGGTATTCCCTGTAGTAACCTACGGATGTGAGAGCTGGACCTTATGGAAGGCTGAGCAAAGGAAGATAGATGCTTTTGAACTGTGGTGTTGGAGGAAAGTTCTGAGAGTGCCTTGGACTGCGAGAAGATCCAACCAGTCCATCCTCCAGGAAATAAAGCCCGACTGCTCATTGGAGGGAAGGATACTAGAGACAAAGTTGAAGTACTTTGGCCACACCATGAGGAGACAGGAAAGCCTAGAGATGACCACATCATGATAAGAAAGAAAAGGAAGAGGGGCCGACCAAGGGCAAGATGGATGGATGGCATCCTTGAAGTGACTGGACTGACCTTGAAGGAGCTGGGGGTGGTGACGGCCGACAGAGAGCTCTGGCGTGGACTGGTCCATGAGGTCACGAAGAGTCGGAGACGACTGAACGAATGACCAACAATTGTAGCCTGCCATGAACTTTGGCAACATTGGGAGAATTTTTTCCTTGGGAGGCTATGCCAAATTGTTTTCTTATGGAGAGGGGAGCACATGTGTGCCTATTTCTGAGTAATTCTCCTTCGCCATATGGCTCAGCGATGTGCTGGAGACATTTTGCAGGTGGGCCTCTGAAGTCTTCAGCAAAACTCTTTATATACAACTGTTATTCTTAGCTCCTGCTGCATGGGTCATTTTCCTGAGAGACATAATCTAAACAGTTTCTCTTAAGCTGATCGGTGTGTTGAAAATATTACTGCAAACATCCATGACAGCCCGAGACAGATTATTTTAAAATATCAAGGATAAGCTTAGTTGTTTTGAACTCAAACGTGAAGCATTTTTCTTTTTCTCCCACAGTTTTGATAACCCTTACGTATGTATCAGTTAACAGTGGAAATCTGATCCAGCCGTACTGCACGGCATCTCTGAAATCGGGAAGTCTGCATGTGGTGCAACAAAGACATCAGGGACCGGGGATTCTGCTTGTAACTCTCTGCATGGAATTGACCTTGCCTCTCTTCAGTAATGGAGGTTTTCTATAACTTTCCAGCCTTAGGGCTCTCTTGGGCCTGGCCTGCCAATCACAATGAGCAGCACGAAATGGCCAAGTCGTTTAAGCAATGCCGACAAATATCCACTACGGACAAGGAAGCGACCACCAGCGTTCTTCCTTTGTTGTTGTTTTTCATTTGTTTCCAAACAGGATTTGGACTTTGTTTCCAAAAGACAGAGAAGATCCAAGTCCAGCAATGGTGTGTGCTGTTTGTGACTGTGTGTGGGTGTACCTACCTACATTAGGGATACTTCAGTAGTAGTAGTAGTAGTAATTTTATTGATTAGCCCTTAGGCCATATCACAATATTAAACAAAACAACAGGACTTGACAAGTGTCTTAAAATAAGACACTTATAACAATACAGTAAATAAAAATGAAAAGATATGATAAAACTGAGTATATACATCATATTTCCTTATCACCACTACAATTTATTTATTTATTTACATCACTTTTATCTCACCTTTTTCAGTCCAAAGACGACTATACACACACACAGGCTAAAGGCCAGCATGACTGCATGGAGCGCCATTACTTTCCCGCCGGAGCGGTACCTATTGATCTACTCACATTTGCATGTTTTCAAACTGCTAGGTTGGGAGAAGCTGGGGCTGACAGTGGAAGCTCACACCTGTAATAAGTAATTCAATGTGCAGATTTGAGAAATGTGAATTTAATAATGATGTGTGGGAATGAATGGGAGAATGGAAGGATGTATGGATGGAGCTAATAATTTTGGAAACACCAGTATAATATTAAGGCCTGCAATGAGTAACTACCTGCTTGCTGCTTTGTGATTAAAACCTGTTAATGAGATCTGAAGAGTAAACTCTGATAAGAACGGGACAGTGATAAAGGAAATGTTTGCAACCTTCCTTATGTTAAGTAGGAAGTCAACACAAGCCTTGTGTTTCTTAACACCCATCAAGAAGATCAGCATCTGGCCAGGAAACTGAGGATGGAAGACGTCTATCATTAATTTACAACTTTGGGACTACATCATCAGAATATTCCTATAAAAGACTCAGTCTAATAATGCTCAAAGTGTGGTAGATGGAGGAGTCTGTTCCACCCGCCATGCTCTGCTCCATGGAAGGAGAGAGATGGTGTATTCAGATAGTGGCAGATCTGCATGGGAGCAGTTTGGTCACTTTGGGGCTTCTTTCTCAAGGGAAGAGGAAGAAGTGCGCTTTTGGAGTCTTGGATTTTGTGCCGGGAGTCAGGTTCTGCTGTACGGAAAACAGAGATCTAGTCCTTGGCATTGTTCTTAGGGAAAGAAGTTTTGGCATTTCAGCGTTTTGAAGTTTTGGTGTTATGGAAGTTATGGAACTGTGCATTGGCAGGCTGCAGGAAAGCAGGGTCTGGCCTTACAGGTGCTTCTCCA
>NW_026847993.1:44074498-44087436 GCF_025583915.1 Anolis sagrei ordinatus
TTGAGTTCAAGGTTGTGAAAATGGAGTTGTAGGTGTGGTGCCATTGTGCAGCATTGCACATGATTGAGCACTGCAGGGTTTTTGCGGGGTCCATGGATGTGCATTGTGAGAGCAGACCCTTTAATGCCTGGTTCAAAGCCATTTAACCTCTTTTGTTCATTTTGACTGTATCCCTCGTAGATTAAATTTCTATTAATGCTGTCCCATTTAAATAAATAGCCATTGTCATACACATTTGGCTCAATTGGCTTCTTGGGAAGCTCCTTAATAATACAGCCATCCCAATTAAGCCCATCCTCATTAGACGAAGTATACAATATTACCATTTTATTGCCATCTGCAGAGTAGTCCCACTTTGAACTATGGAATTATTAAGGCACAACATAAACCAAATTCCCAGCTAACAATTTACTTGCTGACCCCGATAAAATGGTGACACCGGCCTATTGACTTTGATAGCATTTGGTACATCTTTGGAGGCACTCGTGATTACTTTTCAGAGCTTGAGGAATACAGTTTAATTTAATTTGGCCTTCTTTTGATGGTGTTGCTCTACTCAGTTGACATCAACACATTAGGATTTCATCAAAGAAGATGGAAGGAAGGAAGAAGACAGTGAAATCTCTGACCTTTGTTCTGTTGAGTTTCTTTTTGGCTTAATGAGAATGATAAACTCATGGTTTTTTGTAAAATGACTAGTATTTCCCTTTCTTCTTCTTCTTTTATTAAAAAAAAACAATATAAGGGACTGTTCTTCGTGTAACAGAAATAGGATGTAAAAGGTAAAAGTAAAGGTTTTCCCTTGACATTAAGTCCAGTTGTGTCCGACTCTGGGGGTTGATGCTCATCTCCATTTCTAAACTGAAGAGCCAGCGTTGTCCATAGATACATTCAAGGTAATTTCCATCAGTGCCTTGAGACCGTGACTGGATGGTTGCATGCCAGCAGGTTGAGGGTGAGTCCAGCCAAGACGGAGATCCTTTGGCTGGGCCGTCCGGGTGGGAGGGAGAGCCAGCTGCCTACCCTGGATAGCAAGACATTACGTCCGTCACCTCCTGTCAAAAGCCTTGGTATCTTATTGGACCCTCTGCTCACAATGGAGGCCCAGGTCTCTGCTGTGAGCAGATCTGCGTTTTTCCACCTACGTCAGGCTAGGCGACTGGCTCCCTTCCTATCTAGGAATGACCTGGCTACGGTGATCCAGGCGACGGTCATCTCGAGGCTTGACTACTGTAACGCCCTCTACATTGGCCTTCCTTTGTCAGTGATCCGGAAACTGAAGCTGGTGCAAAATGCGGCGGCTCGTGTCGTATCACCCCAATTCTACAACAGCTGCACTGGCTTCCGATTGAGTACCAGATCACTTTCAAGGTGCTGGTACTAACCTTTAAGGCCTTATATGGTCTGGGGCCGGCGTACCTGAGGGCCCGCTTATCCCCCTACCAACCCCAGAGATTACTTCGGTCCGAAGACCAAAATTTGCTTGAAGTCCCCAACATCCGGACTTATCATCTGTCCTCTACTAGGCAGAGAGCCTTCTCGATTGTGGCCCCTTATTTATGGAATGCCTTGCCAGTTGAAACCCGAACCATCCGAGAGCTACTTGCTTTTCGGAAAGCCTGTAAAACCTTTCTCTTCCGACAAGCTTTCGATGGGTGAATAACTCGGGACTATGTCTGTTCTTGTTTTTATTGTATTTTAAAGTTAATTGTATTGTTTTAATCTACTGCTGTAAACCGCTCCGAGCCAAATTGGGAGTAGTGGTATACAAGTCAAATAAATAAATAAGTAAATCATGTAGCCAGCATGGCTGCATGGAGGACCGTTATCTTCCCTACCTATTGATCTACTCATATTTGCATGTTTTCGAACTGCTACTTGGACAGAAGCTGGGGCTAACAGCAGGAGCTCACCCTGCTCCTCGAATTGGAATCTGTGACCTTTCAGTCAGTCAGTATATTTATTTATTTATTTACCAAATTTGTATACCACCCTTCTCAGCCTGGAGGAGATTCAGGGTCGTTCACAGCTGGCAACAATTTGATGCCTCAGCAATTATAAACAAGTAAAACAAAGTAAAGCAATTATAAACAAGTAAAACTATGTGTTGTACTCCAGGACAGGAAAAGCCCTCTGACTTTAAACACCACACCGTTGGATGGAAAACAATTCTTTTATTGAAGATAATTAAAAAGCAGTAAGGTAAAAAAAAATGTCAAAGAAATAGGTAAATCCAATTAGGTAGGAAGATAAGCAGGAACAAAGTAGTCCAGGGTAATTGTCCAGTAAAGTCCATAAAAACAAAGTCAAAACTTCCCAAATAAAATGCAAGAAATCAGGAAACATGAATCCAAGGTATGAATATAGAAGCATAAAATCCAAGAATCAAAACCATGAAACAAAGGCACTTAAAGCATGTATTTTCCAAGCAAGGTTTCCATGAACAAGGACGAGGTCTTGACTTGATTCCAAACGATGCTTCATCTGACTACATATCCTGAACTTGGGACTTTTATCTCCTCCCAAGCTATGTCTCTAGCGCTCAGAAATTGGTTTTGCTTTAGCTGAGAATTTCTTATCTTTTCCTCTCAGAGCCTGGCAGAACACCAGAGCCACTGTTCGGCTTTCCTGTTTTGACTGATCTCCTCTCATCTATCTATTTGCTCATTAATTTCTGCAGCTGGGCCAGGTGCCGAGCTGTTTTCATGTTCTCTATCATGGGAACTCTCTGGTAACAACTCAGAAAGCACACCATCATCCCCACACCCCTCAGGGACATTCTCATGGGAATCTACACTTTGAACAGGGATCTCCTGATCATTCTCTGCATCAAGATCACTGGTCAAATCACTGCCATCTTGAAACTCATCTTGCAACTCATTGACATTACTCCCCACATCCGAAGCACTCTGATCCTGAAACACAATCACAGGCTGAGCTCCAACACTATGTACAACAGTGCTGTGCAAGTAGCTATGGATAGTTGTAGGTTTCTTCGGGCTATATGGCCATGGTCTAGAGGCATTCTCTCCTGATGTTTCGCCTGCATCTATGGCAAGCATCCTCACTACCTCTGAGGATGCTTGCCATAGATGCAGGTGAAACGTCAGGAGAGAATGCCTCTAGACCATGGCCATATAGCCTGAAGAAACCTACAACAACCCAGTGATTCCGGCCATTATTATTATTTTAATTATTATTAAACTTTATTTGTACCCCGCTAGCATCTCCCGAAGGACTCAATGTGGCTTACAAAGGCCAAGGCCTCAATACACAACATAACAGTACACCTAAAGCAAATTAAAACAATTAGAGCAGTATTAAAAACAACAAAACAACAAGCAATAAACAATACATCAAAACACGATAAAACTGGGCGGGCCAGAGTAAGGGGTACAGGGTTAAAAACTGTTGATGTGACGGGTGATATGTAAGGATTATAGGGCAAGTGCATGTGCAGTGTGCGGCAATCTTAGTTCTAATAAAGTGCTTCTGGGACTTGGTATTGGAGGTTTCCTAATAGGGGAAGGCACATCGGAACAGCCAGGTCTTCAAGTTCTTTCTGAAGACTGCCAATGTAGGGGCCTATCTAAGATCTTTGGGGAGGGTGTTCCAGAGGCGGGGGGCCACCACGGAAAAGGCCCTGTCTCGTGTCCCCACCAAACACGCTTGCGATGCAGGCGGGATCACGAGCAGGGCCTCTCCAGATGAACGTAGTGAGCGCGTGGGTTCGTAGACGGAGATGTGGTCACGCAGGTAGGCTGGTCCCAAACCGTTCAGGGCTTTGTAGGTAAGCACCTGCACCTTAAATTGGGCTTGGAAGATAAACGGCAGCCAGTGGAGCTCCTTGAACAGGAGGGTTGGCCTCTCTCTGTAAGGGGCCCCCGTTAACATCCTGGCTGCTGCCCGTTGGACCAGTTGGAATTTCCGAGCCGTTTTCAAGGGCAGCCCTACGTAGAGCGCATTGCAGTAATCCAACCTAGAAGTGACCAAGGCATGGACCACCCCAGCCAGATCAGCCTTCGTGAGATACGGTCGCAGTTGGCGCACGAGTCTCAATTGTGCAAAAGCCCTCCCGGACACCGCCAACGCCTGAGCTTCAAGCGTAAGCGATGAATCCAAGAGGACTCCCAAACTGCGGACCTGTGGCTTCAGGGGGAGTGTAACCCCGTCCAACACAGGTTGCCCCTCTATACCCCGGTCAGGTTTTCGATCGACCAGGAGGACCTCTGTCTTGTCGGGATTGATCTTCAGCTTGTTCCTCCTCATTCAGATAGACACAGCGGCCAGGCACTTCGACAATACATAGCTATCGATACTGTGATTAAGACATTGGGAGGCCAGCTTCTGGGCTTCTTGTAAGCTTTGTAGTGGACCAGGTTGTTGATCTATTTGGGTTGTCAAGTGAAATAATTAATAAAGCTCCTGATTTTTTAATAGTTTTGTAGAAGAAGACATCCTTGAAGTGATTGGCATCCTTGAAGTGACTGGACTGACCTTGAAGGAGCTGGGGGTGGTGAAGGCCGACAGGGAGCTCTGGCGTGAGCTGGTCCATGAGGTCACGAAGAGTCAGAGACGACTGAACGAATGAACAACAACAAGAAGAAGAAGACATTTCAGTAGGTGTTGCTTATCACTCATGGCATCATAGAATTGGAAGAGACTCCAAAATCCATCCAGCTCAACCCCATTCTTCCAGTAGAAACATACTTGCACCTTCCTCAATATGACATCCTTTCACATATATTTAAGCAGATTACCATTCAACCAAACACCTGCTGGCAATTCCTCTTGGATGCCTCCATTAAAGGAAAGGAACCCTGCTCCGAGCTCATCTGGAAACTCAGTGGTTTAGGTTTGCTTGGCTCTTCCTGGGCTTTTTTATTGGCTGCTCTTCATGGCATCTATTTGAAGGACACAAGCAGTTAATCATACAGAGACATAACAGGTAGCCCCTCAGTTAGTTAGTTAATTGACATGAAAATCCTGTAATTATTTGGCTAGGCGGGCTAGCCAGCCTCGAGCATCACAATGGCTTGCTTTAGTTTAAGCATTTAATACGAATGCTTCTGTGCATGTCTGTGCAATCGCAAATAGCAATACAGTTCTGAGACGTGAATTTGGGCTATTCTCATTTTGGCTATTTTGAACACATGTGTAAGAACTAGGAAAGTCTTTTTTTCTCTCTCCCTTTTTTGGCTCAGCTGTAGCTTGAATCTAATGAAAATGACAGATAATGCTGGCAACTGTGTGTCTGCCAAAAAGGAGGATATTTCCCATGAGATAGCACCTGGTGATGCAGAAATAGACACTATAGATTTGTGATTGGCTGGTCCTTTACCCAGTATCCCTATCTAGCCGGTATTATCAGCCACACAAGATCACATCTTGGATAATAACAGCAACAATAGCATGCATAAAAAATTACTGCAGCAAAAAGGAGAGGGGAAAATAGATCAATTATGTCAATTATATGGTAGCACTCCCCCCGATTCCCATCCACCACCCTCTCTATACAGTTGCAGCACCTAGAAAGGGGGGCATCTCTCTCTGATCTAAATATTCACATCTTTATTTGGGTCTCTCCTTTCCTCTTTTCTCTAGCAAACACAGTAAAGGAAGCTCTAAAAAAGAAGCCAAATACACCACAGAATCAGATGTGTGAGCCTTGTGTGTGATCTTGATGTGGCATGCAATTTACTTACAGAAAATCTGATTACTAGAGAATCAGAGTACTTTAAAAGGGGGGGGGGCTATTCTTATGTTGATTTTTTCTCTCCTTCAAAGGCAAGTCGAGATGAGTAGGGAAATGTCATCACACACTCCCCAATAAAATAAAACGAGACATAAGTAAGACCTCCCAACGAGGAATTAAGCAGTTGGCAAAAAAATGGATGGATGCTATATGGGAGGGCTTTCGCACAACTAAAACTTGTGTAGCAGCTGCAACCGTACCTTGTGAAGTCTGATATGGAAATGGTAGTCCACGCTTTTGTTACCTCTAGATTGGACTATTGTAACGCATTCTACATGGGCTGCCCTTGAAGATGGGCAAGAAACTTCAATTGGTTCAATGCTCGGCAGCCAGATCTCACGCTGCCAGGGCTCTGCCATTATTTAGGCAGAGGTGAATCAAACAAACTCCCAGTTTGTATTAAACAATTTAATTAAAACAGCACTTACTTTCTGGCTGTTTTAATAGTCCAAAACATAAAACATAAAGATAGCACTCAGCCACAGAATATAAAACAAAACTGACAGCAAACACTGTTGCAGGTTCAAGATAATACCGTAGTCAAAGGTCCAGTCCAGTGGTCAAATGCTGAGAGTTCAATAAGCAAATTCCAGATCAAGAGTCTATACCGTAGTCAAAAGCCAGTCCAAAGATTCAAGGTTCCAAGAGTAAAGGAGACAGGTAAGTGCACCAGCTGCAACCGTACCTCGTGAAGTCTGATATGGTCACAGTAGTCCACGCTTGAGTTACCTCTAGATTGGACTATTGCAATACACTCTACATGGGCTGCCCTTGAAGATGGCTAAGAAACTTCAGTTGGTTCAATGCTCAGCAGCCAGATCTCATGCTGCCAGGGCTCTGCCATTATTCAGACAGAGGTGAATCAAACAAACACCCAGTTTGTGTTAAACAATTTAATTAAAACAGCACTTACTTTCTGGCTGTTTTAACAGTCCAAAATATAAAACATAAAGATAGCACTCAGCCACAGAATATAAAACAATAACTGACAGCAAACACTGTTGCAGGTTCAAGATAATACCGTAGTCAAAGGTCCAGTCCAGTGGTCAAATGCTGAGAGTTCAATAAGCAAATTCCAGCAATCAAGAGTCTACACCGTAGTCAAAAGCCAGTCCAAAGATTCAAGGTTCCAAGAGTAAAGGAGACAGGTAAGTGCACCAGCTGCAACCGTACCTCGTGAAGTCTGATATGGTCACAGTAGTCCACGCTTTAGTTACCTCTAGATTGGACTATTGCAACACACTCTACATGGGCTGCCCTTGAAGATGGCCAAGAAACTTCAATTGGTTCAATGCTCGGCAGCCAGATCTCACGCTGCCAGGGCTTCTGCCATTATTCAGGCAGAGGTGAATCAAACAAACACCCAGTTGATGCCAAAAATCACCAAACCTGGGGGGAAACCAGCAGCATCTACCACTGCTTGTACTTTATTTTTGTTATTATTTTAGTTATTATTTGTATTTCATTTGTTTACTGTATCTGTTGGGCTTGGCCTCATGTTAGCCACCCTGAGTGCCTGAAGGGAGATGGTGGTGGGGTATAAATAAAGTTTAATAATAATAATAATAATAATAATAATAATAATAATGCCAGCTTCAGCCAAACTACCAGTTCAAAAACATGCAAATGTGAGTAGATCAATAGGTACCACTCCAGCAGGAAGGTAATGGTGCTCCATGCAGTCATGCTGGAGGTGTCTAAGGGCAACGCTGGCTCTTTGGCTTAGAAATGGAGATGAGCACCACACCCCAGAGTTGGACACGACTGGACTTAATGTCAGGGAAAACCCTTTATCTTTATCTCAAAGTGACTCTTTTCCTTCCCTATTCTTGAAATATGCCCAAATTTATAAATATTCATTTTCTTTAAATGAAATTGCTCTGCTTCTCTCTTTTTAAAACTGTAATACCAAAGTCTTACAAACAGGGAGGGAAACAAGGGTGACAAACCCATCTGCCAAACCTGACGATTCCAGCATCCAAGATGTGGGTCAAGTTATTTAAATCTAACAGTAGGGAACCCCAGTAAGGGGTCAACAGCCCACTGTTTTAGTCTTGGCCCAATCATTCAGCATGTACTAGTCTTACTTCCATCCATTGCTTGTTGACCCACTTAGTGTTTTCTTGCACATCCACCTTTGCAGATGCACAAAGAAAGCGCAATTAAAACCTAATGAGAGGAGAGGTATTGGGATGGCCTTGAGGATATGCAATGTACTGTAGCAGGGCGAAGGGAGATGTTGCCTTCCAGATATTGTTGAGCTGCAACTCATGACATCCTTCACCATTGGCTGTGCTGGTTATATTGTTTATTTTATTTATTGCATTTGTGTGCTGACTTTCTCCCAGAGCAGGACAGAAGGCAGCTTCCAAAACAATGGAAAACATTTGAAATAATATATTGAAAACAATTAAGGACAGATAAAACAATTTGAAAACATTTTAAAAATGTTTTCAATAGTGTTTTATAAGTTATATATTTCAGGTTCTAGCACATCCATTCAGGAAGACTTCCCACCTCATCATACTGGCTGATTTGCCTGCTGTACAATGCTTCCACTCTATTTTCAACACAAATGACCAGCCACTGCCAGAAGGGATGGAGAGTTTCATCTATGCTGATGATCGTGCCATTACCATTCAATCAGGGAGCTTTGAGATGGTTGAACAGAAGCTCTCTGAAGCTCTAGGTGCTCTTACTACCTATTACAGGGAAAACCAGCTGATCCCTAATCCATCTAAAACACAGACATGTGCTTTTCATGTTAAGAACAGACAAGCATCCCGAGCTCTGAGGATTACCTGGGAAGGAATCCCACTGGAGCATTGCAGCACACCCAAATACCTGGGAGTCACTCTGGACCCTGCTCTGACCTACAAGAAGCACTGCCTGAACATCAAGCAGAAAGTGGGTGCTAGAAACAATATCATACGAAAGCTGACTGGCACAACCTGGGGATCACAACCAGACACAGTGAAGACATCTGCCCTTGCGCTGTGCTACTCTGCTGCTGAGTACGCATGCCCAGTGTGGAACACATCTCACCACGCTAAAACAGTGGATGTGGCTCTTAATGAGACATGCCGCATTATCACGGGGTGTCTGCGCTCTACACCACTGGAGAAATTACACTGCTTAGCCGGTATTGCACCACCTGACATCCGCCGGGAAGTAGCAGCCAATAGTGAAAGGACCAAGGCAGAGACATCTCCAGCTCATCCCTTGTTTGGGTATCAGCCAGCACGCCAATGGCTTAAATCAAGATATAACACATCCAGATGTCTTCACTGTACCTGGTTGTGATCCCCAGGTTGTGCCAGTCAGCTTTCGTATGATAATGTTTTTAGCAATACATGCAATAATTTCTACATACAATAATTACATATAAATGATACATTGAAATTAATTTAGAAATTAGTTTAAAATAAAAAGTACATTAATAAATAGTGCAATAATACTGGCTGTCTACAAATTCAGCGAGCACAACACAATCGGACGCCTGTCCATAGTCCATTTTCCATAACATTATAATCATTACCATTGTCAATTATCTGCCAGCTTCCCAAAGGCATGTTTTCAATTTCCTCCTGAAGGCGAAGATGCTGGCTTCAAACTACAAGAGAGGAGATTCCATCTGAACATGAGAAGAACTTCCTGACTGTGAGAGCCGTTCAGCAGTGGAACTCTCTGCCCCGGAGTGTGGTGGAGGCTCCTTCTTTGGAAGCTTTTAAACAGAGGCTGGATGGCCATCTGTCAGGGGTGCTTTGAATGCAATATTCCTGCTTCTTGGCAGGGGTTGGACTGGATGGCTCATGAGATCTCTTCCAACTCTTTGATTCTATGATTCTATGAAAAGCAGTAGTAAAACAGTTTATTGAGCCACCACCGAGAAGGCCCTGTCCCTCGTCCCCGCCAAGCGTGTTTGTGCCAAAGGTGGGGCTGAGATCAGGGTCTCCCCAGATGATCTTAAACTTCTAGGTGGGACGTAGAGGGAGATACATTTGCACAGATAAGCTGGGCCGGAGCCGTATAGCAAGGAAGGAATCTTGCCGAACTGGGCTGCAGACTTTCCAGATGTCACCAGATCCATGATGTGATTTTTAGGGGTCTTAAAAATAAAAATAAAAAAGACCCCCACCGCCACACGCAACACCAAACCTTACAAAGTCACACAGCCGCAAAGGTTACTCGGGGTGTGTAAATTTAATCTGACCTAAGGGACGTGATTACATACATCTGATCGCAAAACAATATACTTTTTATTTGCTTGAATGTTATTTGTATTGGTAAAACTGACCTGGAACTGACACAAGTTTATTAGAAAAAGGACTCTCTCAACCAGAGTGGGCCGGCCTTCTTACTTAAGATAGATGTGTTAACTTCCAGGATGATTAGAGAAATGGATAACTCACTAACATCTGTGCAAACTACAATAAAAAGGGATTTAGTGTTACCCCAAGGAAGGTAAAAGAAGCTGTCTGTCCATTAAACGCTTTATTACAGCGCCAGCAGCTTTTTCCTAACTCAGTTATTCCTGCACAGTGCTCAGCACGCTGACTGCCTGTCATCCTTACCAGACACTGCTTGGGGCTCCGTGCCCACCGCCCGCCTTCCCCTCCTGCCTTCCGATTCCATGTCCACGACGTGGGCTTATGTGCCAGGTAGGTGGCAATCAAATGAGTCATTGAGCAGAGGCAACACCTGACCCCCGGTGAAGCATTAAAGGGACGGGAATCCACTAAAAGTGAGCGGCACCATGTCGCAACGGAGACTTATGATTTTTCACAGCAGGTTTCTTAATTAGAGACAGAGGGAAACGATGCACTCCTTGAAAGCGTGACTGGTCAAAGGAGAGGGCAACACACAATAAGATGCAATACTACCACCCAAAAGCCCCACCCGCAGCCAAGCAAAGCTTAAGATGTGGGAGGGCATTTTGAATGACCCCATGAAGGAGGCAGACTTGGTTTGGGCCAGGTAGTTTGCTGGCCCAGGCATGTGAAGGGGCGGAGTATTGTCGAAGGCTTTCATGGCCGGAAACTATCTTGGTTGTTGTAGGTTTTTCCGGGCTATATGGCCATGTTCTGGAGGCAATTTTTTCTCCTGACGTTTCGCTTGCATCTATGGCAAGCATCCTCAGAGGTAGTGAGGTCTGTTGGGAGTAGGAAAAATGGGTTTATATATCTGTGGAATGACCAGCGTGGGACAAAGGACTTTTGTCTGCTGGAGCTAGGTGTGAATGTTTCCTCTCAACAAAATCACCTCTCAACAAAAGATTCCCCCAGGCACATCCAAGCCTAAGATCTACAGAGACACTAAGATCTACAGAGACACTCACTGGAACACCTCAGCAAGCGAGAGTCCAAAAGTGGCAGGCCCAAACCCAGCACCTCAACCAATGGCTGATACCCAATGAGAGACTCCCTCCTGGGCATACAGAAGACTGAGTGACTTGGAAGGCACTGAGCAGACTGCACTCTGGCACCTAGAGATGTAGAGCCAACCTTAAGAAATGGGGCCACAAAGTGGAATCCACGACATGCGAGTGTGGAGAGGAGCAAACCACTGATCACCTGCTGCAATGCAACCTGAGCCCTGCCACATGCACAATGGAGGACCTTCTTGCAGCAACACCAGAAGCACTCCAAGTGGCCAGATACTGGTCAAAGGACATTTAATCAACTACCAAACTCACAAATTTTGTATTTTAGTCTGTTTGTTTGCTTTGTTCTGTTAGAAATGTAATATAATTGACTGGTTGATCTGACACGACAAATAAATAAATAAATACCAGGAGAGAACAGCTTTAAGAGTCTCCTAAGAACTCCAGGGAAGCCTTTCCACAGCCTTGAGAGTTACCAGGAAGACAGCCTTAAGGTCTAAAGAACTCCAGCTGGAGAACATCCATTGCCTTGCTGGTAGGTCCTCTCAGCGCTCGAGAAGCAGTTCGGCCTGGCAGCGGAACCCACACCAGTGAGGGTTGGATTTTAGTCAGCCTTGGGAGAAGTTAAAAAAGGGGAATTTTCCTTTAAAGAAAGTTATTGAAGATAGTGCCTGTCCCCTGTGGGCAAGATTGAGAGAACTAATTCTTTATCAAGAAAGCTTTGAAGTACCTGTTTGATTACCTGTTTGATAAAACAGGCGCAGTCGCTCCTGACACAACAACAAAAAAACCCTGTTTGATTTATTAATAAAAGACTGTTGTATTTTTCAAGCCATATGAAGATTCTTTTGTAGTGGAAACCTCTGAGAACTTCTCCTTGGGCCCCTGGCTTCCCGCTGGGCAAAGGTTACACATCCTATATTTAAAGCCAACCAAATACAGGCCCAGCGGCGACAGAACAATGGCCTTCACTTCATATTAGGGAATGATGGGTGTTGTAGTATTAAAGGTCTTTATCCATCTCCACCACTGAATGCTACAAATACCAGGATTCCATAGCACTAAGGCATGGTGATCAAAGTGGCTTCAAACGGTTTTAGTTCTGCAGTGTAGATATGCCCTTGGTGACATTTGACGAAGAATCAAAGGCAGCTTTGGATTCCCAGCAGGCAGTGAATCTACTCTGAATTTCAGTCTGAACTTTAGAGAAGCTGACTAACATCTGGTGCAAACTACTATAGAAAAATAGTGTTAGGCTGTCTCCCACTAAATGCTTTATTACAGCACAAAGGGCAGTATATTCAATATATCAGGGAAAAAACAGGGTGCTCTGTTTGTGGGCAAAAAAGATCTGTTTGAAAAAGAGATATGGCCTGTTTGGCTGCTGCAGGAAGGATGGACGAGCTGTTTATGTGATTTATTAGGGCGCTCATATTCCTTTAGTAAATAAAGGCAGCTATTCACTATGTAGTAGCTTATCCTTGTGCTAGAATCACTACTTGATGAGGCCGTAGAGGTGAAATGGCTGGACTTTCCGCAGCACACAGTTTCCTCCGTGGCCAACTGCAAGCTTTAGATAAGTGAGATCAGCCTCACCGCAGTAAATTTTGAAGTTCAGGGGCCCTTTTGTACTACACAATTATAGCAACGACTTATATGGCACCCTGAGATTTGCAGTTTGGACACAATAGGATCGCAGTGCTATAATTGTGCAATGTGAAAGGGGCCAAGTATGTCTTATGATAGGACTTTTTAACCCTCTCCCCCTTGAAGCAGAAACTGCTGCTGAATCATATAAAC
>NW_026847993.1:44089633-44131053 GCF_025583915.1 Anolis sagrei ordinatus
CAAAGACAAAAGGAAGGGGAGATCCAGAATACCCCCTTTTTAGAACAGACCAAAATTGCAAAACGTCCACAGTTTGCAATCTATCACAAAGACATCGTTCCAACAGGATTCAGAGACGACGGCTAATGCATAGCTCCAGGGTTCTCGACTGTGTGAAGGCTTTCCTATGCAAGTGGGGAAATGTTATTTCTCTTAGAGCATCAGCCGGTGCCAAAGCGTGTGTCTGTGTATCTGAGAGAGAATGAAAGGCATAGAATTTGTGATTGCATAGGGAGAAATTATGGCTGAAACTTGTGAAACATCACATAGCAAAATCTCTATAACCCTCTTTCCCTGTTGTAGCTCCCCCAAGCCCATATTCTAAGCCAGGGTCTCCAAACTAAGGCCTATGTGCCAGATGTGGCCACCCAAGGTCCTTTATCTGGCAACGCCCTACATTTTAGACTTCAGGTTGCCCTAAGAGTGAAATCACTTGAAGTTACACCACCACAACAACAATCCTTACTCATTTGACTCTCCCACCAGCTAAAAAGCAGGTCCCATTGAAATACTGGTAAGTTTATGTTGGTTAAAATTGTTATTCGTTTTAAATATTATATTGTTGTATTTATTTACTAGCTGTACCCACCACGCGTTGCTGTGGCCAACCTTTCCTCCCTCTTTCTCACCTTCTTTCTTTCTCTCCCTCCTTCCTTCCTCTCCTCTTCCTTTCTCCCTCCTTTTTCTTTCCCATTTACTTTCTCTTCCTTCTTCCTTCTCTATCTCTTTCTTTCCTTCCTTTGCTCTTTGCTTCCATCCTTCTTCCTCTCTTTCCTTCTTTCCCTCTTTATCTCCTTCTTTCCTTCCTTCCCTTTTTGTCTTTCCTTCCCTCCTTCCTTCCTTCTCTACCTCTTTCCTTTCTTCCCCTCCCTTTTTCTTTCTCTTCCTTTCTTCCTTCTCTACCTCTTTCTTCTTCCTTCCTTCCTCCTCTCTTTCCTTCTTTCCCTCTTTCTCTCCTTTTTTTCGTTCTCTCTTTCCTTCCCTCCTTCTTTCCTTCCATCCCTGGTGGCAGATGAGCCCCACACACCCCTGCCACTGGACCAATCACTGTGCTGTCCGTTCCTAGCTCCTGCTCTGGCCGGAAGAGGGAGGATGGTCAGTGGTGCTTCTCACATTTGCTGTGTCCTCACGCAGGATGGGGCAGGGCCATAGAATGCATTTGCATCCATGCGCTGTGTCATTTTCTACCTTTTTTGGATTTTAAAGTTATTTTACCTTTTTTGGTGATTTTTGAGTGATGGTCACTCCTTGGGTTAGTAGGTGTCTTGTGACCAAATTTGGTGTCATTCTGTCCAGTGGTTTTTGAGTTATGTGGGTCCCACAATCGAGCATTACATTTATATATATATAAGATTCATTTATTTGCCGTACTTATATCCCGCTGCACGTATACATATTATTGATAAACAATATTAAAAACATTAAAACCAGGCAGTTAAGACATAGCTGTTGGGAATCAGCCTGTGTTTGTGTTTCATGATGCTCAGGATCATGATGCTCTTGATGCGGGGCATGATGAGGGAAATGATGGTGCTGAGGCGGAGGTGCAAGATGGAGATGGTTTGGTCAATGATTTTCATGCAGACAATAACAGAGAGGCCCCAGTGCAAAGGGCAGTTTCTCATGAGAATATTCCTGCTGGGCTTAAGGATGATGGTTTACTCCCTCTTTCTGTGAGCTCTCAAGATTTGAATTTGGAAAACAATCTGACACCTGGAAATTTTAATGAGCAGCCAGAAAGGAAGTTGAAAAATAGGTGGCTAGAGTTCAGCCAGGATCGACAACAAACTCAATGTTCTTGCTCCAAAAGGCTTCATCAGATAAGAGGCAAGAGTGGGGGGAAACAAAACCAATTTTTGGGCTTTGGGATATAAGGTTTGCTTCAAGGGAAAGCCTGTTAGATCAGGCATCGTTTGGAAATCATGTTCATGTGCCATGGAAATCCTGTTCAAGGGGTCTTGTTCTTATAGAGATTTTTACCATTTTGCTGTGGTCTAGCACCTTCTGGATTATCTTTGCAACCTGTTGATTCCTGTCTGGATAAATACTGCCTTGGATTGTTTTTATATCTTTGTGGACATTGCTTTGAATTACTGCATTTTACTGATCTTTTACATTTTGAAATTTTCCTATTTTTACAAGCATTTCTTTCTACTGGCTATTTTACTCAGCTTCAATAAAAAGGATTGGTTTTTCACTCAATGTGTGGTGTGTTTTAAAGTCAGAGGGTATTGTTTCTGTTCTGGAGTGCAACATGGGGTGCGATCTCAAAAGCAGAATACTATTGATACAAAATATTGTATTTTTTCCATTTTTTGCAACACAAATAACATATGTGCAGGTTGCATATGAATTCATTCATGTTTTTTCAAACTATAGTCCACCCTCCCCAACAGTCTAAGGGACCATGAACCAGCCCTCTGCTTAAAAAAAAAGAAGAAGTGAGGATCAATTTTCTAAGCAGTACAGCCTCCATACAGAGACATTTCCAAGTTGCAAGCAAAGTGAGGACTCCAAAGGGATGCATCCAGTGCTGGATTTAGGACAAATGAGGTGCTGTGATAGTTAAGTCTTGAGGACCCTTGCTAGGTTCCCTGAAGGAGGTACACCTGGTAGGCCTACACTGCCTGCTTTGTAGCACACTCCCATACACTATCAACTTTGGAATCACTTCAAAACAGAACGCCATCAAAGGCAAAATCCATTGGACCTCACAACCTCTGAGGATGCTTGTCATAGATGCAGGCAAAACGTCAGGAGAGAATGCCTCTAGAACATGGCCCTATAGCCCAAAAAAACCTACAACAACCCAGTAAAACATCAAACATCGAATGGAAACAATACTTTCCAAGGAGGAAGGGGAGCTTCGTAAGTTCCCCATTGCCACCAATAGACCGGATCTTTTGGTTGCTGGTAGGCTTGGGTAACAACGGAAAAAATCGTTTCTAAACTCCTTTCGTTTTTAGGGGTCCATCGCGTTTCGTTTTTTTTAAGAATTCCGAAATTTTCCTTTTAAAAATTTCAAAATTTACGAAATTTCGTATAATTACGAATCGATTCGTTAATGGCGGACGCGATTGCGCAATATGCTAAAAAACCTCCAAATGGGACAGGGGGAACTTCTGAAGCTTCCCTCTCCCTCTGTTGTTGACTGTTGGTGTGATAAAACAAACAACTATAAAACTTGCACCGAAATAATTACGAAATAAATTGAAAAAATTGTTTCGAATCTAATTTACTCCTCACACTATTCCTGCATGGCTCAATATTGGATCATAAGCTAATTTAAATACGAATTAATAACGAATTACGAAATTAACGAACGAAACCGCCCAAGCCTAGTTGCTGGATCAAAAAATGATTTTTTCCCCAACCAAATTTGGGAGGCTCCCAAAAAATGGATCTGGGGGTCCACCAAAATCTGGATACCGAAAACAGAAGGGGGGTTAACCAAATTGCACACAACTATTGGAATCCAAGTCCTGTTTTATGTGTGGTTTGAATACTCAGATGCCAGAAACTATGAGGATATGTAATAAGTTTAAATAGAGATATTGCCTGGAATCCTATTGTTGTTCCACACATGCATGAGTTTTCCAAGCGAAGGAACTGGATCTTTCCATCCAATGTGTAATAACTGTTTTGAGTTCAAGGTTGTGAAAATGGAGTTGTAGGTGTGGTGCCATTGTGCAGTGAGTTTTCCAAGCGAAGGAACTGGATCTTTCCGTCCAATGTGTAATAACTGCTTTGAGTTCAAGGTTGTGAAAATGGAGTTGTAGGTGTGGTGCCATTGTGCAGCATTGCACATGATTGAGCACTGCAGGGTTTTTGCGGGGTCCATGGATGTGCATTGTGAGAGCAGACCCTTTAATGCCTGGTTCAAAGCCATTTAACCTCTTTTGTTCATTTTGACTGTATCCCTCGTAGATTAAATTTCTATTAATGCTGTCCCATTTAAATAAATAGCCATTGTCATACACATTTGGCTCAATTGGCTTCTTGGGAAGCTCCTTAATAATACAGCCATCCCAATTAAGCCCATCCTCATTAGACGAAGTATACAATATTACCATTTTATTGCCATCTGCAGAGTAGTCCCACTTTGAACTATGGAATTATTAAGGCACAACATAAACCAAATTCCCAGCTAACAATTTACTTGCTGACCCCGATAAAATGGTGACACCGGCCTATTGACTTTGATAGCATTTGGTACATCTTTGGAGGCACTCGTGATTACTTTTCAGAGCTTGAGGAATACAGTTTAATTTAATTTGGCCTTCTTTTGATGGTGTTGCTCTACTCAGTTGACATCAACACATTAGGATTTCATCAAAGAAGATGGAAGGAAGGAAGAAGACAGTGAAATCTCTGACCTTTGTTCTGTTGAGTTTCTTTTTGGCTTAATGAGAATGATAAACTCATGGTTTTTTGTAAAATGACTAGTATTTCCCTTTCTTCTTCTTCTTTTATTAAAAAAAAACAATATAAGGGACTGTTCTTCGTGTAACAGAAATAGGATGTAAAAGGTAAAAGTAAAGGTTTTCCCTTGACATTAAGTCCAGTTGTGTCCGACTCTGGGGGTTGATGCTCATCTCCATTTCTAAACTGAAGAGCCAGCGTTGTCCATAGATACATTCAAGGTAATTTCCATCAGTGCCTTGAGACCGTGACTGGATGGTTGCATGCCAGCAGGTTGAGGGTGAGTCCAGCCAAGACGGAGATCCTTTGGCTGGGCCGTCCGGGTGGGAGGGAGAGCCAGCTGCCTACCCTGGATAGCAAGACATTACGTCCGTCACCTCCTGTCAAAAGCCTTGGTATCTTATTGGACCCTCTGCTCACAATGGAGGCCCAGGTCTCTGCTGTGAGCAGATCTGCGTTTTTCCACCTACGTCAGGCTAGGAGACTGGCTCCCTTCCTATCTAGGAATGACCTGGCTATGGTGATCCAGGCGACGGTCATCTCGAGGCTTGACTACTGTAACGCCCTCTACATTGGCCTTCCTTTGTCAGTGATCCGGAAACTGAAGCTGGTGCAAAATGCGGCGGCTCGTGTCGTATCACCCCAATTCTCCAACAGCTGCACTGGCTTCCGATTGAGTACCAGATCACTTTCAAGGTGCTGGTACTAACTTTAAGGCCTTATATGGTCTGGGGCCGGCGTACCTGAGGGCCCGCTTATCCCCCTACCAACCCCAGAGATTACTTCGGTCCGAAGACCAAAATTTGCTTGAAGTCCCCAACATCCGGACTTATCATCTGTCCTCGACTAGGCAGAGAGCCTTCTCGATTGTGGCCCCTTATTTATGGAATGCCTTGCCAGTTGAAACCCGAACTATCCGAGACCTACTTGCTTTTCGGAAAGCCTGTAAAACCTTTCTCTTCCAACAAGCTTTCGATGGGTGAATAACTCGGGACTATGTCTGTTCTTGTTTTTATTGTATTTTAAAGTTAATTGTATTGTTTTTAATCTACTGCTGTAAACCGCTCCGAGCCAAATTGGGAGTAGTGGTATACAAGTCAAATAAATAAATAAGTAAATCATGTAGCCAGCATGGCTGCATGGAGGACCGTTATCTTCCCTACCTATTGATCTACTCATATTTGCATGTTTTCGAACTGCTACTTGGACAGAAGCTGGGGCTAACAGCAGGAGCTCACCCTGCTCCTCGAATTGGAATCTGTGACCTTTCAGTCAGTCAGTATATTTATTTATTTATTTACCAAATTTGTATACCACCCTTCTCAGCCTGGAGGAGATTCAGGGTCGTTCACAGCTGGCAACAATTTGATGCCTCAGCAATTATAAACAAGTAAAACAAAGTAAAGCAATTATAAACAAGTAAAACTATGTGTTGTACTCCAGGACAGGAAAAGCCCTCTGACTTTAAACACCACACCGTTGGATGGAAAACAATCCTTTTATTGAAGATAATTAAAAAGCAGTAAGGTAAAAAAAACACTTTAAAGAAATAGGTAAATCCAATTAGGTAGGAAGATAAGCAGGAACAAAGTAGTCCAGGGTAATAGTCCAGCAAAGTCCATAAAAACAAAGTCAAAACTTCCCAAACAAAATGCAAGAAATCAGGAAACATGAATCCAAGGCATGAATATAAAAACATAGAATCCAAGAATCAAAACCATGAAAGAAAGGCACTTAAACATGAATTTTCCAAGCAAAGCTTCCATGAACAAGGATGAGAGCTTGACTTGATTCCAAACAATGCTTCATCTGAATACATATCCTGTACTTGGGACTTTTATCTCCTCCCTAGCTATGTCTCTAGCGCTCAGAAATTGGTTTTGCTTTAGCTGAGAATTTCTTATCTTTTCCTCTCAGAGCCTGGCAGAACACCAGAGCCACTGTTCGGCTTTCCTGTTTTGACTGATCTCCTCTCATCTATCTATTTGCTCATTAATTTCTGCAGCTGGGCCAGGTGCCGAGCTGTTTTCATGTTCTCTATCATGGGAACTCTCTGGTAACAACTCAGAAAGCACACCATCATCCCCACACCCCTCAGGGACATTCTCATGGGAATCTACACTTTGAACAGGGATCTCCTGATCATTCTCTGCATCAAGATCACTGGTCAAACCACTGCCATCTTGAAACTCATCTTGCAACTCATTGACATTACTCCCCACATCCGAAGCACTCTGATCCTGAAACACAATCACAGGCTGAGCTCCAACACTATGTACAACAGTGCTGTGCAAGTAGCTATGGATAGTTGTAGGTTTCTTCGGGCTATATGGCCATGGTCTAGAGGCATTCTCTCCTGATGTTTCGCCTGCATCTATGGCAAGCATCCTCACTACCTCTGAGGATGCTTGCCATAGATGCAGGTGAAACGTCAGGAGAGAATGCCTCTAGACCATGGCCATATAGCCTGAAGAAACCTACAACAACCCAGTGATTCCGGCCATTATTATTATTTTAATTATTATTAAACTTTATTTGTACCCCGCTAGCATCTCCCGAAGGACTCGATGTGGCTTACAAAGGCCAAGGCCTCAATACACAACATAACAGTACACCTAAAGCAAATTAAAACAATTAGAGCAGTATTAAAACAACAAAACAACAAGCAATAAACAATACATCAAAACACGATAAAACTGGGCCGGGCCAGAGTAAGGGGTACAGAGTTAAAAACTGTTGATGTGACGGGTGATATGTAAGGATTATAGGGCAAGTGCATGTGCAGTGTGCGGCAATCTTAGTTCTAATAAAGTGCTTCTGGGACTTGGTATTGGAGGTTCCTAATCTGGGAAGGCACATCGGAACAGCCAGGTCTTCAAGTTCTTTCTAAAGACTGCCAATGTAGGGGCCTGTCTAAGATCTTTGGGAGGGTGTTCCAGAGTCAGGGGGCCACCACAGAAAAGGTCCTGTCTCGAGTCCCCACCAAGCGCGCTTGCGATGCAGGCAGGATCACGAGCAGGGCCTCTCCAGATGAACGTAGTGAACGCGTGGGTTCGTAGACGGAGATGCGGTCACGCAGGTAGGCTGGTCCCAAACCGTTCAGGGCTTTGTAGGTAAGCACCTGCACCTTAAATTGGGCTTGGAAGATAAACGGCAGCCAGTGGAGCTCCTTGAACAGGAGGGTTGACCTCTCTCTGTAAGGAGCCCAGTTAACATCCTGGCTGCTGCCCGTTGGACCAGTTGGAATTTCCGAGCCGTTTTCAAGGGCAGCCCCACGTAGAGCGCATTGCAGTAGTCCAATCTAGAGGTGACCAAGGCATGGACCACCCCGGCCAGATCAGCCTTCGTGAGATACGGTCGCAGTTGGCGCACGAGTCTCAATTGTGCAAAAGCCCTCCCGGACACCGCCAACGCCTGAGCTTCAAGCGTAAGCGATGAATCCAAGAGGACTCCCAAACTGCGGACCTGTGGCTTCAGGGGGAGTGTAACCCCGTCCAACACAGGTTGCCCCTCTATACCCCGGTCAGGTTTTCGATCGACCAGGAGGACCTCTGTCTTGTCGGGATTGATCTTCAGCTTGTTCCTCCTCATTCAGATAGACACAGCGGCCAGGCACTTCGACAATACATAGCTATCGATACTGTGATTAAGACATTGGGAGGCCAGCTTCTGGGCTTCTTGTAAGCTTTGTAGTGGACCAGGTTGTTGATCTATTTGGGTTGTCAAGTGAAATAATTAATAAAGCTCCTGATTTTTTAATAGTTTTGTAGAAGAAGACATCCTTGAAGTGATTGGCATCCTTGAAGTGACTGGACTGACCTTGAAGGAGCTGGGGGTGGTGAAGGCCGACAGGGAGCTCTGGCGTGAGCTGGTCCATGAGGTCACGAAGAGTCAGAGACGACTGAACGAATGAACAACAACAAGAAGAAGAAGACATTTCAGTAGGTGTTGCTTATCACTCATGGCATCATAGAATTGGAAGAGACTCCAAAATCCATCCAGCTCAACCCCATTCTTCCAGTAGAAACATACTTGCACCTTCCTCAATATGACATCCTTTCACATATATTTAAGCAGATTACCATTCAACCAAACACCTGCTGGCAATTCCTCTTGGATGCCTCCATTAAAGGAAAGGAACCCTGCTCCGAGCTCATCTGGAAACTCAGTGGTTTAGGTTTGCTTGGCTCTTCCTGGGCTTTTTTATTGGCTGCTCTTCATGGCATCTATTTGAAGGACACAAGCAGTTAATCATACAGAGACATAACAGGTAGCCCCTCAGTTAGTTAGTTAATTGACATGAAAATCCTGTAATTATTTGGCTAGGCGGGCTAGCCAGCCTCGAGCATCACAATGGCTTGCTTTAGTTTAAGCATTTAATACGAATGCTTCTGTGCATGTCTGTGCAATCGCAAATAGCAATACAGTTCTGAGACGTGAATTTGGGCTATTCTCATTTTGGCTATTTTGAACACATGTGTAAGAACTAGGAAAGTCTTTTTTTCTCTCTCCCTTTTTTGGCTCAGCTGTAGCTTGAATCTAATGAAAATGACAGATAATGCTGGCAACTGTGTGTCTGCCAAAAAGGAGGATATTTCCCATGAGATAGCACCTGGTGATGCAGAAATAGACACTATAGATTTGTGATTGGCTGGTCCTTTACCCAGTATCCCTATCTAGCCGGTATTATCAGCCACACAAGATCACATCTTGGATAATAACAGCAACAATAGCATGCATAAAAAATTACTGCAGCAAAAAGGAGAGGGGAAAATAGATCAATTATGTCAATTATATGGTAGCACTCCCCCCGATTCCCATCCACCACCCTCTCTATACAGTTGCAGCACCTAGAAAGGGGGGCATCTCTCTCTGATCTAAATATTCACATCTTTATTTGGGTCTCTCCTTTCCTCTTTTCTCTAGCAAACACAGTAAAGGAAGCTCTAAAAAAGAAGCCAAATACACCACAGAATCAGATGTGTGAGCCTTGTGTGTGATCTTGATGTGGCATGCAATTTACTTACAGAAAATCTGATTACTAGAAAATCAGATTTTTTAAAAGGGGGGGGGGCTATTCTTATGTTGATTTTTTCTCTCCTTCAAAGGCAAGTCGAGATGAGTAGGGAAATGTCATCACACACTCCCCAATAAAATAAAACGAGACATAAGTAAGACCTCCCAACGAGGAATTAAGCAGTTGGCAAAAAAATGGATGGATGCTATATGGGAGGGCTTTCGCACAACTAAAACTTGTGTAGCAGCTGCAACCGTACCTTGTGAAGTCTGATATGGAAATGGTAGTCCACGCTTTTGTTACCTCTAGATTGGACTATTGTAACGCATTCTACATGGGCTGCCCTTGAAGATGGGCAAGAAACTTCAATTGGTATTATCTGTCATGATGCCAGGGCTCTGCTGTTATTTAGGCAGAGGTGAATCAAGCAAACACCCAGTTTGTATAAACAATTTAATTAAAACAGCACTTACTTTCTGGCTGTTTTAATAGTCCAAAATATAAAACATAAAGATAGCACTCAGCCACATAATATAAAACAAAACTGACAGCAGTCAAGTGGTCAAACACCAAGAGTCACAAGGTCCAGTCCAGTGGTCAAATGCTGAGAGTTCAATAAGCAAATTCCAGTGATCAAGAGTCTATACCGTAGTCAAAAGCCAGTCCAAAGATTCAAGGTTCCAAGAGTAAAGGAGACAGGTAAGTGCACCAGCTGCAACCGTACCTCGTGAAGTCTGATATGGTCACAGTAGTCCACGCTTGAGTTACCTCTAGATTGGACTATTGCAATACACTCTACATGGGCTGCCCTTGAAGATGGCTAAGAAACTTCAGTTGGTTCAATGCTCAGCAGCCAGATCTCATGCTGCCAGGGCTCTGCCTTATTCAGGTAGAGATGAACCAAACAAATACCCAGTTTGTGTTAAACAATTTAATTAAAACAGCACTTACTTTCTGGCTGTTTTAATAGTCCAAAACATAAAACATAAAGATAGCACTCAGCCACAGAATATAAAACAATAACTGACAGCAAACACTGTTGCAGGTTCAAGATAATACCGTAGTCAAAGGTCCAGTCCAGTGGTCAAATGCTGAGAGTTCAATAAGCAAATTCCAGCAATCAAGAGTCTACACCGTAGTCAAAAGCCAATCCAAAGATTCAAGGTTCCAAGAGTAAAGGAGACAGGTAAGTGCACCAGCTGCAACCGTACCTCGTGAAGTCTGATATGGTCACAGTAGTCCACGCTTTAGTTACCTCTAGATTGGACTATTGCAACACACTCTACATGGGCTGCCCTTGAAGATGGGCAAGAAACTTCAATTGGTTCAATGCTCGGCAGCCAGATCTCACGCTGCCAGGGCTCTGCCATTATTCAAGCAGAGGTGAATCAAACAAACACCCAGTTGATACCAAAAATCAACAAACCTGGGGGGAAACCAGCAGCATCTACCACTGCTTGTATTTTATTTTCGTTATTATTTTAGTTATTATTTGTATTTCATTTGTTTACTGTATCTGTTGGGCTTGGCCTCATGTTAGCCACCCTGAGTGCCTGAAGGGAGATGGTGGTGGGGTATAAATAAAGTTTAATAATAATAATAATAATAATAATAATAATAATAATGCCAGCTTCAGCCAAACTACCAGTTCAAAAACATGCAAATGTGAGTAGATCAATAGGTACCACTCCAGCAGGAAGGTAATGGTGCTCCATGCAGTCATGCTGGCCACATGACCTTGGAGGTGTCTAGGACAATGCTGGCTCTTGCTTAGAAATGGAGATGAGCACCACACCCCAGAGTTGGACACGACTGGACTTAATGTCAGGGAAAACCCTTTATCTTTATCTCAAAGTGACTCTTTTCCTTCCCTATTCTTGAAATATGCCCAAATTTATAAATATTCATTTTCTTTAAATGAAATTGCTCTGCTTCTCTCTTTTTAAAACTGTAATACCAAAGTCTTACAAACAGGGAGGGAAACAAGGGTGACAAACCCATCTGCCAAACCTGACGATTCCAGCATCCAAGATGTGGGTCAAGTTATTTAAATCTAACAGTAGGGAACCCCAGTAAGGGGTCAACAGCCCACTGTTTTAGTCTTGGCCCAATCATTCAGCATGTACTAGTCTTACTTCCATCCATTGCTTGTTGACCCACTTAGTGTTTTCTTGCACATCCACCTTTGCAGATGCACAAAGAAAGCGCAATTAAAACCTAATGAGAGGAGAGGTATTGGGATGGCCTTGAGGATATGCA
The DNA here is from genome assembly GCF_025583915.1 of Anolis sagrei ordinatus. Classification (NCBI taxonomy): domain Eukaryota; kingdom Metazoa; phylum Chordata; class Lepidosauria; order Squamata; family Anolidae; genus Anolis; species Anolis sagrei. Next base: position 44,101,371 of record NW_026847993.1, read on the forward strand.
ATGTACTGTAGCAGGGCGAAGGGAGATGTTGCCTTCCAGATATTGTTGAGCTGCAACTCATGACATCCTTCACCATTGGCTGTGCTGGTTATATTGTTTATTTTATTTATTGCATTTGTGTGCTGACTTTCTCCCAGAGCAGGACAGAAGGCAGCTTCCAAAACAATGGAAAACATTTGAAATAATATATTGAAAACAATTAAGGACAGATAAAACAATTTGAAAACATTTTAAAAATGTTTTCAATAGTGTTTTATAAGTTATATATTTCAGGTTCTAGCACATCCATTCAGGAAGACTTCCCACCTCATCATACTGGCTGATTTGCCTGCTGTACAATGCTTCCACTCTATTTTCAACACAAATGACCAGCCACTGCCAGAAGGGACAGAGAGTTTCATCTATGCTGATGATTGTGCCATTACTGCTCAAGCAGGGAGCTTTGAGATGGTTGAACAGAAGCTCTCTGATGCTCTAGGTGCTCTTACTGCCTATTACAGGGAAAACCAGCTGATCCCTAATCCATCTAAAACACAGACATGTGCCTTTCACCTTAAGAACAGACAAGCATCCCGAGCTCTGAGATAACCTGGGAAGGAATCCCACTGGAGCATTGCAGCACACCCAAATACCTGGGGGTCACTCTGGACCGTGCTCTTACCTACAAGAAGCACTGCCTGAACATCAAGCAAAAAGTGGGTGCTAGAAACAATATCATACGAAAGCTGACTGGCACAACCTGGGGATCACAACCAGACACAGTGAAGACATCTGCCCTTGCACTATGCTACCCTGCTGCTGAGTACGCATGCCCGGTGTGGAACACATCTCACCACACTAAACAGTGGATGTGGCTCTTAATGAGACATGCCGCATTATCACGGGGTGTCTGCGCCTCACACCACTGGAGAAATTACACTGCTTAGCCGGTATTGCACCACCTGACATCCGCCGGGAAGTAGCAGCCCATAGTGAAAGGACCAAGGCAGAGACATCTCCAGCTCATCCCCTGTTTGGGTATCAGCCAGCACGCCAATGGCTTAAATCAAGATATAACACATCCAGATGTCTTCACTGTACCTGGTTGTGATCCCCAGGTTGTGCCAGTCAGCTTTCGTATGATAATGTTTTTAGCAATACATGCAATAATTTCTACATACAATAATTACATATAAATGATACATTGAAATTAATTTAGAAATTAGTTTAAAATAAAAAGTACATTAATAAATAGTGCAATAATACTGGCTGTCTACAAATTCAGCGAGCACAACACAATCGGACGCCTGTCCATAGTCCATTTTCCATAACATTATAATCATTACCATTGTCAATTATCTGCCAGCTTCCCAAAGGCATGTTTTCAATTTCCTCCTGAAGGCGAAGATGCATGTTGTCGACCTCAAACTACAAGAGAGGAGATTCCATCTGAACATGAGGAAGAACTTCCTGACTGTGAGAGCCGTTCAGCAGTGGAACTCTCTGCCCCGGAGTGTGGTGGAGGCTCCTTCTTTGGAAGCTTTTCAACAGAGGCTGGATGGCCATCTGTCAGGGGTGATTTGAATGCAATTTTCCTGCTTCTTGGCAGGGGGTTGGACTGAATGGCCCACAAGGTCTCTTCCAACTCTATGTTTCTAAAGGTGAGGAGGGATGACGATGACCTAATTTCCCTGGGGAGCAAATTCCACAGGTGGGGGGCCACCACCGAGAAGGCCCTGTCCCTCGTCCCCGCCAAGCGTGTTTGTGCCAAAGGTGGGGCTGAGATCAGGGTCTCCCCAGATGATCTTAAACTTCTAGGTGGGACGTAGAGGGAGATACATTTGCACAGATAAGCTGGGCCGGAGCCGTATAGCAAGGAAGGAATCTTGCCGAACTGGGCTGCAGACTTTCCAGATGTCACCAGATCCATGATGTGATTTTTAGGGGTCTTAAAAATAAAAATAAAAAAGACCCCCACCGCCACACGCAACACCAAACCTTACAAAGTCACACAGCCGCAAAGGTTACTCGGGGTGTGTAAATTTAATCTGACCTAAGGGACGTGATTACATACATCTGATCGCAAAACAATATACTTTTTATTTGCTTGAATGTTATTTGTATTGGTAAAACTGACCTGGAACTGACACAAGTTTATTAGAAAAAGGACTCTCTCAACCAGAGTGGGCCGGCCTTCTTACTTAAGATAGATGTGTTAACTTCCAGGATGATTAGAGAAATGGATAACTCACTAACATCTGTGCAAACTACAATAAAAAGGGATTTAGTGTTACCCCAAGGAAGGTAAAAGAAGCTGTCTGTCCATTAAACGCTTTATTACAGCGCCAGCAGCTTTTTCCTAACTCAGTTATTCCTGCACAGTGCTCAGCACGCTGACTGCCTGTCATCCTTACCAGACACTGCTTGGGGCTCCGTGCCCACCGCCCGCCTTCCCCTCCTGCCTTCCGATTCCATGTCCACGACGTGGGCTTATGTGCCAGGTAGGTGGCAATCAAATGAGTCATTGAGCAGAGGCAACACCTGACCCCCGGTGAAGCATTAAAGGGACGGGAATCCACTAAAAGTGAGCGGCACCATGTCGCAACGGAGACTTATGATTTTTCACAGCAGGTTTCTTAATTAGAGACAGAGAGAAACAATGCACTCCTTGAAAGCGCGACTGGTCGAAGGAGAGGGTAACACACAATAAGATGCAATACCACCACCCAAAAGCCCCACCCGCAGCCAAGCAAAGCTTAAGATGTGGGAGGGCATTTTGAATGACCCCATGAAGGAGGCAGACTTGGTTTGGGCCAGGTAGTTTGCTGGCCCAGGCATGTGAAGGGGCGGAGTATTGTCGAAGGCTTTCATGGCCGGAATCACTGGGTTGTTGTAGGTTTTTCCAGGCTATATGGCCATGTTCTAGAGGCATTTTCTCCTGACGTTTCGCCTGCATCTATGGCAAGCATCCTCAGAGGTAGTGAGGTCTGTTGGAAGTAGGAAAATGGGTTTATATATCTGTGGAATGACCAGCGTGGGACAAAGGACTTTTGTCTGCTGGAGCTAGGTGTGAATGTTTCCTCTCAACAAAATCACCTCTCAACAAAAGATTCCCCCAGGCACATCCAAGCCTAAGATCTACAGAGACACTAAGATCTACAGAGACACTCACTGGAACACCTCAGCAAGCGAGAGTCCAAAAGTGGCAGGCTCAAACCCAGCACCTCAACCAATGGCTGATACCAAATGAGAGACTCCCTCCTGGGCACACAGAAAACTGGGCGACTTGGAAGGCACTGAACAGACTGCACTCTGGCACCACGAGATGCAGAGCCAACCTTCAGAAATGGGGCTACAAAGTGGAATCCTCGGCATGTGAGTGTAGAGAAAAGCAAACCACTGACCACCTGCTGCAATGCAACCTGAGCCCTGCCACATGCACCATGGAGGACCTTCTTGCAGCAACACCAGAGGCACTCCAAGTGGCCAGATACTGGTCAAAGGACATTTAACCAACTACCAAACTCACAAGATGTGTATTTTTCTGTCTGTTTGCTTTGTTCTGTTAGAAATGTAATATAATGGACTGGTTGCTCTGACACAACAAATAAATAAATCCAAGCCATTAAATGCTAATCAAGGTGGTCAGTTGAAACATTCACACGTAGCTCCAGCAGACAAACGTTCAAGGAAGACAGCCTTAAGGTCTAAAGAACTCCAGCTGGAGAACATCCATTGCCTTGCTGGTAGGTCCTCTCAGCGCTCAAGAAGCAGTTTGGCCTGGCAGTGGAACCCACACCAGTGAGGGTTGGATTTTAGTCAGCCTTGGGAGAAGTTAAAAAAGGGGAATTTTCCTTTAAAGAAAGTTATTAAAGATAGTGCCTGTCCCCTGTGGGAAAGATTGAGAGAACTAATTCTTTATCAAGAAAGCTTTGAAGTACCTGTTTGATTACCTGTTTGATAAAACAGGCGCAGTCGCTCCTGACACAACAACAAAAAAACCCTGTTTGATTTATTAATAAAAGACTGTTGTATTTTTTCAAGCCATATGAAGATTCTTTTGTAGTGGAAACCTCTGAGAACTTCTCCTTGGGCCCCTGGCTTCCCGCTGGGCAAAGGTTACACATCCTATATTTAAAGCCAACCAAATACAGGCCCAGCGGCGACAGAACAATGGCCTTCACTTCATATTAGGGAATGATGGGTGTTGTAGTATTAAAGGTCTTTATCCATCTCCACCACTGAATGCTACAAATACCAGGATTCCATAGCACTAAGGCATGGTGATCAAAGTGGCTTCAAACGGTTTTAGTTCTGCAGTGTAGATATGCCCTTGGTGACATTTGACGAAGAATCAAAGGCAGCTTTGGATTCCCAGCAGGCAGTGAATCTACTCTGAATTTCAGTCTGAACTTTAGAGAAGCTGACTAACATCTGGTGCAAACTACAATAAAAAAAATAGTGTTAGGCAGTCACCCACTAAATGCTTTATTGCAGCACAAAGGGCAGTATATTCAATATATCAGGGGAAAAACAGGGTTCTCTGGTTGTGGGCGAAAAAGAACTGTTTGAAAAAGAGATATGGCCTGTTTGGTTGCTGCGGGAAGGATGGACGAGCTGTTTATGTGATTTATTAGGGCGCTCATATTCCTTTAGTAAATAAAGGCAGCTATTCACTATGTAGTAGCTTATCCTTGTGCTAGAATCACTACTTGATGAGGCCGTAGAGGTGAAATGGCTGGACTTTCCGCAGCACACAGTTTCCTCCGTGGCCAACTGCAAGCTTTAGATAAGTGAGATCAGCCGCTCCGCAGTAAATTTTGAAGTTCAGGGGCCCTTTTGTACTACACAATTATAGCAACGACTTATATGGCACCCTGAGATTTGCGGTTTAGACACAATAGGATCGCAGTGCTATAATTGTGCAATGTGAAAGGGGCCAAGTATGTCTTATGATAGGACTTTTTAACCCTCTCCCCCTTGAAGCAGAAACTGCTGCTGAATCATATAAACAATCCAAATTTTACAGTTGTCTCTGTTAAGAAGAGTAGTTTTGCAAATTCAGCGGGTTTCCCACATCCTTCCCTCCATTTCTTTAAGTCTCTTGGCTACTTTACCAGTATCTAAGGTGGCTTTCCACTGTCCTATATCCCAGGATCTGATTTCAGATTATCTGCGTACCCCAGAATATATGGCATGGTCTCTTCCTTTCTGTTGAAATTGTCCACATGCTTGTGGATTTCAATGGCTTCTCTGTGTAGTCTGACGTGGTGGTTGTGAGAGTGGTCCAGCATTTCTGTGTTCTCAAATAATATGCTGTGTCCAAGTTGGTTCATCAGGTGCTCTGCTATGGCTGACTTCTCTGGTTGAAGTAGTCTGCAGTGCCTTTCATGTTCCTTGATTCGTGTTTGGGCATGGCTGCATTTGGTGGTCCCTATGTAGACTTGTCCACAGCTGCATGGTATACGGTAGACTCCTGCAGAAATGAGAGGATCCCTCTTGTCCTTTGCTGAATGTAGCATTTGTTGGATTTTCTTGGTGGGTCTGTAGATAGTTTGTATGTTGTGTTTCCTCATCAGCTTCCCTCTGCGGTCAGTGGTTCCCTTGATGTCTGGCAAGAACACTTTCCCTCTGGGTGGGTCTTGGTCTTGACTCTCGTGGCTTCTTCTCGGTGGTCTTGCAGCTCTTCTGATGTCTGAGGTGGAGTATCCATTGGCCTGGAGAGCCCAGTTGAGGTGGTTCAGTTCATCTTGGAGGAGGTGGGGTTCGCAGATTCTTTTTGCACGGTCTGCCAAGGCTTTAATGGTGCTTCTTTTTTGACTTGGGTGATGGTTGGAGTTTTTATGTAGATATCTATCTGTGTGTGTGGGTTTTCTATAGACGGTGTGACCCAATTGTTGATCTGGTTTGCGGATGACTAGGACATCTAGAAAAAGTCAGCCATAGCAGAGCACCTGATGAACCAGCCTGGACACAGCATATTATTTGAGAGCACAGAAATGCTGGACCACTCCAACAACCACCATGTCAGATTACACAGAGAAGCCATTGAAATCCACAAGCATGTGGACAATTTCAACAGAAAGGAGGAAACCATGAAAATGAACAAAATCTGGCTACCAGTATTAAAAAACTCTAAAATTACAACAGCAAAACATCAGAGAGGAAACAACCAGGCACATCTTAACACCTCTCAACAAAAGATTTTCCCAGGCTCAGCCAGGCCTTCAAATGCTAATGAAGGTGGTCAGTTGAAACATTCACACCTAGCTCCAGCAGAGAAGAGCTCCTTGCCCCACCCCAGCCATTCCACAGATATATAAACCCATTGTCCTAATTCCAACAGACCTCACACCTCTGAGGATGCTTGCCATAGATGCAGGCGAAACGTCAGGAGAAATGCCTCTAGAACATGGCCTATAGCCCGAAAAAACCCAAAAGAACCTAGTGATTCCAGCCATGAAAGCCTTCGACAATACAATAAACAAATAAATAAATAAAATTTGTGTATGAAGACGTCTCCTTATTCCGCCGCACCCTATCAATAAATAGCCGTGAATGGAACGTGCTGGTTTTGTTTCTGCCATCTACACAGACACTTCGGCTGGATCAATAAACGCAGAATATTCACATTGGCTTGCATTCTTTCACAAAGCAATGGAAGGAGGGAGGAGAGAGAGATAGAAAAAGAGAGAGATTTCCCATCGAGAGAGAGGCGGCTCTTCTCTTTCTTCCACCCAAACATAATGATAGCATATTATGTACACTTGCAAGGATGTATTAAATGCAACAAATCCTCCCATGAAAGCGAAGCAAAAGCGGGCATTTCTCCTGAAAAAAAAAGAAAGAAAGAGAATAAGTGGATGTCTTGTCCCTTTTTTTCTCCTTCTTGCCGTGGTTTTGTACACAACAAGAAGATGCGGCATACTTCCACTTCCAGTATGCCTGCAAAGGTCAGCTAAAGTTCAGGGGAGGATAAATGATTGCTACTTTAAGGGGGTCCGCGGTAAGCCTTGTCCTTTTTTGCACCGAGTTGATGGGTTCACAGCGGTAGCTGAATTTTGATAGATTGGCAGACACTGAAAGGAAATGCTAAGTATGCTGCTGGGAGTCTGACTCACGCCATTTTCCAGGGGCAACGGAAGGGAGATAAGGGGCATGTTTCCAAGGGCAGGGCCATCCTCTTTGACCTGTCCGACAAAGCCACCACGGTCGCCCTGGCCGCCTGCCCCTCACCGGCTAACAAAAGGCCTAACCAGCAGGGCGGGCGGGCCAGATAAACAGCCCGGGCTCAAGGGTGGAGGCTGCCTTTTGTGTATGTAAATTTACGGCTCTCTGGGGCCTCACTCTATAGGAAAAGGCCTGTCTCGGTTATGTTTTCCTGGTAAAACACTTTTAATAAATAAATCATAGATAAGTTGACCTTTGCTGTTTTTTTCTCCCTTCTCCAAAACAAAGAAAGCAGCCTTGCACAGAGACAGTAAGGAAGAAGAGGCAGAAGGCAAGAGGAGGTTTAGCTTCACCAAAGGATGCACTTGGGCAAAATTCTGCATTTTCCAGCAAATGAGAACAGGCATGACCATTGTGAATATGGAATTTTGGAATGTGGGGAATGCACACTGGAGAGAACATAGGTACAGAGAAGGATTCTGTGTACAAAAATGCATTCGGCTGCACGGTTATATCAGCTTGATACCACTTTATCAGGCATCTATATATAATAAAAATGTAATGTTTGTGGAATTGTTGTTGTTGTTCATTCGTTCAGTCGTCTCCGACTCTTCGTGACCTCATGGACCAGCCCATGCCAGAGCTCCCTGTCGGCCGTCACCACCCCCAGCTCCTTCAAGGTCAGTCCAGTCACTTCAAGGATGCCATCCATCCATCTTGCCCTTGGTCGGCCCCTCTTCCTTTTGCCTTCCACTTTCCCCAGCATCATTCCCTTCTCTAGGCTTTGCTGTCTCCTCATGATGTGGCCAAAGGACTTCAGCTTTCCCTCTAGTCTCCTTCCCTCCAGTGAGCAGCCGGGCTTTCTTTCCTGGAGGATGGACTGGTTGGATCTTCTCGCAGTCCAAGGCACTCTCAGAACTTTCCTCCAACACCACAGCTCAAAAGCATCTCTCTCTCCTTGGCTCAGCCTTCCCTAAGGTCCAGCTCTCACATCCGTAGGTGACTACAGGGAAGACCATGGCTTTGACTAGGCAATGGATCTTTGTTGCCAGTCTGATGTCTCTACTCTTTACTATTTTATCGAGACTGGACATTGCTCTCCTCCCAAGAAGGAAGCGTCTTCTGATTTCCTGGCCACAGTCTGCATCTGTGGTAATCTTTGCACCTAGAAATACAAAGTCTGTCACGGCCTCCACGTTTTCTCCCTGTATTTTCCAGTTGTCAATCATTCTTGTTGCCATAATCTTGGTTTTTTTGATGTTTAGCTGCAACCCAGCTTTTGCGCTTTCTTCTTTCACCTTGATTAGAAGGCTCCTCGGCTCCTCCTCGCTTTCGGCCATCAGAGTGGTGTCATCTGCATATCTGAGGTTGTTAATGTTTCTTCCAGCAATTTTCACCCCAGCTTTGCATTCAAGCCCCGCACATCCTCGCATGATGTGTTCTGCATACAAGTTAAAAAGGTTGGGTGAGAGGATGCAGCCTTGCCGGACGCCTTTCCCAATCTTGAACCAGTCTGTTGTTCCGTGGTCAGTTCTGACTGTTGCTACTTGGTCCTTGTACAGATTCCTCAGGAGAGAGGGAAGGGGGCTTGGGATGCCCATCCCACCAAGAACTTGCCACATAACTCAAAAAACCACAGGATGAATTGACACCAAATTTGGACAGAATACACCTATCAGGCCAACAAGTGACCATCAATCATAAAAACACTAATCTGCACCCTCTAGTACAGGTTGAGCAGCCTTTATCTCAAATTTCAAAATCCAAAAGATTCCAGAATCTGAAGCTGTCTGTCTATATGGATGGCTGAGACGGTGAAACATTTGCTTTTGAAGGTTCGACATACACAAACTTAGTTTCAGACTACAACATTTGTAGGTGGTATAAAATTGCCCTCAACCTATATGGGTGAGATCTATATGAAATTTACATGAATTTTGTGTTTTGATTTGGGAGACATCTCTGAGTGCATATGCAAATACAAATATTCAAAAATCCATATATATATATATATATAAATAAAAATCCAAAACACTTTTGTTTCCAGGCATTTGAGATAAAAGATATTCCACCTGTGTAGAGTCATGATAGTTACAGTGATGTCAAACTGCAATCCAGATAAATCTTGGGACCATCTAGCGCAGTGCTGCTGATGCTGACTGGCAGAAACTCTCCAGGGTTTCAGGCAATAGTCTTTCCCAAGCCTACCTGGAGATGCAGTGGCGTCTCCATGGAAAGTGGGTGCTCCTACTGAGCCTTGACCTTTCTCTGCATAAAAGCTTGCAGCAGTGGTTTTCCCAGGTGGTTCCCCATCTCAGTACAAAGCCCACACTTGCTTTGTTTCCATGAGAGGCCAAAATCAGGCATGTTCAGGGATGTCTGTAGAGAGCATTCCACAGCCTGAGTACCACAGTTCAGAAGGTGCCATCTTTAGGCAAGTATATGAACTTACTCCACACAAACATTGTATAAGAGGGTTGAATGAAAAGTAATGCCTCCACCTTCGTAACTCCTCAGCACATGGTAGTACTGGTATACGGCAGGTACTGGCTTGTTCAGTAGACTCTCCTCTACAGTTCCATTTTGGTGGGAAGCCTTAGCATTGAACAGTTGTGTAATGCCTCCACCTTCATAACTCCGAACAGGTGGCAGTACTGGCATGCAGCAGGTACTGGCTTGTTCAGTAGACTCTCCTCTACAGTTCCATTTTGGTGGGAAGCCTTAGCATTGAACGGTTGTGTAATGCCTCCCCCTTCATAACTCCTCAACAGATGGCAGTACTGGTATGCAGCAGGTACTGGCTTGTTCAGTAGGCTCTCCTCTACAGTTCCATTTTTGCGGGAAGCCTTAGCATTAAATGGTTGTGTAATGCCTCCACCTTCATAATTCCTCAACAGATAGCAGCACTGGTATGCAGCAGGTACTGGCTTGTTCAGTAGACTCTCCTCTACAGTTCCATTTTGATGCGAAGCCTTAGCATTGAACGGTTGTGTTGTTAAAGTGCGAAATATGGAACCCTGTGCAGATGGTCAGTCAATGCAACTTAAGCAAAATTCAGTCATTGAATTCTTGACAGCAGAAGGTGTCTCCCCAAAGAAGATTAATCAGAGAATGCAAACTGTTTATGGTGATTGTGTTGATGTGAGTAATGTGCATCATCGGGTGAGTAAGTTTAAAGATGTTGAGGTGGGAACATCTGACTTGCGTGACAAACAAATAGTTGAACGTCCTGTGACAGCAACCACTGAATTTCACAAGCAAAAGGTTGACAGATTGATTCAGGACAATCATTGTATCACTCAGTGAGAAATTTCAAACATAATCGGCATTTCACAAGAACGTGTAGGTCACATTATTGCTTTGCTTGGCTTTCGGAAGATCTGTGCATGATGGGTAACCAGGATGCTGACACCTGAAATGAAAGCGCACAGACTTGAAACTTCAGAGACTAGATCTCACCACTGTACAACATCCTCCATACAGTCCAGATTTAGCATCGTCTCACTTCCATCTGTTCCCAATAATGAAAGATCTGCAGGGACATCATTATGCTTCTGATGAAGACGTTGAGAGATTTGTGAGACGCTGGTTGCGGAAACAGAGTGTCGACTTCTTCAGTGATGGCTTCAGAAAACGTGTTCATCGTTGGCAGAAATGTACCCAATTGTCTGGTGATTATGTGGAAAAGTGAATCATGGTAGTTAAAGAGCAGATTCTAAGGATTATTTTTGATTTATTGAAATATTCCCATCCAAACCCAAGTAACGAAGGTGAAGGCATTACTTATCATTCAACCCTCGTAGATATACATCTCTCAGAATAATAGGAAAAAAGGCCAAGGTTTTCCTTTGGCTTCTTATTGTGTTAGAAACTGTTTGTAGACTGTCAGTGTTAATAATGCAAAGTGTCATTGTCACAACTTCTTGCACCATTTCCCTCTCACCTCATTTATTGATATACAGGCTGGATTTTAAAGGAATTGATAGGTACTCCAGATTTATTTTGCTGCTGGTCCATCTGCTGTTTCCTCCAAACAGAGGACCTCACAGAGAATTCCTTGTGAGGGAAGCAAGGAGGCCCTATCAAGTTGCGATGTAAATCTTCAACTATTTCATGCTCATATGGATCCCTTTCCTACTTTCGCTCTATAGGTGAGCTTCCCAAGCTGTTGCAGAGGGATTGCTTTGTGGTGACAATTGTCTTCTGAGCAGCAAACCCATTTTCTGAGAACAAATCATGGGTATCTTTGCTTTTGCATAAAGAAACAATTCTGCGTTGCAATTTCAGAATTGTATCCAAACAGATAGTAAATCTACTGGCACAATTGTAAGTACGAGGGTGGAATGAAAAGTAATGCTCCACCTTCGTTACTTGGGTTTGGATGGGAATATTTTTATAAATCAAACGCAGAAATACTCCTTAGAATGTGCTCTTTAACTACCACTATTCACTTTCCCACATAATTGCCAGACAATTGGATACATTTCTGCCAACGATGAACACGTTTTCTGAAGCCGTCACGGAAGAAGTCAACACTCCATTTCCATGACCCATCATACACAGATCTTCTGATAGCCAAGCAAAGCAATAATGGGATCCACACGTTCTTGTGAAATGCCAATTATGCTTGATATTTCTCTCTGAGTGATACGACAATCATCTGAATCAATCTGTCAACCTTTTGCTTGTGAAACTCGGTGGTTGCTGTCACAGGACGTCCAACTCTTTGTTTGTCATGCAAGTCAGATGTTCCCACCTCAACATCTTTAAACTTACTCACCCAACGACGCACAGTACTCACATCAACACAATCACCATAAACAGCTTGCATTCTCTGATGAATCTCCTTTGGGGTGACACCTTCTGCTGTCAAGAATTCAATGACTGCATGTTGCTTAAGTTGCATTGACTAACCGTCTGTGCAGGGTTCCGTATTTCGCACTTTAACCCACACGTTCTTGTGAAATGCCGATTATGCTTGAAATTTCTCTCTGAGTGATACGACGATCGTCCTGAATCAATCTGTCAACCTTTTGCTTGTGAAACTCGGTGGTTGCTGTCACAGGATGTCCAACTCTTTGTTTGTCACACAAGTCAGATGTTCCCACCTCAACATCTTTAAACTTACTTGCCCAACGATGCACAGTACTCACATCAACACAATCACCATAAACAGCTTGCATTCTCTGATGAATCTCCTTCTGCTGTCAAGAATTCAATGACTGCACATTGCTTAAGTCACATTGACTGACCGTCTGTGTAGGGTTCCATACTTTGCACTTTAACAACACAACCGTTCAATGTTAAGGTTCCCGCCAAAATGGAACTGTAGAGGAGAGTCTACTGAACAAGCCAGTACCTGCCACATACCAGTACTGTCATCCATTGAGGAGTTATGAAGGTGGAAGCATTACTTTTCATTCAACCCTCATATTGTCCTCTCTCCCTGAAAAGAGGTAGCTGCACTGAGTAACAAAAATATGTTCTGCTGGCTACTTATCCTTTCCTGTTGGCCTGGACAAAAGCAACCTATTGCAGCCTCTCCTAGATTAAGTGTCATTCCTTATCAAGAACCTTTGCCATCTCAGCCACTTCTGATGTTTGACAACATGTGCCCCAGTGTTGAGCTGTAAAATATTAGCGGGTATGGGATGAAGAGAGGTGCTTGTGGGACTTTCTGTCTCAACTGCCTAAAATAACATGGCAGACACAGAGTATTTACAGACGTTGATGTTGATGAGTAGACCACACCATTTGCTGTTTCTCTCAAGCCACAGACTATCCTCAGTTGGCCTTCTTTGACTGGCATCTGGGTAAGTTAGACATGGGGTACACACAGGGTAATGAGGCTGGGCCTAGGAAAACACTAGAAGGCAAGGAATTTAAAGGATAGTGAAGAACAGAAAAGTAAAGAAACCCAAGAAAGAGACCGAATGCTTTGAGATTGATGTATGTTCCTGCAATTCACCACAACCTTTCTCTCTTGATCCTATGTACACAGAGGTGGTAAAAGGAACATGTGTCAATTTTAGTAAAGAAAAAAAAAAGGAATAATGGCTCTTTAATAGCAACAAACATTGTCACTGTATTCCTATGCTGTGTATGGTATACAGTGTGTTTACTTACCTGGAAGTAAACCCAGATTAAGTCATTAGAATTAACTCATGGGCAGACCTGGTAAAAGCCAGTTGACAGGAGGCAAGATCAAGTTGTTGGAACACGAGGATCTTTGGAGAACTTGAAGAAACACTGAAACAACAGTGTCTCTGTATACGAACCCACACAATCTATTTGATCATCTGGAGAGGCTCTGCTCACGCTCCCACCTGCATCGCAAGCACGATTGGTGGGGACAAGAGAGAGGGCCTTTTTGGTGGTGGCCCCTTGACTCTGGAACTCGCTAAGGACATCAGGCATGCCCCAACTTTGGCAGTCTTTAAGAGGAGCTTGAAGACGTGGTTGTTCCAGTGTGCCTTCCCAGAATAGCACTTTGTCCTCTCATAGCACTTTGTCCTCCAAAGCACTTTATATATTTACGTCTGCTCGTATGTTCCCATAAAATGCCCTATCACTTTTTCGTCCATGCCCAGCATTATTTTTTAATCTTTTAATTTTAATTACATTTGGCCTACCCATAGATTTTAAAGTGTGTTGTCCTATTGATAGTGTTTGTGTTATTGTTTTATTGTTTTGTTATTTTAAATTGCTTGTATTGTTATTGTTATTGCTTATATTGTTGTATTATGGGCTCGGCCTCATGTAAGCCGCACTGAGTCCCTTGGGGAGATGGTAGCGGGGTATAAATAAAGTCTTATTATTATTATTATAAAATGCTCAGTCCTCTTTGGATGCAACCCAATAGCCATTTGCGTTTGTGCAAACCCAGCTGAGTTGACTGTGACTTTGCCTCTTTGCAAAAAATGTTGCAGCCTAAAGCATACTACTGGAACCTAAACTGCACTCCATGAAATATATTTTGTGCATAAACATGTGTCACACAGTGGACCACACAGCTTGAAAGCCAGAATAATTGTGCAAAAATTAAAAAAAATCAAGGATTTTTTCACATTACTTTTATCTCCTCTATCTTCCCAATATCTATAAGTAAAGATAAAGGTTTTCCCTGACATTAAATCTACTTGTGTCCAACTCTGGGGGTTGGTGCTCATCTCCATTTCTAAGCCGAAGAGCCGGCATTGTCCATAGACACCTCCAAGGTCATGTGGCCAGCATGACTGCACGGAGTGCCGTTACCTTCCCACAGAAGCGGTACCGATTGATCTTCTCACATTTGCATGTTCTCAAATTGCTAGATTGGCAGAAACTGGGCCTAACATTCCGAGCTCGCCCTGTTCCCTGGATTCAAAACACCAACCTTTCGGTCACCAAGTTCAGCAGCTCCAAGGTTTAACTTGTTGTCCATGAAGTCCTCGTGGACAACAAGTTAAACATGAGCCAACAATGTGATGCGGTGGTAAAAAAAAGTAAAGGGATTTTGGCTTGCATCAATAGGAATATAGTGTCTCGATTCAGGAAAGTCATGTTCTCCATGCTCTATTCTGCCTTGGTTAGACCACATCTGGAATACTATGTCCAATTCTGGGCATCACAACTCGTATGGAAGTTTCATACTAGGCAATACCAAATGACACTGTTGTAGCTGTCCACCACATACTCAGTACAAATGGACCCCACCTTTGGATGAGAATTTCATAATTTGGGTGCTACCACAGGGAAACGCCTGTTAAGCATGCACATACTAACTTAACCTTGTGAAGTGCTGCAGGGCACTGGTTCCATGTTAACAGTCATAGTTCTGATCTAGGGATACGACATTTAAGGAGAAAGTATTTTGAAACCTTAGCCTTGGTTGTTCCGTCTCCCAGGAGCCTGATTTGCCTTACTTTACAGTTGCTTGAGGTTGCTCCCTCTTGCATTTTCTCCCAGGGCTGCTGCAGCTTTGCAAGAGCCCTGAAAGTTAATAGTATCAGAGTCTGCAAAGCCAGTCTGCAGGCCTCCTTTGCAGCTATTGGTTCAGAAAGGTATCTTTTTGGGTCTAGGGACCGCCTTTTCTCCCAGGGAAGATATCTCCATTTTGGAATCTCCCCTGCCCTTTTTAGTTTAGAGGAAAGACTTCAGACATGCTGATGGTTAGGCAGGTAGCTCTGGGAAAACCATTGCAAAAACTATACATTATATATTGTGTATTGTATATTAAGCTACATTAAGTTAATATAAATAGTATATTGTGTATTGAGCTATATAGAGAAATTATAGATAGATTAATAGAAAAGCTATTGAGAAAGTATTGAGTACTGAGTTTATTGAGAAAGAACTATTGAGTTAGATAGATAGTATTGAGCATTTGCCTCCAAAGCTAACAATAGATAGGGGGGAAAACTGCTTTTTTCTGACCATTGGAGCTCAGGGTTAGGGTAAGGGATTCCAGAATTCCTTTTACTTTTTGGAGGAAGGGAAAACTCATCTCTATGCTTTACCAATTGACTGTTTGTAACTTTGATGAACTGTGCCAAGTCTGCAAGGACTTTTTTTGATGATTAAAACCAGTAATAGTCTCAGTTGCTCAGTATCTCAAGCTTCTCAAGAAAGACACCTGCAGTTCACTCAGAAATAGAGAGAAGCACGTCGCAGTTTTATTTTTTATAGCGTCTGGGCGGATGGCACAAGGTCCTCCATTGGTGGAATTACAATATGATAAGTGTGTGGTCTGCTCCAGTTTACAGTTGTGTTTTAGTTGTCTTACTATGGGAAACCACTCTTCTCTGCACAGCCTGGATACTATTGTCATCTTCCCCAATGGAAATTGGCTATGTGGGGGCTTATGGGACCTGTGATCCTACGACAACTGATAACCCCCACCTGTGACACAGAGGAGTGAGGAGTTCTCTAAACTCTTCTGCTCCATACCACATGTGCTCCGATCCGCAAGCAAGGGAATTTAATGAATTTTTGGAGGAGGACTCTAAATAAATTATATAAAACTAATTTCACCAGTTACTGTAATCTGATATATTTTGGCTCCTTTTAATTTAAAATTCAGAAATCTGATTGGAGATGAGCTGAACAAGGCTTTTTGTTTAGTTAATTCAAGCTACTGCATTTATAAGACCTGTCAACTCCCTCGCGCAACGGCGTTATTCCTCTTCAATCTGAGCCGAGAGCATCTCTGAGCGGTATTGAGATTCCTTATCTGAAAGTTTTATATTTTGATCCAGAGATTGGAGCCAAATCAATATGGTTTATTGGGGTGATACAAGAAGCAAAGCAGACTCTTTGCTGTTTACAAGATATTATTTGAAATAGGGAAAGGTTTGGTAGATATAGCATAATGCTTCATGCACACCCTGGTATAACAAATGTTATACATTTTTTTATTTAGACAATGAGGAAATATAATTATATTTCCATTTTGTTCACAGATTCTCTGCTTCACATATCTTTGTTTTCATTCAGTCTGAATTCTCAATTCCATACTCTCCAAATTTGGACAGGTGAAAACCAGGATATATGTGGGCAAGAAACATCAGTGTGTGCTCCACTAAATCAGGTGAAACAAGACACAGAGTTTGCAGAAACTGCAGCAGTTTGCTTTTGCCTGAAAATACTGGGGAAAACTTTAATTTTTCAATCCCTTTAAATCAGTGATGGTGAAATGTCCCAAACTTTGAAAAGTTATTGGTGGGGGGTGTCTCAAAAATCTCTCAGCCAGTGAAACAAGGAGGAAATGAATGGTGATTCTTGCCCAAAGTAGTTTAGGTCAAACTTTTTACAACGTTGTGTGGAAGCTGCAGTGTAGAAGCCTAAACAAAAAATTATTGCTTTTTCCTGGTTTTTATTTATTTATTTATTTACATTATTTCTATCCCGCCCATATCAGCCCGATGGTTTTGTAGAAACCTAATCATTTTTTGTTTATTTGTGCAGTCGCTTCGACCTCTTGGTGCTTCCTCTTCATCTTGGAAAGAAGTGACGAGTGGAGTGCCACAGGGTTCCGTCCTGGGCCCGGTCCTGTTCAGGATCTTTATTAATGACTTAGATGAAGGGCTAGAAGGCAGGATCATCAAGTTTGCAGACAACACCAAATTGGGAGGGATAACCAATAGTCCAGAGGACAGGAGCAGGATTCAAAGCGATCTCCACAGATTAGAGAGATGATGGGCCAAAACTAACAAAATGAAGTTCAACAGGGACAAATGCAAGAGACTCCACTTAGGCAGAAAAAACGAAATGCAAAGATACAGAATGGGGGACGATGACGCCTGGCTCAAGAGCAGTACGTGTGAAAAAGATCTTGGAGTCCTTGTGGACAACAAGTTAAACATGAGCCAACAATGTGATGTGGCGGCAAAAAAAGCCAATGGGATTTTGGCCTGCATCAATAGGACCATAGTGTCTAGATCTAGGGAAGTCATGCTACCCCTCTATTCCGCTTTGGTTAGACCACACCTGGAATATTGTGTCCAATTCTGGGCACCACAATTCAAGAGAGATATTGACAAGCTGGAATGTGTCTAGAGGAGGGCGACTCAAATAATCAAGGGTCTGGAGAACAAGCCCTATGAGGAGCGGCTTAAGGAGCTGGGCATGTTTAGCCTGAAGAAGAGAAGGCTGAGAGGAGATATGATAGCCATGTATAAATTGTGAGAGGAAGCCACAGGGAGGAGGAAGCAAGCTTGTTTTCTGCTTCCTTGGAGACTAGGACGCGGAACAATGGCTTCAAACTACAAGAAAGGAGATTCCATCTGAACATGAGAAGAACTTCCTGACTGTGAGAGCCGTTCAGCAGTGGAACTCTCTGCCCCAGAGTGTGGTGGAGGCTCCTTCTTTGGAAGCTTTTAAACAGAGGCTGGATGGCCATCTGTCAGGGGTGATTTGAATGCAATATTCCTGCTTCTTGGCAGAATGGGGTTGGACTGGATGGCCCATGAGGTCTCTTCCAACTCTTTGATTCTATGACTCTATGACTGCACCAGCCCATGCCAGAGCTTCTTCAGAGCGAGTTTATCATGGCCTTCCTTTGAAAATGTGAGACTTGCTTGAGGTCACTCAGTGAGTGTCCATGGCTGAGTGAAGAGCTGATGCATTGTGAGCCCAACACTCAAACTACTACATCAAGCTGGATTAGTTCCTTCCATTGTGGTTGTTTATTCATTCAGTCGTTTCCAACTCTTCGTAACCTCTTGGACCATCCCAGGCCAGAGCTCCCTGCCAGCCATGGCCACCCCCAGAGCCTCCTTCAAAGTCAAGCCAGTCCCTTCAAGGATACCATCCATCCACCTTGCACTTGGGCGGCCCCTCTTCCTTTTTCCTTCCATTTTCCCCAGAATCATTCTCTTCTCCAAGCTTTCCTGTCTTCTCATGATGTGACCCAAGGACTTCATCTTTGCCTCTTATTAAAGGCAAGAATATTTCCTCCCTTCAGTGAGCAGTCGGCCTTTATTTCCTGTAGTATGGGCTGGTTTGATCACAATAATAAAATCTTTCCACTCTAGTACTTCAGAAATACTTCTCTCTTCCCCATCCCAGGTACAAGCTAAGATCTTTAGTAGTTCCAGGAGGTACCAAACTGATGCCACGCATTTACAAAACTCGTTGTGGCAAGATGCCATGGAAGGTAATTGCGAGTACTACTCAAAATATTGTAAATGAACTTGTTCTTACAAAGAAATAAGTTATGAAGTTAACTTTTTTCCCCTCCTCCGCCTGTGTGCGAATAATTAAAGTATTGTCACTACTCTAAATTACTATCCATTGTTAACTTACATCATTAAATCTTGCCTCTTTGCTGAAGAATAATGAAAAATACACTTAATTAACAGTTATTGCCAGCTTTAGGCCATTGATAACACTGTTCGCAGAGTGAATTTCACAAGTGTGTTTTGTACTGCTCTTGAAATTGCTGTGCTTAATGCCAGACCCCTGCTTAGCTATATAAGCATACACACACACACACACACACATACCAGAAGAACAAACACCCCTCCGAAATCACGTCAATATCAGTTAAGATTAGTTTGCTGCAAGTTGACGTAGCCAGTGTTATCTTAATCCAGTGTTTCTCAACCTTCCTAATGCCGTGACCCCTTCATACAGTACAGTGACCCCCAACCGTAACATTATTTTCATTGCTACTTCATAACTGTAATTTTGGTACTGTTATGAATCATAATACAAATATCTGTTATGCAGGACCAAATTTGGCACAAATCTCCAATACGCCCAAATTTGAATACTGGTGGGGTTGGAGAGGGATTGATTTTGTCATTTGGGAGTTGTAGTTGCTGGGATTTATAGTTCACCTACAATCAAAGAGCATTCTGAACTCCACCAACGATGGAATTGAACCAAACTTGGCACACAGAACTCCCATGACTAACAGAAAATACTGGAAAGGTTTGGTGGGCATTGACCTTGAGTTTTGGAGTTGTAGTTCACCTACATCCAGAGAGCACTGTGGACTCAAACAATGAGATCTGGACCAAACTTGGCACGAATACTCAATATGCCCAAATGTGAACACTGGTGGTGTTTGGGGAAAATAGACCTTGACATTTGGGAGTTGTAGTTGCTGGGATTTATAGTCCACCTACAATCAAAGAGCATTCTGAACTCCACCAACGATGGAATTGAACCAAACTTGGCACACAGAACACCCATGATCATCAGAAAATACTGGAAAGTCTTGCTCAGCATTGACCTTGAGTTTTGGAGTTGTAGTTCACCTACATCCAGAGAGCACTGTGGACACAAACAATGATGGGTCTGGACCAAACTTGGCATTAATACTCAATATGTCCAAATGTGAACACTGGTGGAGTTTGGGGAAAGCACACCTTGACATTTGGAGTTGTAGTTGCTGGGATTTAGAGTTCACCTACTATCAAAGACATTCTTGACCCCACCAAAGATAGAATTGGGCCAAACTTCCCACACAGAACCCCCACGACCAACAGGAGACACAAATGGCTTATGTTTTATTACTTTTGTTGGGTTTTCTACTATGTATTAATGTTTTAAATGTTTGATGATGTTCTTGGGCATCGAATTGTTGCCTCTGAGTTGCCTGAGGGCTGAGAAGGGCAGTATACATATATAATAATATATAGTAAACTAGCTGTATCCGCCACGTGTTGCTATGGCCAGCCTTCCCTCCCTCTTTCTTTCCTTCTTTCCTTCCTTCCTTCATCCCCCTTTCTTTCCTTCTTCCCCCCTTTCCTTCCTCCTTCCTCCCTTCCTCCCTCCCTCCTTCCCCTTCCTTCCTTCTCTTCTTTCCTTCCTCCCTCCCTTTTTTCCCTTCCTCTTCTCTCCTTTCTTCCTTCTGTACCCTTTCCTTCCTTCCTCTTTTTTTGCTTCCATCCTTCCTTTTCTTTCTTTTTCCTTCTTCCCTCCCTCTTTCTCTCCTTCTTTTCCTCTTCCTTCGTTCCCTCTTTCCTCCCTTCTCTCTTTTCTTTCCTTTTCCTCCTTCCTTCTCTCCTCTTTTTCCTTCCTCCCTCCCTTTTTCTTTTTCCTTCCTTCTTTCTTTCCCTTTTCTTCTTTTTCTTCTACCACTTTCCTTCCTTCGCTCTTTGCTTCCATGCTTCTTTCTCTTTTCTTTTTCTTTCCCTCTCTCCCTCTTTCTTTCTTTCTTTCCTTCCTCCCCCTCCCTCTTCCTCCCCTTTTTTCTGTATTGTCATTTAGCTTTTTTTTGTCTTTCTTTTTGGTTTTAAGTCTTTCCGCTGTTTTTTTTTTTTGGGGGGGGTGGTATGAGTGATGGTCACTTATTGGTCTGATAGGGGTATAGTGTCCAAATTTTGTGTCAATTCGTCCTGTGGTTTTTGAGTTATGTTAATCCCACAAACAAACATTACATTTTTATTTATATATTATTTGAACTTATATGCCGCCATTCCCACAAACCAACATTACATTTTTATTTACATAGATAAATAAATAAAATGTTCTGATGGCCATTGGTGACTCCTCTGACACCCCTTCATGAGCCCCCCCCCCAGGGGTCCCAAATATTTTTATTTTTATTTTTTGCCTTTTTAAGTCCCTTCCACTGTGTTTTTGTGTTTTTATGAGTGATGCTCACTCGTTGGCCTGAGAGGTGTCTTGTGTCCAAATTTGGTGTCAATTCGTCCAGTGGTTTTTGAGTTATGTTCATCCCACAAATGAACATTACATTTCTATTTACATAGACTAGCCATCCCCTGCCACACGTTGCTGTGGCCCAGTCTGGAGATCTGGAAAATAAAGTAATGGTTTCTAATGTATGTAATGTCTTTATGCTTGTGGGTAAGCAGTATTTCTTGTTGCTTCTTTGTCAGTGTTTAATCAGTTGTCCCCTTTTGAATAACCCATTCTGGAGGATGGGGCTGAGAGACCAGCAGTTGTTGCTTTGTTCCTTTTTTTACATTCAATTTATGTGATGCTTAAAGCTGTTGCCTGGATCTCACCAACACCCTGTTCTTCTGGGATTTTTTTTTTTAATGAGAAAAAGCCTTACTCCAGCATTTGGTGGAAGAGGAGGAGGAGGAGGAAACGAAAAGAGGGTCCTTTACCCCCATGAACAGCTCCCTGAGGATCAAACCAGTGATTTTGAGAAGATGACTCTTGTTAATATCCTTGTTGTTTCGATTAAGGAGGTGATAGATTTCCTGCCCCCTCCCTTCCCTTCCTAGGATATTGTTAAAGAGGTTTGCCAGCACCACCGTAAAGAATGTGCCGCATTCTTCAGATGAAATAAGGCCAATCAGTGGAATAATGAGGAAAGTAATATCTCCCCAGAGAGTCTGATTGGGTTTTCATCAAATCAGCCAACCTTTTCCAGTCATTTAAACCAGAATTCACTCCCAACGCCTTGTGTTATGTGCAGCCTCAGATCTTTCCCTTCTCTCAAGGAGAAGGGGGAAAATAATCCCTTTGTGGTTATTATTACTCCTGGTAAACGGAATAATTGGGAGGAAGGTGATGCACGCGGCGTAAGGCTCTCCTCTTCCGCCATCATGATTTGGGGAAGGGGGCCTTTATTCAAAGGGAAAACCCCACATCCGCCTCGTATATTCCATTCCAAGTCTCCACATTCAAGGAGGGGACGGCAACAACAACGGGAAGGGCCTGCCAGATGCCAAGGGAGGATTTATCCCTCTCTGACACCACCCGGCCTTTTTATTTCCGACGCATGTGCTCGTCTCCCGCGGACTCCGGCTTATTTAGCGCAAGGTCTACCGCCCCATGACAAGATACCCAATTCTTGTTGTAATTAGAGACTGACACATTTATTTTTTATTTATGCATTAATTTGGCTCTCTAGGATAAACCTCTAAAATGAGTCATTTAATTTACCAGAGGCCCAGAGAACAACAGTTACTGGGATGTTTCATTATTTCGCCCCTTTTCAATCAAAATGGCTTGCAGAAAATGCAAGTGCAGCACTGCAGAAACACATATTTGTTGTTCATTCGTTCAGTCGTCTCCGACTCTTCGTGACCTCATGGACCAGCCCACGCCAGAGCTCCCTGTCGGCCGTCACCACCCCCAGCTCCTTCAAGGTCAGTCCAGTCACTTCAAGGATTCCATCCATCCATCTTGCCCTTGGTCGGCCCCTCTTCCTTTTGCCTTCCACTTTCCCCAGCATCATTCCCTTCTCTAGGCTTTCCTGTCTCCTCATGATGTGGCCAGCTCTCACATCCGTAAGTTACTGCAGGGAATACCATGGCTTTGAAACACATATACACACACATATATACACACATGCTGCAGCGTCTCCAGCAACTACAGTTCATTTCAATGGGAAAGGTGTAGAGAGAAAGATAATGATTGCAATGTATGTAAGGTGCTAGCTAACAATACTTTAGGTTTTGTATTGTATATTGTGTGTTGAGGCCTTGGCCTTTGTAAGCCACATCGAGTCCTTCGGGAGATGTTAGCGGGGTACAAATAAAGTTAATAATAATAATAATAATAATAATAATAATAATAATAATACTGTTGCAGAACAACAGAAAGAACAGCATGACAAAGAATGAAGCCACTTAGAATCATAGAATCATAGAATCAAAGAGTTGGAAGGAGACCTCATGGGCCATCCAGTCCAACCCCATTCTGCCAAGAAGCATTCAAATCACCCCTGACAGATGGCCATCCAGCCTCTGTTTAAAAGCTTCCAAAGAAGGAGCCTCCACCACACTCCGGGGCAGAGAGTTCCACTGCTGAACGGCTCTCACAGTCAGGAAGTTCTTCCTCATGTTCAGATGGAATCTCCTCTCTTGTAGTTTGAAGCCATTGCTCCATTGCGTCCTAGTCTCCAGGGAAGCAGAAAACAAGCTTGCTCCCTCCTCCTCCCTGTGGCTTCCTCTCACATATTTATACATGGCTATCATATCTCCTCTCAGCCTTCTCTTCTTCAGGCTAAACATGCCCAGCTCCTTAAGCCGCTCCTCATAGGGCTTGTTCTCCAGACCCTTGATCATTTTAGTCGCCCTCCTCTGGACACATTCCAGCTTGTCAATATCTCTCTTGAATTGTGGTGCCCAGAATTAGACACAATATTCCAGGTGTGGTCTAACCAAAGCGGAATAGAGCATGGGGAGCATGACTTCCCTGGACCTAGACACTATGCTCCTCTTGATGCAGGCCAAAATCCCATTGGCTTTTTTTGCCGCCACATCACATTGTTGGCTCATGTTTAACTTGTTCCCCACGAGGACTCCAAGATCTTTTTCACACGTACTGCTCTCGAGCCAGGCATTGTCCCCCATTCTGTATCTTTGCATTTTGTTTTTCCTGCCTAAGTGGAGTATCTTGCATTTGTCACTGTTGAACTTCATTTTGTTAGTTTTGGCCCATCATCTCTCTAATCTGTCAAGATCGTTTTGAATCCTGCTCCTGTCCTCTGGAGTCTTGGCTCTCCCTCCCAATTTGGTGTCGTCTGCAAACTTGATGATCCTGCCTTCTAACCCTTCATCTAAGTCATTAATAAAGATGTTGAACAGGACCGGCCCAGGACGGAACCCTGCGGCACTCCGCTTGTCACTTCTTTCCAAGATGAAGAGGAAGCATTGGTGAGCACCCTCTGGGTTCGTCAATTTAACCAATTACAGATCCACCTCACCGTAGTTTTGCCTAGCCCACTTGGAGCTTGTCACACAACCCAGCAATGGGCTCTTCCAGATTGCTATAAAGGAACGTAAATTCTTATAGCTCCTTGGGTTTTGCTAGTTATTGTCACCCCAGTGTCCACTTGTTCCTTTTTTTTTTTTTGAGGGGTTATTTCTGAGTCCCCTTTGAGGGAGATAAAACAGGATATTATTATTATTATTATTATTATTATTATTATTATTATTAATAATGTCAGTAATCAGAAACTTCTCAAAGCACAGCAGGCAAAGAATCAGTACAAGAAAACTGCACTCCAAATCAGAGCTGAGAGCTGGCACAACAATGCATTGCATGGCAGTTCCTTGACAAAATTGAAGGACAAGTTGACAGGGAGAAGACCTGGTTATAGCTCATGAATAGAACACTGAAGAAGGAGAGGCCAGATTCTTGCAGCCCAGGAGCAAGCCATCAGAACCAAATGCCATTAAGGCCAGGATTGAAAAATCAGTGGATGACCCAAAATGCAGACTGTGCAAGGAAGCGGATGAAACCATGGATCATCTCCTCAGCTGCTGCAAGAAAATCGAACAAACAGACTACAAACAAAGGCACAACTCTGTGGCCCAGATGATTCACTGGAACTTATGTCACAAGTACCACCTGCCAGTAGTAAAGAACTGGTAAAGGGATCATAAACCTGCAAAAATGGTGGAAAATGAACACGCAAAAATATTGTGGGACTTTTGAATCCAGACTGACAAAGTTTTGGAACATAATACACCAGACATCACAATTGTGGAAAAGACAAAAGTTTGGATTATTGGTGTTGCCATACCAGGTGACAGTCGCATTGATGAAAAACAAAAGGAAAAACTCAGGACCAATTCTGCACAAAAAATTCTGTACAAAATTTTCTGTCAAAACATCCACATGTGAATTTTGTGTAGAATAAGTATTGACTTGCGAACAGGTTTATGAAAAGTATTTGGGTTTTGAAGATTTTCCACCAGTAGAAAGAAATTTTCTAAAGTCATTTCTTGTTTTATCTGAGAAGTAGATTAATAAAGAAAACCTTTTCTGAGCTATGTATTGTCGAAGGATTGTTGTAAGTTTTTCGCGCTGTATGGCCATGTTCCAGAAGCATTCTCTCCTGATGTTTCGCCTGCATCTATAGCAAGCATCCTCAGAGGTTTTGACTTCACAACCTCTGAGCATGCCTGCCCTAAATACAAGCGAAACGTCAGGAGAAAATGCTTCTGGAACATGGCCATACAGCCCGAAAAACTTACAGCAACTTTTCTGAGCTAGTACCCAAATTATGACATACTTACCATCTTTTAGGGACAAACCGAAATCTTATCCTGTTCCCCCATCCTTTTAATGATATTTAAGACATAGCATAATTGTTTTTAGATACTGTTTTATGTGCTGGCTTCAAACTTCCATTCTGTGCTTTTATTACATTTCAGCATTGCATTTTTATGGGAATTACTTGGTTATTTTTACTGTTGTTTTCAGCTGCCTTAAAGCTGTTTGCTGTGAAAGGTAGAACATAAATCCTATAAATAAATATGCTAAATTTACAGGAGAAATATTATTAGCAGTCACGGGGATACTGTGACTTATATGATTGTGGCAGACAGGGTTCTGTTTGCTAAATGCTAGAAAGAAGGTGAAAAATAATGCTTGCTAAGGAATGGGTGCAGAAAGTGGAGGACTACATAAACAAGTCTAAAACAAACTAATCTTTTTGATGTAAAAAGGAGACAATTAATAAATGTCTTCCTATCAAAACTGAAAAATCTCTATTCAACTGTGGAATGTAAAGGAAATACAGATATAATGTTGTCTGTAAATGAAAGGCTGGAACGCTATTCAGCAATTATGAGGTGATAAGACTCACATTCTTGGTTGTTAATGACCAAATGTGCTCCCCAAATCTACCTCTTAAGTCTCCGGCCCAGTTTACCTGTCCGAACGGATTCTCCCCTATGAACCATCAAGGTTGTTAAGATCTTCTGGAGGGGCCCTGCTCTTGGTCCCACCACCTTCGCAATCGAGAAGGGACAGGGCCTTCTCGGTGGTGGCCCCTCTGCTCTGGAACTCTCTCCCATTGGAGATTACAACTGCCCCTTCCCTCCTGACCTTTAGAAAGTTGGTGAAAACCTGGCTTTGGGATCTGGCATTTGATGAGTGAGGCAATGGCTTTTGACCACACGGACGGATGGGGATAAATAGTGATTTTTATGCTAACGACTTGGCTTTATATAATTATATGATAGTACTTTAATGTGTTTATATTAGTGTATTATTGATGTGATGTTTTTAAACTATTGTGTATGAACCCCCTTGTTGTAAACCGGCCTGAGTCCCTCATTGGAGGTGAGAAGACCGGTATATAAAAGTTCTAAACAAACAAACAAATAAATAAAATAAGTGGTATCAAAGCAGAAGGGTTCCTGAGATGCTGGAGATTAGGAGGCTGGAAAGTAATGCAGTTTGGAAGAAGTGCACTTGCATCATCCTCCTCTCCTAAAGGACATAGTCTAGGGCAGTGTTTCTCAACCTGGGGGTCGGGGCCCCTGGGGGGGTCGCGAGGGGGCATCAGAGGTGTCGTCGAAGACAATCAGAAAACTCAGTATTTTCCGTTGGTCAAGGGGGTTCCGTGTATCAAGTTTGGCCCAATTCTATCGTTGGTGGAGTTCGGAAAACTCTTTGATTGTACGCGAACTATACATCCCAGTAATTACAAATCCCAAAGGTCAATGTCTATTTTCCCCAAACTCCACCAGTGTTCACATTTGGGCATATTGAGTATCAGTGCCAAGTTTGGTCCAGATCCATCATTGTTTGAATCCACAGTGCTCTCTGGATGTAGGTGAACTACAACTCCAAAACTCAAGGTCAATGCCCACCAAACCCTGCCAGTATTTTCCCTTGTTCATGGGAGTTATGTGTGCCAAATTTGGTTCAATTCCATCATTGGTGGAGTTCAGGATCCTCTTTAATTGCAGCTGAACTATAAATCCCAGAAACTACAACTCCCAAATGACAAATGACTCCCCCCAACCCCACCAGTATTCAGATTTGGGTGTATCAGGTATTTGTGCCCAGATTGATCCAGTGAATGAAAATACATCCTGCATATCAGATATTTACATACATAATAAGGTAAAGGTAAAGGTAGTCCCCTGACATTAAGTCCAGTCATGTCTGACTCTGGGGTGTGGTGCTCATCTCCATTTCTAAGCCGAAGAGCCAGCGTTGTCCGTAGACACCTCCAAGGTCATGTGGCCGGCATGACTGCATGGAGCGCCGTTACCTTCCCGCCGAGCGGTACCTATTGATCTACTCACATTTGCATGTTTTCGAACTGCTAGGTTGGCAGAAGCTAGGGCTGACAGCGGAAGCTCACGCCGCTCCCCGGAATCGAACCTGCGACCTTTCGATCAACAAGCTCAGCAGCTCAGTGCTTTAACCCACTGCGCCACCGGGCAAAATTACAGTTATGAACTAACAACAAAAGTAATTTTATGGTTGGGGGTCACCACCACATGAAGAACTGTATTAAGGGGTCGCGGCAGGTTGAGAACCACTGGTCTAGGGGATGCTGGGAGCTGTAGTCTGGAAGAGAGTGTGGATATCCTATTGTCTGTTCTGTTTGCCAGGGGAGTTGTTTTTGCGGATGCGCTGTAGCATCTTTTTGCTTTTTTGGATTTTTAAGTCCCTTCTGCTGTGCTTTTCAGTGTTTTTATGAGTGATGGTCACTTGTTGGCTTGAGAGGTGTATTGTGTCCAAATTTGGTGTCAATTCGTCCAGTGGTTTTTGAGTTATGTTAATCCCACAAACAAACATTACATTTTTATTGATATAGATATATGTGAGAAAAGATCCACATTCTCTCTCGCTTTCTCTCTCATATACACACATATATATATATGGGGCTTGGGTGATCAAGAAAAAATGTTTCTAAACTTGTTTCGGATGTTGGGGGCACTGGCGATTCGATTTTGAAATAATTTCTGAAATTTTCTTGACAAAAAGATTAGAAATGGCAGAAATTCGAATTGCTTCATTTGTTTCGTTAATGGAAGGTGCCCCTCCCTCCCTCCAAAACCATTAGAATCAAAGAGTTGAAAGAGACCTCATGGGCCATCCAGTCCAACCCCAAGAAGCAGGAATATTGCATTCAAATCACCCCTGACAGATGGCCATCCAGCCTCTGCTTAAAAGCTTCCAAAGAAGGAGCCTCCACCACAATCCGGGGCAGAGAGTTCCACTGCTGAACGGCTCTCACAGTCAGGAAGTTCTTCCTAATGTTCAGATGGAATCTCCTCTCTTGTAGTTACGAAATTAAGTAACTTTGACACAGTCAGAAAGCCTAAACAAACAGTTTTAAAATCTCGTGGTTTCCTTCCCTGGCGGCAATGCAGAGGGACGAGGTGGCCGTGGCTAAGTGACAGCTCTTCTGAAGGCCACTGGGGGCGTGGCCTTCAGGAAGAGCTGTTCTTGGCCACGCCCAACTCGTCCCTCTTCAGTGCCGTATTCACCGCCAGCCAGGGAAGGGAAACTGCAAGATTTAAAACTAACAGGGAAGGGAAACTGCAAGATTTTAAAAATGTGGCCTTCAAGAATGGAAACCGCGAGGCTTTGCCAAAGTTGCTTAATTGTTCTAAAAATCAAAATAACTATGGGAGACATCCGAAAATAATTCCGAACAATGGGTAAGTGGTTTAAATTCGGAATTACTCCTCCCACTATTCCTGCATTGCTTGAAATTGGCTCAAAAGGTATTTTTTTTCCTAAATAATAATGATTTAAGAAGATAACTACTGTTGGAGTTACATTCCAGGACCTCCCATAATAAGTGAAAATTCACAAAGTAGGGACACTATATATGTGTGTGTATTAGGGCTGGGTAACCACGGAAAAATTTGTTTCTAAACTCGATTCGTTATTAGGGGGTTTTTGCCTTTCGTTTTTTAAAAGAATTCCGAAATTTTTCTTTAAAAAAGTTCGAAATATACGAAATTTCAGAAATTACAAAACAATTACGAAACAATTACGAATCAATTTGTTAATGGCGGACGCGATTGCGCAATATGCAAAAAAACCTCCAAATGGGACAGGGGGAACTTCTGAAGCTTCCCTCTCCCTCTGTTGTTGACTGTTGGTGTGATAATTTATTTTTTTATCACTGATAAAACAAACAACAACCCTAAAACTTGCACCAGACATACGGAAACAATTACGAAACAATTACGAAACAATTTCGAAACAATTTCGAAACAATTTCGAAACAATTACGAAACAATTACAAAATAAATTGAAAAATTTGTTTCGATTTTTAATTGCTCCTGCATGGCTCGATATCGGATCGTAAGCTAATTTAAATACGAATTAATAACAAATTACGAAATTAACGAACGAA
>NW_026847993.1:44137412-44222412 GCF_025583915.1 Anolis sagrei ordinatus
CTGCGATGCACAAACACATTACGAATGTTTCTGGTAAGCTTCTGAGGAGCGTGGGGCTATCACATCACCGAAAGAAATTATGACCATGAACACTCATGCCTAGTTATCTACAAGGTATCCGTGCTTGACATTGAAAAGAGGGGAGGATGGACATGAGGATGGAGAGTAGCCGGGGAGGGGGAGCAAGAGGGGAAGGACATGTTTTGCATGTGAAAGTTTTCCAAAGGAAGGGAGTTCTGTCCCCCCCGCCAGTCCTCCTCCCACACTACTCAGCAAATGATTCAGAGCCTTCAGCGTGATTTCATCTGTGCAGGCTCTAATCCACTTACTTAATGAAATACATAATTAACATATTATAATTGCAGTAAAGATGGTTTTGACAGAAATCATTTCCCGTATCTAATACCGTGGTAATTTAATCTGTTCCCCACTCCCTAACACGACCCTCCGTGATTAAGTTTCATAAGATTTTTTTTGATTGATTGATTCATCTGACGTGCCCGGGCCCTGCTCAAGGAGTGGCTGTCAGTTTCCAGAGAGTCACATGACGCCCTGGCAGATGGCGGCACAGAGGCTTTTGCTTTGTCTCTCTGTGGGGTCTTCCCTCCTCCTCCCCCCTCGACACCGGGCACGTTGCTTCCCTCTCGCTCTCCGCCTTGATAATCCCAATGAATCTCGCCTTGATCCACTAAACTGCTACATGTTATTAAACAAGTGCTTGTATTGGCTTGCGGGTGCAGGCACTCACCTCAAACCTATATGTGCCACATGCATGCAAAGGCACATACCTCAAGACAAGAGTGATCACATGGTTACATTAAGGGTGCATCTAACCCAGTGTTTCTCCACCTTCCTAATGACGTGACCCCTTAATAAGTTCCTTTTGGTGTAGTGACCCCCAACCATAACATTATTTTTGTTGCTACTTCGTAACTCTAATTTTGCTACTGTTATGAATCGTAATATTAATATCCGATATGTAGGATGTATTTTAATTCACTGGACCAAATTTGGCACAAATAACCAATAAACCCAAATTTGAATACTGGTGGGATTGGGGGGATTGATTTTCTCATTTGGGAGTTGTAGTTGCTGGGATTTATAGTTCACCTACAATCAAAGAGCATTCTGAACTCAACTCCACCAACTATGGAATTGAACCAAACTTGGTACACAGAACTCCCACGAGTTTGGGGAAAATAGACCTTGATATTTGGGAGTTGTAGTTGCTGGGATCTATAGTTAACCTACAATCAAAGAGCATTTTGAGCACTACCAATGATGGAATTGAACCAAACTTGGCACACAGAACTCCCATGACCAACAGAAAATACTGGAAAGGTTTGATGGGCAATGACCTTGAGTTTTGGAGTTGTAGTTCACCTATATCTAGAGAGCACTGTGGACTCAAACAATGATGGACCTGGGCAGAGGCGGCTCAACCCATTACGCAAAGTAAGCATTTGCAGTATAGTTGATTTTGCCCAGGGGCGCTCTAGAGGCGCTCTTGGGGGAAAATAGACCTTGACATATGCTAGTTACTGGGATGTATAGTTCACCTACAATCAAAGAGCATTCTGAACTCCACCAATGATGGAATTGAACCAAATATGGCACACAGAACTCCCACGACAACAGAAAATATATATCAGTGATTGGTAGGGGGGTGGGTGGGTGGGTGCCAAAATACTGTTTGCTTACCATTGAAAATTACCTAGGGCCGCCTCTGGACCTGGGCCAAACATGGCATGAATACTCAGTATTCACAAATGTGAACACTGGTGAAGTTTTTGGGAAAACACACCTTGACATTTGGGAGTTGTAGTTGCAGAGATTTATAGTTCACCTTTAATCAAAGAGCATTCTGAACCCCACCAACAGTAGAATTAGACCAAACTTCCCACACAGAACCTCCAAGATCAACAGAAAATACTGTATTTTCTGGTGGTCTTTGGCATCCCCTCTGACACCCCCTCCTGCCCCCCCCCCAGGGGTCCTGACCCACAGGTTGAGAAACGCTGATCTAACTTGTAGAATAAATATAGAGTGATGCCACCTTAATTGGCATTTGTGGAGGAAAGAAACACACCTCTGGGTTAAAATGTTGTAAAACAATGTTTTTGGGTTGGAATGTTCCTCTAGCAACAGCAAGAATATTCCTGTGGACTGGACAGCAAAATCATGCCAATCCAACTGGATAGCCCCTCATGGGGGTCTTCTTCCAGGGGCAAACCAAGAATGGGCAACTTGGAAGTTGATGTATTTTCAAAGGCTTTCATGGCCAGAATTACTGGGCTGTTGTGTTTTCCAGGCTGCATGGCCATGTTCCAGAAGCATTTTCTTCTGACATTTTGCCTGCATCTCACAACTTCTGAGGATGCCTTTGGCCATAAATGCAGGTGAAACATCAGGAAGGAATGCTTCTGGAACAAGACCATACAGCCTGGAAAACTCAGTGCATAACACTATATAACACAATTTGAAAGATTTTCTGTTGCTGCCTGTAATGTGTTATTTCCTGTTTAACAATGTGATACATACTTTGAAAGTAGTTGTTATACTTCAGAAACTTGGTTTTTGTGGCTGCCGCAAAGTATGTCGAATTGGTTGAGACTCAATGAGATATTAATTAATTTATTTATTTCATATACTTGTACCCCACCCTTCTCACCCCCGAGGGGGGACTCAGGGCAGCCTCACAGCAAACACCATTCAATACCATCACAATGATAAAAGCAATCAACACATTCATTAAAACAGAACATTAAATAAATAGTTGTTAAAACATGCCAGTTATAATCAGAGTCCGGGTCAATTCATTGTCACTTTGAATTGTTTATGTCTTCTTTTCACTAGTTGCTATTAAATGGTCAAACGCAAGGTCCCACAACCAAGTCTTGAGTTTCTTTCTGAAGGATAGGAGAGAAGTGGCTAATCTGATATCTCTGGGGAGGGAATTCCACAGACAGGAGGCCGCTGCTGAGCAGGCCCTGTCCTTCGTCCCCACCAATCGTGGTGGGATTGAGAGCAGGGCCTCTCCAGATGATCTTAAACTTCGTGATGGTTTGTAACAGGAGATACGTTTGGACAGGTAGTCTGGGCCAGAACCATTTAGGGCCTTAAACATTAAAACCAGCACTTTGAATTGTGCTCAGTAGCAGATTGGCAGCGTGTGGAGCTGGCGTAACTAGAGGAGTTGTATGCTCCTTGTACGCTGCTTCGGTGAACAGCCTGGCTGCTCATCGTAGGACTAGTCGAAGCTTCTGGGCAGTCTTCAAAGGCAGGTCCATGTAGAGTGTGTTGCAGTAGTCTATTCGGGATGTAACAAGATATTCATTGAAAAACTAGAGCAAAATCTGCTGCTGGATGTTCTTTCCACAAAAACTGTTTTTGCAGTTTAATAAACCTTTCCCATGTTTTTATGGTAGAACCAATTAGGAAATGACATTTATAACCGAGGAACAAAAATCATGCTATGTGATGTAATTGGTCCTGAAGAGTACTCATGACTTGAAATGGTCCAAAAAAATTGTTCCTTGCTTTTCCTTTCCAGGTCAAGGTTTTTTGGTGAAATCTAAAGCATTTATGTAACCTGCTGCTTGGAGGAATTTGGCAGCATAATTCCAGGAATCCAGACCTGACCTATAAAGTCCTAAATGGCTCACACCTCAAACACCATTAAAGATCAGCCTCCGCCCATCTGTCACACGGAGCCCCATCCCTGCGCCGGAGAATTCCCTGTTGATTATCCCATCTGCATGTCGAATCCAGACAGAAGGAGCATTTAACTAGGCATTCTCAGTGGTTATCCCACAACCATAAAACTCCCTTCCCTTGGGGATTTGAAACCAGAATAGCAACGCTTTTCTCAGAACTGTTGTAAGACCTTTCTGTTTGATTTGGCTTTGGGTTGCCAAGGGTAATCTTTTTTTATTTTTGTTCAATCTGGTTTTAAGGGAAATTACCGCTATATGAATTATACGTGCGTGCAATGGCAGAGGAACAGAGAGAGATAGGAAAGAAAGAACATGAACTGATTCAGTATTG
The DNA here is from genome assembly GCF_025583915.1 of Anolis sagrei ordinatus. Taxonomy (NCBI): domain Eukaryota; kingdom Metazoa; phylum Chordata; class Lepidosauria; order Squamata; family Anolidae; genus Anolis; species Anolis sagrei. Next base: position 44,141,460 of record NW_026847993.1, read on the forward strand.
CTTCCTGTCTACATTTTGAGAGAAACTGCAGAAGTAAACAGAAGTATTTGGGTTTGGGAAGGTGTGAGGAGGAGGTCAACTATGGAAAGGGCTAGGGAAAAGTTCTCTGTGGTCCACACCAGGTTGTAGTGCTGTCATTGGGCAAATCACAGGATTCTGCAGGATGGAATCACAGTTGCTCAGGTAGAATTCCACTGTTATAACTGTGCAAATCCCAAGATTCTATATTAGGGCTGGGCGGTTTCGTTTCGTAATTTCGTAATTCGTTAAAAATTCGTTATTTTTTTTAATAACGAAGCGATAACGAACCATTCAGGAGCATCTAAAAAACGAAACGAATTTTTAAATTTGTTTCATAATTGCTTCGTATTCGTTTCGAAATCATTTCGAAATCGTTTCGTTATTATTTTCGCATGTCTGGGGCAAGTTTTATAGCTGTTGTTTGTTTAATCAGTGAAAAAAAATTATAAATATCACACCACCAGTCAACAACAGAGGGAGAGGGAAGCTTCAGAAGTTCCCCCTGTCCCATTTGGAGGTTTTTTAGTGTATTTTGAGGTCGCGTCCGCAATTAACGAATCAATTTGTATTCGTTTCGTATTCGTTTTGTAATTTTACGAAATTTCGTAAATATCGAACTTTTTTAAAGAAAAAATTCGGAATTCTTTTAAATATCGAAACGCAAAAAACCCCAAAAACGAATCGAGTTTAGAAACAAATTTTTCCGTGGATGCCTCAAGCCAGCTTTCATTTATTGAGATGATAATCCTTCCCAAATATCCACGGTGTACACTGAATTAACTTTACTGTGCCAACCAGAGGCGGCCCTGAGTAATTTTTAACAGTAAGCAAACAGTATTTTGTCGCCCCCCCCAACCAATCACTGATATATATTTTCTGTTCTTTCGTGGGAGTTCTGTGTGCCATATTTGGTTCAATTCCATCATTGGTGGAGTTCAGAATGCTCTTTGATTGTAGGTGAACTATACATCCCAGTAACTACAACTCGCATATGTCAAGGTCTATTTTCCCCCAAGAGCACCTCAAGAGCGCCCCTGGGCAATATCAACTATACTGCAAACACTTACTTTACAGTTCCTCATGTTGTGGTGACCCCCAACCATCACATTATTTTTGTTGCTACTTCATAACTGTAATTTCGCTACTGTTATGAATCATCATGTAAATATCTGATATGCAGGATGGATTTTCATTCACTGGACCAAATTTGGCACAAATACCCAATACGCCCACATTTGAATACTGGTGGGGTTGGAGGAGATTGATGTTGTCATTTGGGAGTTGTAGTTGCTGGGATTTATAGTTCGCCTACAATCTAAGAGCTTTCTGAACTCCGCCAATGATGGAATTGAATCAGACCTGGCCACACAGAAATCCCATGACCAACAGAAAATACTAGAAGTTTGGTGGGCATTGACCTTGAGTTTGGGAGTTGTAGTTCACCTACATCCAGAGAGCACTGTGGACTGAAACAATGATGGATCTGGACCAAACTTGGCACAAACACTCAATTCGCCCAAATATGAACACAGATGGAGTTTGGGGGAAATAGACCTTGACATTTGGGAGTTGTAGTTGCTGGGATTTATAGTTCACCTACAATCAAAGAGCATTCTGAACCCCACCAATGATAGAATTAGGCCAAACTTCCCACATAGAACCCCCATAACCAACAGAAAATATTGTATATTCTGATGATCTTCGGGGGTCCCTCTGACACCCCCTTCCGACCCCCAGGTTGAGAAACACTGTTCTATATAATGGAGTCATGACTGTCCAAGAAGTGTTCTTGTGCTATAATTGGGCAATCTCAGGATTCCATAAGATGCAATCATGACTGTCCAGGAAGAGCTGTTGTGGTATAATTGTGCAAATCCTAGAATTCTATAAGATGCAACCATGACTGCTATTGTAGAGTTGTAGCATTATAATCATGCATATCCTTACTTTCTTCCTTACTTAGATGATCCTTTGTAGCCCAAGGATGATGGTCCTCTGAGTGTAGTGTCTTGGCGATGGGTCTGTAGGTTGTGGAGCCCTATTCTTGATCTCCCGTAGTGATGACATTGGTTTTCAGGTGGAAGGCGGCCCGGTCAGGGTTGGCTTGGCATGTTTCTTCCTTTTGCCCTCCATTCGTGCCTCTTCGAATTCTGCAGCACTGCTGGTCACAGCTGACCTCCAGTTAGAGCGTTTGAGGATAAAGGTTCCCAGTTCTTGGTGCCTATGCCACAGTTTTTAAGGTAGGCTTTAAGCTCATCTTTAAATCTCTTTTCCTATCCACCAACTTTACATTTCCTGTTCTTGAGATTTTTTAATAGCACTTTTATTTTTATTTTTTATTTATGATATTCATAGCCCTCCTTTCTCAACCATACGGTGACTCAAGGCGGGTAACAGATTGGCACAATTTGATGCCATGCATTTATAAAAGTGCAATTAAAAACAGTCAACATAACAATATAAAAGCATATATAAAAACCATTAAAACATGTTCTCCACATATAATCATCGGTGTCCTGTTAAAAACGTTTTCCAGTAACATTATCTGGCCATACCATGTTCATCATTCATAGTTCCATGTTACCTATTCCACTGCATTCTCAAAAGCTTGCTCAAAGAGCCAAGTTTTAACCTTTTTTGGAAAGTCAGGTGGGAGAGGGATGATCTAATATCCCTGGGGAGGGAGTTCCATAGCCATGGGGCCAACACTAAGAAGACCCTGTCCCCACCAATCACACTTGCAAGGCAGGCCGGATCAAGAGCAGGGTCTCCCCAGACAATCTTAAACTCCTAGATAGTTCATAAGGAGAGATATGTTTGGACAGGTAATGTCACAATGCCAGGGCTCTGCCTGATTCAGGTAGAGATGAACCAAACAAAAACCCAGTTTGTATCAAGCAGTTTAATTAAAACAGCACTTACTTTCTGGCTGTTTTAATAGTCCAAAATATCAAACATAAAGATTGCACTCAGCCACAGAATATAAAACAAAAACAGCAAACACTGTTGCAGGTTCAAGATAACACCGTAGTCAAAAGGCCCAGTCCAGTGGTCAAATGCCGAGAGTTCAATAAACAAAGTCCAAGGATCAAGAATCTATACTGTAGTCAAAAGCTAGTCCAAAGATTCAAGCTTCCAGGATTCCAAAGGTTCAGGAGATAGGTCAGGACACCAAAAATCACAAACCTGGGGGAAAACCAGCAGCATCTACCACCAAAATAAGACAAATACTTTTCTCCTGAAGATCAGTCCCAAGGCTAGCTCCTTATATCCAGAAACACCCAGCTCCAACCCATCTCTTGCATATCTCCACCCTTAATTGCTTTCATCCATGAACTCTTACTTACAGATTACTCAACCCTTTAGAACTAAGACTTACATTAACCTTTCCATCACCAACTGCTAAGCCTACCACCAACCACCATCAACTGCAGAACATGATACATGACAGGTAAAATGGACCAGAACCGTTTAGGGCAGTGGTTTTCAACCTGGGGTCCCCAGATGTTTTTGGCCTACAACTCCCAGAAATCCCAGCCAGTTTACCAGCTGTTAGGATTTCTGGGAGTTGAAGGCAGGGGCGGCTCATCCATTATGCAAAGTAAGCGGTCTCAGTACACTTTTTTTTGCCAGGGGCGCAGAGGCGCCTCTGTAAATGCCCCTCAACACCACTTGAGGAGCGCCCCCTCGGCTCACAACAGCCCTAGCAGTCCGGGGGAAGCCTCAGCAACCTATTATGCAAAGTAAGTTGATTTTGCCCAGGGGCGCTCTTGAGGTGCTCTTGGGAGAAAATAGACCTTGACATATGCGAGTTGTAGTTACTTGGAAGTATAGTTCACCTACAATCAAAGAGCATTCTGAACTCCACCAATGATGGAATTGAACCAAATATGGCACACAGAACTCCCACGACGAACAGAAAATATATATCAGTGATTGGTGGGGGGGGGGGATGCCAAAATACTGTTTGCTTACCGTTGAAAATTACCTAGGGCCGCCTCTGGCTAAGGGCAAGGATGGTTGAGAACCACTGGTTTAGGGCTTTATAGGCTAAATCCAGCACTTTGCATTGTGCCCGGTAGAAAATTGGCAGCCAGTGGAGCTGGCGCAACAGAGGAATAGTGTGCTCCCTGAGCGCCACCCTTGTTAGTAACCTGGCTGCTGCCCATTTTATGAATATATGGCCTCAAATTGTGCCAATCTATAACTCGCTTTGAGTTGCCACATGGTTGAGAAAGGGGGGCTATAAATGTTGTGAATAAATAAATATTAGGGCTGGGCGGTTTCGTTTCGTTAATTCATAATTCGTTAAAAATTCGTTATGTTTTTTGTTAATGAAGCGATAACGAACCATTCTGGAGCAACTTAAAAACGAAACGAATTTTTCAATTCGTTTCGTAAATGCTTCGTATTTCGTTATGTATTCGTTTCGTTATTGGTTTGAGGTCGTTTCGTTATTATTTCCGCATGTCTGGGGCAAGGTTTATAGTTGTTTTTTGTTTAATTAGTGAAAAAAAATTATAATATCACACCAACAGTCAACAACAGAGGGAGATGGAAGCTTCAGAAGTTCCCCCTGTCCCATTTGGAGGTTTTTTAGCGTATTGCGCGGTCGCGTCCGCCATTAACGAATCGATTCGTTATTGTTTCGTTATTGTTTTGTAATTTTTTTACCATTTACGAAATTTCGTAAATATCAAACTTTTTTTTAAAAAAAATCGGAATTCTTTTAAATATCGAAACGCAAAAAACCCAAAAAACGAATCGATTTTAGAAACAAATTTTTCCGTTGTTACCCAGGCCTAATAAATATAATTACATCAAAGGAAAGGGTTTCCCGGATTTTCCCACTGAGACCTAGATTCCTGTCTGCAAACCTCCCCCTAGAATACAGCCTGGGTCCCCACATCTGCATGAAGGCTCAAATGGAACCAGATACCGGCAGAGAATTCTCATTTTCCTCCTCCTCGGAGGAGGAGGGAACGTGCTGTTGTGAGTGGCAAGTGTACACGGACACCACCGCCTCAACTGCCAATATGTTATGAGGGCTTGGTAACAATCTGGAGTCTCTGGGGAGCTCTGCTGCAGTTCAAGTGAGTATCAGACAGAGAGAAAACAATTTCTGGTGCCAATAACGCCGCACAGATGAAAAATGTTTTAATATTTGAAGCTGCTTTATGGCAGAAGCAATGACAGTGATGGAGTCAATGTCAGCTTTTTTCCTTTAAATGTCATCTTTCGTCTAGGAGGTTTTTCCCTCCCTCCTCCTGGGCTGCTCCGGAGGCAAGCGAGCCTTGGTGCCTGGCTGTTTGCAACCATTGATCATTGATTTTATTCTAAATGGAAAGCTTGCCAGAAGACGAGAAAATCTTGAATTTATTAGGATTTCTTTAAGAGGCACTTTACCTCAACAGTTCTCATTACCGTCTTTACAGTGTTACTTATTTTTCTTTTTATGTCATGTGATTTGTTAAGGGTTGGTACTCGGAAAACAATATGCGATTAAACCCCATTGTGTGCGCTACCATTTGCCAACATTAAAGGAAGAGAAGCCTTCGAGATGGCGAAAGAAGGCTGTCAAGTGTTTAAGCAGCGAGAGAAGTCTGCCTCCGAAGCCATTGTTTGAAATGTGTAGAGCTTTGTTTGGGGTTATTGAGTGCAGGATTTGGAATCGTTGCTTTTATTAAATAAGGACGCTCTGCAATTAGAGCAGCTTACAATCCCCAAACAATGGTATTCCCCATAGTAACCTATGGATAAGGAAGACTGAGCAAAGGAAGAGAGATGCTTTTGAACTGTGGTATTGCAGGAAAGATCTGAGAGTGCCTTGGACTGCGAGAAGATCCAACCAGTCCATCCTCCAGGAAATAAAGCCCGACTGCTCATTGGAGGGAAGGATAGTAGAGACAAAATTGAAGTACTTTGGCCACATCATGAGAAGACAGGAAAGCTTAGAGAAGACAATGATGCTGGGGAAATGGAAGGAAAAAGGAAGAGGGGCCGACCAAGGGCAAGATGGATGGATTGCATCCTTGAAGTGACTGGATTGACCTTGGAGCTGGTGACAGGCCGACAGGGAGCTCTGGCATGGGATGGTCCATGAGGTCACGAAGCGTCAGAAGCGACTGAACAAATAAACAACAACACAATCCCCAACATACAGTCTATTTGTCTATCATATGAGCACCATGCTCACAATGCCTATTTAGAATCTAGACTTTATAGGTGTCTCTATAAAAGGTAAAGGTTTTCCCCTGACATTAAGGTTGGTCATGTCCGACTCTGAAGACAATGATGCTTGGGAAAATGGAAGGAAAAAGGAAGAGGGGCTCGACCAAGGGCAAGATGGATGGATGGTATCCTTGTAGTGACTGGCTTGACCTTGAAGGAGCTGGGGGTGGTGATGGCTGACAGGGAGCTCTGGCATGGGATGGTCCATGAGGTCACGAAGCGTCAGAAGCGACTGAACAAATAAACAACAACACAATCCCCAACATACAGTCTATTTGTCTATCATATGAGCACCATGCTCACAATGCCTATTTAGAATCTAGACTTTATAGGTGTCTCTATAAAAGGTAAAGGTTTTCCCCTGACATTAAGTTTGGTCATGTCCGACTCTGAAGACAATGATGCTTGGGAAAATGGAAGGAAAAAGGAAGAGGGGCTGACCAAGGCCAAGATGGATGGATGTTGTCCTTGTAGTGATTGGCTTGACCTTGAAAGAGCTGGGGGTGGCCATGGCCACCAGGGAGCTCTGGCATGGGATGGTCCATGAGGTCACGAAGCGTCAGAAGCGACTGAACAAATAAACAACAACACAATCCCCAACATACGGTCTATTTATCTATCATATGAATACCATGCCCACAATGTCTGTTTAGAATCTAGCCTCTATGGGTGCCTCTATAAAAGGTAAAGGTTTTTCCCTGACATTAAGGTTGGTCATGTCCGACTCTGAAGACAATGATGCTTGGGAAAATGGAAGGAAAAAGGAAGAGGGGCTGACCAAGGCCAAGATGGATGGATGTTGTCCTTGTAGTGACTGGCTTGACCTTGAAGGAGCTGGGGGTGGCCACAGCCAACAGGGAGCTCTGGCATGGGATGGTCCATGAGGTCACGAAGCATCGGAAGTGACTGAACGAGTAAACAACAACAACACAATCCCCAATGTACGGTCTATTTATCTATCATATGAATACCATGCCCACAATACCTATTTTGAATCTAGCCTCTATGGGCGCCTCTATAAAGGTAAAGGTTTTTCCCTGACATTAAGGCCGTCATGTCTGACTCTGAAGACAATGATGCTTGGGAAAATGGAAGGAAAAAGAAAGAGGGGCTGACCAAGGCCAAGATGGATGGATGTTGTCCTTGTAGTGACTGGCTTGACCTTGAAGGAGCTGGGGGTGACCACAGCCAACAGGGAGGTCTGACATGGGATGGTCCATGAGGTTACGAAGCATCAGAAGTGACTGAACGAATAAACAACAACAACACAATCCCCAACGTACGGTAGAAGACTATGATGCTTGGGAAAATGGAAGGAATCAGGAAGAGGGGCTCACCAAGGGCAAGATGGATGGATGGTATCCTTGACGTGACTGGTTTGACTCTGAAGGAGCTGGTAGTGGTAGTCAGGTCAGCCCCCTCCCTCTTGTCCTTTAGAAGGATGATAAAAACATGGCTGTGGGACCGAGCCTTTGGGACTGAGCAATGAAGCAGCGATAGGAACCCTTAGAGTGCCAACCAAATTCGATATGGTTGTTGAGATAGTTTTAACTAGTGGATTTTAACACCAAGATATGTGATTTTAATGCTTTTGTATGTGCATGGTCTAATATGTTTCGGCATTGAATGTTTGCCATTTATATGTTATGCTCCACCCTGAGTCCCCTTCGGGGTGAGAAGGGCGGAATATAAATGCTTTAAATAAACAAATAAACAAATAAATAAATAGCCTTCGACAATAAATAAATAAATACGAGGAACTTATTAAGGCAGTGTTTCTCAACCTTCCTAATGCCGCGACCCCTTAATACAGTTCCTCATGGTGTGGTGACCCCCAACCATAACATTATTTTCGTTGCTACTTCATAACTGTAATTTTGCTACTGCTATGAATCGTAATGTAAATATTAGGCCTGGGTAACAACGCAAAAATTTGTTTCTAAAATCGATTTGTATTTGGGTTTTTTTGTTTCGATATTTAAAATAATTACAAAATTTTCCCTTAAAAAAGTTCGGTATTTACGAAATTTCGTTAATATTTACAAAACATTTTGTAAAGATGGCGCCCTTTTTTTCCAATATTTTTTCAATATTTTTAATTTAATTATTAATTTAGTAGAATAGGGAGGAGAAATTATTATTAAGGAGGGAAGGCAGGCACTCACTCTGGCGGGCTCCCCAAAGGTCATCTAGTCCAGCCCTCTGCTAAGGTTTCAATGCGGAATTGGAGGAAGGGGCTCCCCAAAGGCCATCTAGTCCAGCCCCCTCCTAAGGTTTCAATGCGGAATTGGGAGAAGGGGCTCCCCAAAGGCCATCTAGTCCAGCCCTCTGCTAAGGTTTGAATGCGGAATTGGAGGAAGGGGCTCCCCAAAGGCCATCTAGTCCAGCCCCCTCCTAAGGTTTCAATGCGGAATTGGGAGAAGGGGCTCCCCAAAGGCCATCTAGTCCCGCCCTCTGCTATGGTCTCAATGCGAAATTGGGAGAAGGGCTCCCCAAAGGCCATCTAGCCCAGCCTTCCGCTAAGGTTTCAGTGCGGAATTGGGAGAACGAAGCACACCCACCGCAAAGGTGAGGAAGGAGGGACGGGCCGCCTTCCCGCTGAGGGTCGCTCGCCCTCTCGCTCGCTTGCTCAGCCGGCGCCTTCCCCGCCCTCTCCTCCTCCTCCTCCTCCTCCTCCTCCTCTTTCAGGCTCTGACTGGCTAAGGAGAGGAGAGAGAGGAGAGCTCCCAGCAAGCATCTCGCCAAGCCATCTTACGTATTTCTGAAATGGACGGAAATACAAAAATATTTGGCGCATGCCGTTTCGATATTTAAAACACTTCCGGGTTTAAAAATAAGTTTTGTAATCGTTTTGTAATTGCTAAAATTAACGAATATTTAACGAATTACAAAATTAACGAACGAAACCGCCCAGGCCTAAAAAAGTAAATATCTGATATGCTGGATGTATTTTCATTCAGTGGACCACATTTGGCACAAATACCCAATACGCCCAAATTTGAATGCTGGTGGGGTTGGGAGAAGTTGATTGGTTTTGTCATTTGGGAGTTGTAGTTGCTGGGATTTATAGTTCACCTATATTCAAAGAGCATTCTGAACTCTACCAATGATGGAATTGAACCAAACTTGGCACACAGAACTCCCATGACCAACAGAAAATACTGGGGTTTGGTGGGCATTGACCTTGAGTTTTGGAGTTGTAGTTCACCTGCATCCAGAGAGCACTGTGGACTCAAACAATGATGGATCTGGACCAAACTTGGCACGAATACTCAATATGCCCAAATGTGAATACTGGTGGAGTTTGGGGGAAATAGACCTTGCCCTCTGGGGATTGTGGTTGCTGGGATGTATAGTTCACCTACAATCAAAGAGCATTCTGAACTCCACCAACAATAGAATTGGGCCAAACTTGCCACAAAAATACTGTGTTTTCTGATGGTCTTCGGCGACCCCTCTTATACCCCCTCGCGACCCCCCTAGGGGTCCCGACCCCCAGGTTGAGAAACACTGTTCTAGAACATGACCATACAGCCTGGGGCCAACCCCCAGGTTGAGGAAAACTGAGCTAGAGGCTTAACTACCCATTGCATTGCAGGTTTTTTTATTTTTATCAACAGATATTCTAAATATGTCGGCTAGGAGTGGTTTAAGGCTTTATTAACACTGAACACACTGGTGTGCTTATATATATCGGTGATTATTCTTCATTGGGTTAGAAAGCACCCATTTACAACTGTGCAGCAGCCTAAATGTTTTTGGTTGCTGATGTGTTTCCGTTGGCACGGCACTTGTTCAAACAGGTATGTTAGTTCTTGGCCGGGATGTCTGACATTCAAGCTTTATTACAGAGCAAGGTTCCCAGAGGATGTGAATTATAGTTAGTATCAACCTTGGCGCGCTAAAAGCATCATTCAGCCTAGTTGATTATGGGATTTACTCTAGAGTTTTGGGGCTGAAGATCCATCTACCGGGCCGCTTCTTCTTTATTTGTGTGGTCCAAAGGCAGGCGGAGTGTGCGCCTCGATGTGTGCGCAGGACAGGGGGAAACCAGAGAGGGAAAACAGCCTTTGAGGAGAAGAAGGATAAAGCAAGGAAATAAAAGATCTTGCGGGCTTCAGAGCTCGCGGTGAGTTTTATTGCCACCATTTAGATCAAATTAATTCCGTCCTGCTCCTTCATAAACTATCAAGGGCAGGGCATGAAAGATGTGCGTGTGTGGAGGGGAGCCCTATTTTTTTCTGCAAAAGTCTCAGCTAAAAGCTTTCAAACCACATGGATTTTCTCGTGCAGCAGAGAGAAAGATTTGTTTCAAAAAAACACAATAAGAATGGTCCTGAGCTGATTTGAATATCTGCTTCTTCTTTTTTTGTAGCATCGTGGTTGGACTGCAAGATCGTGATTTCTCTGAGGCCCTAGGATGAATCTCCACTAAATGACCTTAGGGCAACTCTTCCATCAAAGGGCTATTTTACAGATCAAGAGCAGAAAAATTGCAGGTGTTGAGTTTGCATATCCTCCAACATTTCACAGATGAAAATCGTGTCAACTACAGAGTGGGATCAAGATGGCAAAATATATTAATGTGGAGGAAAACTCCTCAGAAAGATGCCTGAGGCCCTTCCACACAGCCCTATATCCCAGAATATCAAGGCAGAATATCCCATATTTGTTTGTTTGTTTGTTTATTTATTTATTTCAGACATTTGTATTGGCTTAGGTCCAGACTATTTGACAAACCGCATCTCCCTCTGCAGACTAACCCGGACACTGCGGTCATTGGAGGAGGTCCTCCTCTCAGTCCCACCCCCTGTCCCAAGCATGGCTGGTGGGAATGAGAGAAAGGGCCTTCTCCGTAGCTGTCCCCCACCTCTGGAACTGTGACGGCACGAGTGGCACCACCTATGTGTAGAACTGTTAGTTGCAAGATTTAAACTGTTGTATCATGCTTAATCCTGCCCCCTTTTACCCTGCTTATGTATAGTTAGATTGATTGGTTATTTATAGCTGTCAATCAGTGTTGTTTGCACCAGTTGAATTGCTTTCTCAAGCTCAATTGTTTGGCTCCACCTCTTCCTGGAGGAGGGGAGTGCTTCCCTTTTTTCATTCTGCCATCAGAGTTTCTATCAGATGGACGTGAGTAAGAGACTTGGCTCTAAAAGCCCCTGATTAAATTACCTCTCAGCACCAATTCTAAGGTTTTTTTACCCTTGGGACACATGCTTTATGTCCAGATCGTCCTGGACAACATTGAGGAGACCCAAGCGCCTTCAAACTGGTTCTTTTGGCACCAGAGGAAGGTCTTGTCCCTTCAACATAGGCCATTGGACTGGGGTTGTGTTTATTCCAATATTCACAGCCATTGAGGAAAGAGGAAACAGGAAAAGCTTCTCAGCTGCAAACCCCTTGGACTTCAGAGATTGTAAAGTATATTTCCTTTATCCCTGTTGAAACATCAAGTTTATGCCTGAGAAAGATAACTCATTGTGAACAATAAATACCATTTCGAGTTATCTGTTGTGTTTTGGTCTTTGGGAGTTCCAGTTTCCTATAGGAGGGCAAGAAGCAATCCCCTGGGGAAAGATGCCACGTCCATGCCTCTTTCACTAAGAGTTATAGCCCCCAGGTGCGACGGCACAGGAACTCCCTTCCTAAGGAGTTAAAGATGGCCCCATCCCTCCCCGCTTTCAAAAAACAGCCGAAGACATACCTTTTCTCCCTGGCTTATGAGGAGGAGGAATGGTAGTTGGTAATACTCCCATTATACCTCTGATTAATAGTTGCCATCCGTATCCATGCCCTGCCCACCCCACCAGCTCAATAGATATCTTGAGCAATGATGAATCAATCTGCCCCAAAGAAATGGGAAAATATTGTTTCCATTCGATGTTTGATGTTTTGTCTTATGTCTGTTATAACAGGCTGTGCTTTTTATTTAATTTTAGTCTGTTATGTTATAATTCGTATATATATATGTGTGCATGTGTATATTTATATGAGAGTGTGTGTGTGTGTGTGTGTGTGTGTATATATATATATATATATATATATATATATATATATATATATATCTCAACATAAGATGGGATACAAATGTCCAAAATAAATAAATAAATATTCTCTATATCCCAGAATATCTGCCTTGATATTCTGAGATATAGAGGTGTGTGGAAGGGCCCTAGGTTATACGATATATATATATATATATATATATATATATATATATATATATTATTTCTATCTATATCTATATATATATATCTATATATATATATATATATATAAGTTTGTTATAACTCCCAAATGACAAAATCAATTTTTGAGTGAAGGACATATATTGGGATGTTAGGTGTATACTGTCCAAATTTGGTGTCAATTTGTCCAGTGGTTTTTGAGTTCTGTTAATCCCACAAACGAACATTCCATTTTTATTTATATAGATATAACTCCCATCCTACCCAAGGGGAGCTTTGTCAGTTAGATCTGGTCTTCCTCTTTGGTGGCTCTTAATGAACATTGAAGGACCTTATAAAGATCTCACGAGGAGACAGCAAACAGTTTACTTGTTTGAAAATTGTACTTATGGCTTGGTTCCAAAAGGAAGGATTAGACTGAAAAAAATCAGGTGATTTATTCACTTTATTTATTTGATTTATATGCTGTCTTTCTTTCCAGAATTGGATTCAAAGTGGCTTATGGTAAGGCAAATACAGCTATGCAACAAGGGAAATCTACTTGGCTCTATCCTCGTGTATTATCCCAACTGGAATTTGGTTTTTAAAAACTGGCCTTTAAAATTGTTTTTAAAGATACACACACACACAAATATATTCTTTGGGGACCCAACTTGGCAGAACAGTGATTGATAAAGAGTACCACAATGAAAGAAAGAAAGGAAGGAAGGAAGGAAAGAAAGAAAGAAAGAAAGAAGGGCTGTAAAACACTGAAAACACAATTCTAAACACAAAAATAAAGTAATTTATTAATTTAATGGCCATGATACAGGAATGGAAAAATGGATGACGAATTGGATCACGACTCTAGTTATGAGATGTATTGGGTTGTTATTGTTGTGTCAATATTGTATACCATGTTATTAGGGTTTTAAATTGTATATCACTGTTTGATTTTTATCCTTGTTGTAAACCGCGTTGAGTCGCCTGTTAGGCTGAGAAACTGCGGTATACAAGTAAAGTAAATAAATAAATAAATAAATAAATAATGGTTCCATCCTATGGAATACTGGGATTCATAGTTCTGTGAGGTGTTTAGAAATTCTCTGCCAGAGAGCTCCATGTTCTGATCCAAGGGCATTTTAGCATTTTAGGCAGAATTTCATTGCAATCTGAAAAGCCAAAGTACTGCCAAACTTCTATAACTTTACTCTATGGATACGCCTCTGGTCAACAGCCCCTTTCACAGCAAAACACTTGCTTAAAATGGCCCCTGACTACTGGTATAAATACTAGGGCTGGGCAACCACGGAAAAATTTGTTTCTAAACTCGATTTGTTTTTAGGGGGTTTTTGCGTTTCGTTATTTAAAAGAATTCCGAATTTTTCCTTAAAAAAAGTTTGATATTTACGAAATTTACGAAATTTCAGAAATCATAAAACAATTACGAAACAATTACGAATCGATTCGTTAATGGCGGCCGCGATCACGCAATACGCTAAAAAAACTTCTGAGCTTCCCTCTCCCTCTGTTGTTGACTGTTGGTGTGATAATTATATATTTTTTCACTGAGAAAACAAACAGCAACCCTAAAACTTGCACCAGACATGTGGAAATAATAACGAAACATTTACGAATCAATAACGAAACAATTACGAAACGAATTGGAAAAATTCGTTTAGTTTTTTAGTTGCTCCTGAATGGTTTAATATCGCTTCGTTATAAAAAAATGAATTTTTAACGAATTACGAAATTACGAAACGAAACCGCCCAGCCCTAATAAATACATTATGAGGGAAAGCTTAGCCATGTTTGATGGGGACATCCAAAATCTGAAATGATAATGAGAAAAAACTCTTATCTGTCCACTTAAGATGGGTGGCAGTGTCACAAGAAATTCAATGTGCAGATTTGACAAATTTGAATTTAATATGATGTGTGGAATGAATGGAAGAATGGAAGGATGTGTGAATGAAGCTAATAATTTTGGAAACACCAGTATAATATTAAGGCCTGGAATGACTAACTACCCGCTTGCTGCTTTGTGATTAAAACCTGTTAATGAGATCTGAAGAGTAAACTCTGGTAAGAATTGGGACAGTGATAAAGGAAATGTTTGCAACCTTCCTTATGTTAAGAAGGAAGTCGACATAAGATCAACACAAATCAAGAAGATCAACATCTGGCCAGGAAACTGGGATGGATACAGGATGGAAGACGTCTATCATTAATTTACAACTTTGGGACTACATCAACAGAATATATATATATATATATATATAAATGCTCATGTCATAATGAGTGGCTTAAAAACAAAAGAACCAATGAGCGAAATCACACCAAATTTGGCAACAAAATGTCTCACTACACAAGGAGTGACCATCAATCAAAAAATTATGATTTTGTCATTTGGGAGTTGTAGTTGCTGGGATTTATAGCTCACCTACAATCAAAGAGCATTCTGAACTCCACCAACGATGGAATTGAACCAAACTTGGCACACAGAACTCCCATGACCAACAGAAAATACTGGAAAGGTTTGGAGGGCATTGACCTTGAGTTTGGAGTTGTAGTTCACCTACATCCAGAGAACACTGTGGACTCAAACAGTGATGGATCTGGACCAATCTTGGCACAAAAACTCAATGTGCCCAAATATAAACACTGATGGAGTTTGGGGGAAATAGACCTTGACATTTGGGAGATGTAGTCGCTGAGATTTATAATTCACTTGCAATCAAAGAGCATTCTAAACCTCACCAACGATGGAATTGGGCCAAACATCCCACACAAAACCCCCATGACCAACAGGAAATACTGTGTTTCCTGGTGGTCTTTGGTGACCCTTCTGACACCCCCTGGTGACCCCCCCCCCTTGGTGTATTGACTTCCCAGGTTGAGAAATGCTGCCTTAAGGCCATCCAGTCCAGCTCCCTTCACCAGGGCAACAACACAAAGCCTTCCTGACAAAGGGCCATCCAGCCATTTCACACACACATATATGTATATGACAGATGCAATATCAAAGATTTCAAAGGGACCCCTAAAGAAGGACAATGATATGTTACATGTTCCAGAGTAGGCAAACCAGACAATCTCCACATCAACACTGCCAAAGAAACAACAAGAAATACTGTTTACCCTCAAGCATAAAGACATTACATATATTAGAAACCAACACATTCTCATTACTTTATTTTCCAGATCACCAGACTGGGCCACAGCAACGCCTGGCAGGGGACAGCTAGTATTCCTATAAAAGACTCAGTCTAATAATGCTCAAAGTGTGGCAGACCTGAGGAGTCTGTTCCACCCGTTACGCTCTGCTCCATGGGAAGGAGAGAGATGGTGTACCTATGGATAGTGGCAGATGTGCAAGGGAGCAGTCTGGTCACTTTGGGGCTTCTTTCTCAAGGGAAGAGGAAGAAGTGCGCTTTTGGAGTCTTTGATTTTGTGCAGGGAGTCAGGTTCTGCTGTATGGAAAACAGAGATCTGGTCCTTGGCATTGTTCTTAGGGAAAAAGTTTTGGCATTTCAGTGTTTTGAAGTTTTGGCGTTATGGAAGTTATGGAACTATGCATTGGCAGGCTGCAGGAAAGCAGAGTCTGGCCTAAGAGGTGCTTCTCCAAGGAGGGAGAAAAGGATATTATCATACTTGAATGCTTGAGGATAAATGTGTGTACATGTGGTGTGAATGCTGAGTGAAAATGTAATTCCCCTTCGTTTGTTTGTTAACCAATGTAATTGTAAATCCAATGTAGTTGCATAGAATTTATATGTCTGTATGTCCAATGTCATTCTTGGTCTAAATGTTTTCTGTAATCTGAATTTTGAACTGTGGTGTTGGAGGAAAGTTCTGAGAGTGCCTTGGACTGCGAGAAGATCCAACCAGTCCATCCTGCAGGAAATAAAGCCCAACTGCTCATTGGAGGGAAGGATACTAGAGACAAAGTTGAAGTACTTTGGCCACATCATGAGGAGTCAGCAAAGCCTAGAGAAGACAATGATGCTGGGGAAAGTGGAAGGTAAAAGGAAGAGGGGCCGACCAAGGGCAAGATGGATGGATGGCATCCTTGAAGTGACTGGAGTGACCTTGAAGGAGCTGGGGGTGGTGACGGCCGACAGGGAGCTCTGCCGTGGGCTGGTCCATGAGGTCACGAAGAGTCGGAGATGACTGAACGAATGAACAACAACAATCTGATATACCCTCTCACACTGGAAATTGCAATAAAAAGAATCTATGCTTCAAAGTTATTGAAAAGTCATTCATGACAGCAGAACCAATGGAAAGACCTCCTCCTTCTAGGTTCAGATGGGCATCCTTGGAATCACTCTTCTCCTTTCAGTCTATGTATGGACAAATGGCTAGTGGCATTGTGTTTACCTGAATCCACATAATATTAGGCCTGGATTCCACATCCATATCTATCAGGGCAAACACAGCTTAAGGCAAACAAACGGAACACTGGCTTTTTTTCTTTCCTTTTCGGCATAGTACCTCTTTTTTTTAAAAAAAAAAACCTAAAACAAACATTAAATGTTATTTCTTTAACTAATGGCTTATATCTTATGACACGACTTAATTTAGTGCAGAAAATGCATTATGGCTGCTGTAACCATTTTACATTTATAGTTTCCATCGCATGAGTTCCATAAAACATCCACAATCTGCAAGCTTTCCAGCTAATTATAATAAAATGTCACTGTTCACATCTGCAGCATAAGCTCAGGGCAGAAGCTGCTGGACTTATCCTTGTCTTTCTGCTCTTAGATTCTCGTGGGGCAATGACAGGAGCCAGACTAAGGCATTTGGGGGCAAAAGACAAGATGGGGCCACATCCCTATCCATGGTACAGAAGTGAATTAGAATGGCGTTTGTGGGACAATATCCCAGACCCCCCTCCCCCAATTTCACATATCAAAAACCACAAAGGACAATGGAATTAGCGAGAAAGAACACACGAGCTAGGAGAGGCTGCAGCAGTCTACCTGTGCCTGAGCCTACTGGGAAAACAATGTTCTAACTGCTCTTCTCCTCTCCCCAATGCTGAGTGAATTGAATGCAAACTGCATTTGTTCTTTGAGTACAGTTTGCAGCGATGGAAGTAAGCTAACAAAAAGGGGGAAAGAAGGGGGAGAAGTGATAAACTGGGACATTTTAAAGCAAGTTGAAAAGTGGGAGGGCAGTGCCTCGCCATCCAGGGTAGGCAGCTGGATATCCCCACTGCCTGGTCGACCCAGCCATAAGGTTATTCCATGAAGCTTTCAGGCTAATAAGCTACATTGAACTGATGCTTTCACAGAGTTTCTAGGAGGCCTAAATACCATCCCAACATCAAAACATTAGGCTCTCAGCATCATAAAAGCATTTCAATGACCTTGCATCGAGCTAGCCTCCCGTCTGCTTGCCAGACGCGAACTGCGCCTGACCCGGAGATCAAGGCGAGCTTCTCGGGTCAAATCCTTATCTATACTTTACCCTCAACCTGCTGGCACGCAGCCATCCAGTAACAGCCTCGAGGCACTGATGAAAGTAATCGGGTACAGAGTCTGGCCGGCCTTCCATCTTCAACATAAGCTGAGTGTCATCAGCGTACTGGTAACACTCCAGCCCAAAACCTCGAACCAGCTGAGCAAGTGGTCGCATATATGTTAAACAACAGAGGGGAGAGGATGGCCCCCTGAGGAACCCCACAAGATAGAGGGGACCTCTCAGAGACCAGGCCTCCCCTCTCCACTTGCTGTCCACGGTTGTGAAGAAAGGAGGACAGCCAATTTAAAGCTGTCCCCCTGACTCCAACAGCAGCAAGGCGGTGGGTTTTTCCCCACCCAAACTTTCAGGGAGAAAGAGACAGCACAAGGTGGTAAGCAAAATTCTGGGAAATGTAGTTTGGGAAGGCAATGGCCCCTGTAGCAGAGGATTCAAAAGGCCCCACCCTAAACTCTATTTATCAGAATTCTTCTTGCTTCCTGTACTAAGCCACAATGTGAGTGTGGCCTCTGCCTGTCTCTCTTTTGGCCAGCCATGTGCTAGAGGGGCTTCTTCCTTACCACTAAAATAAGCACGGTTGAGTCTTTTGCTTTTGCAGGTCATTGATGGACAATGGTTTGGGGGCCCACCTGCAAACTCATAAACATACGCATGACATATAAACTGGAAGAGACCTTGCATTCTTCCCAAGCAGAGGGAGAACAATGACAAAGCCCTTGTTAGCAGTAAAGAAAGGGTATAAAATGTTAAAAAATTGGGCTGAACCACACTGGCAGGGACTGTGTTGATGGATGGAGAATGTATGGCGCACACTAGTTGGTTTTTTGGAATATTCATTTTGATAAAGAAAGCGGTGATGTGGAATAGATTTCTACCATAACTCTTTCTAGAAATGAGCTTCTAAATAGGTTTACAAGGTCGTGCCTTTGAACGATGACAAGTCCATAGTTTTGTTATTCTAATGCTTAGTTGAGAAATACACATTAGTGGATTCAGACAAAGTTGCAGTGCCAGCCAGAGTGAATGCTGAAGCCAGGAATCAATGGGATCCATTGCTAAGACTGTAGGATGGGAACTTCAGAGGTCCAAGTTCATAGATTCATAGAGTCAAAGAGTTGGAAGAGACCTCATGGGCCATCCAGTCCAACCTCATTCTGCCAAGAAGCAGGAGTATTGCATTCAAATCATCCCTGACAGATGGCCATCCAGCCTCTCTTTAAAAGCTTCCAAAGAAGGAGTCTCCACCACACTCCGGGGCAGAGAGTTCCACTGCTGAACGGCTCTCACAGTCAGGAAGTTCTTCCTCGTGTTCAGATGGAATCTCCTCTCTTGTAGTTTGAAGCCATTGTTCCGCATCCTAGTCTCCAAGGAAGCAGAAAACAAGCTTGCTCCCTCCTCCCTGTGGCTTCCTCTCACATATTTATACATGGCTATCATATCTCCTCTCAGCCTTCTCTTCTTCAGGCTAAACATGCCCAGCTCCTTAAGCCACTCCTCATAGGGCTTGTTCTCAAGACCCTTGATCATTTTAGTCGCCCTCCTCTGGACACATTCCAGCTTGTCAATATCTCCCTTCAATTGTGGTGCCCAGAATTGGACACAATATTCCAGGTGTGGTCTAACCAAAGCAGAATAGAGGGGTAGCATGACTTCCCTGGATCTAGACACTATGCTCCTCTTGATGCAGGCCAAAATCCCATTGTTCAAGTTCAAGTCTTTCCTTGTCTTAAACCTGGACACTGTAGAATTGAGGCATTCCACTGCCTTGGCTCCTTGTTATCAAATCTTGGGATTTGTAGTTTACTGAGGTATCAGCGTGTTTGGCAGTGAAGGCTAAATATTTTGCAGAACTACAACTCCCAAGACTCCATAGCATTGAATCATGGTTTTTAACGGGGTCTCAAGCTCACAGATGTGAGCACATCAAGGTCACATATGCACAATAAAAAAACAAACAGTGATTTGACAACCTGATGGGAAGGTCTTGGGATTTGGCCAAGTTATCAAAGCCCAAGAACACCCAAATAGAAGATAGAAATAATAATAATAATAATAATAATAATAATAATAATAATAATAATAATAATAATACTTTATTTGTAGACTGCCTTATCTCCCTGAAGGGACTCAGGGTGGTTTCCAACAAATATGGCAAACATTCAGTGCCAGCAAAACCAAAAGACAACAAATTACATCAAAACCATACACATCAAAGAAAACAGAACAGCCATTACTATAAACTTAATACCCAATAAAGATTAACCAAAAAATAAAAATTGACAACCCTAACAGACATAATCACATAATATGATTTTGAATAGAATTTATTTATAACCAAATAAAATAAACAGAGCAATAAAGCTAGACAACTGAAAAGGGAGAAAATTGACAGACACAATCTCAGATAGTCCCAGAAAACTATTCCTGCCCCCCTCCTTCCCAGGAATAGACCCCAAGATTCCCTTTGTCCTTATCCCTCTCTGAACACAGTAATGTCATGACAGAAGGAAATCAGTGAGTAGTTAAGAATTACTCAACTACATTATGATAGGGAGTGTACGAGGGTTGAATGAAAAGTAATGCCTCCACTTTCGTAACTCTCAGCATCATAAAAGCATTGCGACAACCTTGCATCGAGCTAGCCTCCCGTCTGCTTGCCAGACGCGAACTGCGCCTGACCCGGAGATCAAGGCGAGCTTCTCGGGTCAAATCTTTATCTACACTTTCGATATCATTGTGGGAAGGCACCTGCTCGCTATTTCCTTCGTTAAAATTCCTTTCTGGTGAAAACAGCTGTGTTGACACTGCACTGTCTGTGAGAGCCTCGGAAGCAGGCTCAGAGATTTGAGGCACAGACAAAGAGCCAGGAAGCTGAAACCCAACAGGAATCTGAATCCCATCATCCTCATCATCAGAAACTAGCTCAGCAACAACAAGAAGACACTAGAAATCCCATAGTTTCTTTCTCAGTGCCATTTGCTGTTTTTCGCATATTGCGCAATCACATCTGCCATTAACGAAGCAATTCAGAAATTTCAGAAAGGTCCGATTGTTTTTTGGAAAAATTCGGAATTAAATTCCGAATTGAACCACCAGCACCCCCTACATCCGAAATGGGTTTTGAACCTTTTTTTTGTTTTTTGATCAACCAAGCCTACTATGTAACAAGATTTTTGTCCTTGGGTTATAAATGTAATTTCCTAATTGCTTTATTAAATGTTTATTAAACGGAAAAAAACCTTTGTTTTGGAGAGACATCCTTCAGCACATTTTGCTCTAGTTTTTCAACAAATATCTCACCAAGTCTCAATTAATACAACATAGTTTATGGTAGCCACAGAAACAATGTTTCTGGAATAGAACAACTCCTTTCAAAGTCAGGACCTCACAATAAAACAGGAAATAAGACTTTCAAACCAGGAACAGAACATTTTTCAAATATTGTTACACAGTGTAATTTGTTGTCAATCTACTATGACATGTAAGACTAAAAACTCAATCTGACATCTGCCTGGATTAAAGAAAGCGGCTTTTTAAGGTGAATGTGTCTCATGGCTAAATGTGTCGACATCCGCTTGCACACTAGACTACTTTTCTTTGCAGATTCTTCAAACTGCTACATGACACTCTTCTAATCTTCACTATTCCCTTGAGACAGATGGTAGGTTGGAACATGTAATGAACAAAATAATAATAAAGCCCAGGCCCATGCACAGGAAACAAATCTCGTGTGTGTACACACACACACACACACAAATGTTTATTTGCTTTTGTAAATATGCACACAGATTTTTCTTTTTTTGTTCCGAGCATCCATCCTCTTTAACCTACTTAACTGTCATTCAACACTTGCCTTTCAAAACTCCTATTTCTTTTCAGAGTGAGGTAAAATGTATTTTCTCTAGGCATGGTGTAACAAGAATAAGTGTCTTTTATTACACGTGACAGGGGGGAACCTTTCTTTTCAATCCCACCGCTGCCACCACTGTAAAAGAATATACGCGGGGATTAAAGGTGCTGAGAGAGAACGGTGTGTGCATAATAGTAGGTTTGCTGCCACCACCTCAAATAACAGTTTGAGGAATTGTCTTGTTGTTGTACTTGAGGTAAAATGTCCCGTAGTTTTTTTAAAATTAAAAAATGGGTTGTTTCACCCTGGATTTTTGTTTTGGATTTATGCCCATTGGATGAAACATTGAAAAACACAGCAGAAGACACTTAAAAAGCCAAAACATAAAATTAAAAATACATTACATTACAATGTATGTGCACATAACCACATAAATACACATATAGACACACAAAAACATATACACAGCAACACGTGGCAGGGAATGGCTAGGATCTATATAAATAAAAATGTAATGTTCATTTGTGGGATTAACATAACTCAAAAACCATTGGATGAATTGACACCAAATTTGGACACAAGATACCTATCAGGCTAACGAGTGACCATCACTCATAAAAACACTGAAGAACATAGCAAAAGAAACTTAAAAAGTCAAAAATAAAAAATACATTACAATGTATGCACAAAAATGACTCCCCCAGGTAAACAAAAACACAATAGCATATCCACACTCTCTTCTGGACTACAGCTCCCAGCATCCCCTAGACCAGGCCCTTGAGGAGAGGAGGATGATCCAAACGCACTGCTTCCAAGCTGCAAGCTTTCTTCTCCTTGGATTTCTTTGAGAGCATCCCAATTTTATTTATTTATTTATTTATTTACTGCGCTTATATACCGCAATTCTCAGCCCAAGGGCGACTCATTGCGGTGTACAACATGAAAAAACAAGTGCAATCTACAAAGCATAGTGCAAAACAGTCTACAATTCATCATAATCATAAAAAACATCTTATCAAAACAACAACATTACTACAAAATTACTACTACATTCCGAATCGTCTCATCGTCAAGCCACAATCCGATATCATTTCCGTTGTTCCATTCCTATGGTCAATTGCCAGTCATTGCACTTCTTGATCAAATGCCTTCTTAAATAGCCAGGTCTTTAACTTCCTGCGGAATATTAGCAGGGAGGGGGCTAGCCTGATGTCCACGGGAAGGGTGTTCCACAGCCGAGGAGCCACCACCGAGAAGGCCCTATCTCTCGTCCCCACCAGCCGTGCCTGTGAGGCAGGCGGGATCGAGAGCAGGGCCTCCCCGGAAGATCTCAAAGTCCTCATGGGCTCATAGGCCGAGAGGCGGTCAGTTAGGTATCTTGGGCCTGAACTGTTTAGGGCTTTATAGGCCAGTGCCAGCACCTTGAATTGAACCCGGTAGCAGATCGGCAGCCAGTGGAGTTGGCGCAACAGGGGGGTTGTATGCTCCCTGTGTCCCGCTCCTGTTAGTATCATGGCTGCCGCACGTTGGACCAGTTGGAGCTTCCGGGCCGTCTTCAAAGGCAACCCCACGTAGAGAGCGTTGCAGTAGTCTAAGCGGGATGTAACCAGAGCGTGGACTACCGTGGCCAAGTCAGACTTCCCAAGGTACGGGCGCAGCTGGCGCACGAGTTTTAACTGTGCGAATGCTCCCCTGGTCACCGCCGAAACCTGGGGTTCCAGGCTCAGCGATGAAACCAGGATCACACCCAAGCTGCGAACCTGCGCCTTCAAGGGGAGTGCGACCCCATCCAGCACAGGCTGTAACCCTATACCCTGTTCGGCCTTGCGACTGACCAGGAGTACCTCTGTCTTGTCTGGATTCAATTTCAATTTGTTTGCCCTCATTCCAATTTCCTATTCCTGGACTGCAACTCCCAGCAATCCTCCAGACAGATAGATTAGATAGAGGTAGGTAGGTAGGTAGATCGATCAGGAGGACTGCTGGGAGTTGCAGTCCAAGAATAGGTAGAGAAGGAAGAAAGGGAGAAAGGGGAAGGGAAAGAAAAAGGGGGGTGGAAGGAAGGAAGGAAGGAAGGAAGGAAGGAAGGAAGGAAGGAGAGAAAGAAAGAAAGAAAGAAAGAAAGAAAGAAAGAAAGAAAGAAGGAGAGAAAGTTGGCCACAGCAACTCATGGCGGGTACAGCTAGTAGTTAGAAATAACAAATTAGTCAGTGGGTATGTGCATTTTGCTCACTCTAACTCCATGAAGTCATTGCTTTTTCAACCATTCATAGAATCATAGAATCATAGAATCCAAGAGTTGGAAGAGACCTCCTGGGCCATCCAGTCCAACCCATTCTGCCAAGAAGCAGGAATATCCATTCAAATCACCCCTGACAGATGGCCATCCAGCCTCTGTTTCAAAGCTTCCAAAGAAGGAGCCTCCACCACACTCCGAGACAGAGAGTTCCACTGCTGAACGGCTCTCACAGTCAGGAAGTTCTTCCTCATGTTCAGATGGAATCTCCTCTCTTGTAGTTTGAAGCCATTGTTCCGCGTCCTAGTCTCCAAGGAAGCAGAAAACAAGCTTGCTCCCTCCTCCCTGTGGCATCCTCTCACATATTTGTACGTGACTATCATATCTCCTCTCAGTCTTCTCTTCTTCAGGCTAAACATGCCCAGCTCCTTAAGCCGCTCCTCATAGGGCTTGTTCTCCAGACCCTTGATCATTTTAGTCGCCCTCCTCTGGACAGAAGGAAGAAAAAAAGAGGAAGAAAGAAGAGAAAGAAAAAAGAAAGAAAGGGAGGAAGGAAGGAAGGAAGGAGAGAAAGCAGGGAAAGTTGGCCACAGCAATGCATGGCAGGTACAGCTAGTTAGAAATAACAAATTAGTCAGTGGGTATGTACATTTTGCATTTTGCTCACTCTCACTCCATGAAGTCATTGCTATTTCAACCATTCATCCTTTTTAAAGGAAAAGCTTCCGTATTGCATGGTTGCTTTCTATGTACCCACTTCTCCCGCTCTCCGTCCCAACAGGCATGGGTTCGGCGGAGCTATTTGCAAGCCCACAGCAGCCAACTGTAGTGAAGAGTCAATAATTCAGTTCTTCCTTTGCTCATGCATTCTCAAAATTGTTAACAAATTCCCTGCTTTGATAACAGCATGTTTTCCCTCACGCCAGTGAGGTGACATGACATAACCCCTGGCCTATTAGGAGAACATGATTCCTTTCAGATGGATTAGCTCAGGTACGCAGGTCTCAATTCAAATATTTAACAGATTGCCCATAAATCAAAGGTTCACAAGAAGGCGGTAATTCAGAATGAACATAAACACTCGGCAAAGGCCAATCTCTCCGTGTCCGCCTCACTTGCTGGAGACTGGGAAGCGAAAAGGGGAGACCAAAACAAACCTTCCATGGCCATGTATGTGTGTGCTGTTGAGCTCAAAAATACGAACCAAATGTCTGTATGCGTCATAAAGCCCACTCCCTGTTCACAGTCTTTCTTTATGAGTGGTCTATGGCTCTTAGATTATGGCTTGAATTTACATTTAATTAAATTCAAATGGGTTGCGTCAGAATGCTACCGCCAAAACACTTTCAATTAATAATGTAACAATGGCACAGTCTATCACTGAGATGAAGACCTGCGTCTCCTTCATATCTTGTCATTCCTGAATGAATCCTATTTTTTAGCTGTTGTGGTGTTTTAGTCCCAAAGACATTAAGGGCATATAATTCCTCTAGTATCAGAACAGCTTTAGATGAGGATGAAAATCATATGGCCCTCTAGATCAGGGGTTCTCAACGTTTCTAATGGCATGACCCCTTAATACAGTCCCTCATGTTGTGGTGACCCCCAACCATAACATTATTTTCGTTGCTACTTCATAACTGTCATTTTTTCTACTGTTATGAATCGTAATGTAAATATCTGATATGCAGGATGGATTTTCATTCACTGGACCAAATTTGGCACAAATACCCAATATGCCCAAATTTGAATGCTGGTGGGGTTGGAGGAAGTTGATGTTGTCATTTGGGAGTTGTAGTTGCTGGGATTTATAGTTAACCTACAATCAAAGAGCATTATGAACTCCACCAATGATGGAATTGAATCAGACTTGGCATACAGAACTCCCATCACCAAAAGAAACTACTGGAAGGGTTTGGTGGGCATTGACCTTGAGTTTTGGGAGTTGTAGTTCACCTACATCCAGACAGCACTGTGGACTCAAACAATGATGGATCTGGACCAAACTTGGCACGAATACTCAATATGCTGAAATGTGAACACTGGAGGAGTTTGAGAAAAATAGACCTTAACATTTGGCTTTTGTAGTTGCTGGGATTTATAGTTCACCTACAATGAAATAACATTCTGAACCCCACCAACGATAGAATTGGACCAAACTTCCCACACAGAATCCATGACCAACAGAAAATACTATGTTTTCTGATGGTCTTTGGTGACCCCTCTGACACCCCCTCGCGACCCCCACAGGGGTCCCAAGCCCCAGGTTGAGAAACACTGAGTTAGGACATTAAGATTGTCTGGTGAGGCCATGCTCTCGATCCCGCCAGCTTCACAAGCACTCCTGGCAGGGATGAGAGACAGGGCCTTCTCAGTGGTGGCCCCTCAGCTGTGGAACGCCCTTCCTGCAGATATTAGATCGACCCCCTCCTTGCTGGCATTCCGGAGGAAAGTAAAGACCTGGCTGTTTGAACAGGCATTCGACGAAGCAGTGTGATTGATTGACTGACTATCGGAACACGGAATATCGGATAACGAGATTTTGATTTCATTGACGAGACCTGATGGATTTGTTATATTGATGTAGTGATGTATTGATGCTGATGTTTAATGATTTGTGATGCTATTGCTTTTAAATGCTTAATGATTTTGTATTGTGTATACCTAAATTGTTGTAAACCGCTCTGAGTCGCCTAAGGGCTGAGAAGAGCGGTATACAAAGAAAGTAAATAAATAAATAAATAAATAGTTTTTGTTTTGTTTTGTTTTTTTTTGTTGTTGTGTCAGGAGCATCCTGTTGTGAGAGAATTGGCTGTCTGCAAGGACGTTGCCCAGGGGACGCCTGGATGATTTTGATGTTTTATCATCCTTGTGGGAGGCTTCTCTCATGTCCCCGCACGAGGAGCTAGAGCTGATAGAGGGAGCTCATCCGCCTCTCCCCGGATTCGAACCTGCAACCTGTCGGTCTTCAGTCCTGCCAGCACAGGGGTTTAACCCACTGTGCCACCGGGGGCTCCATAATAATAATAAATAGTTGATTCTCAGTGTTATGTGGAGAGATTTGCAATTTTTCGAATTGCCTGGCTATTCTTGGGCATTTCTGGTTGGGAAGTGAGCTTTCTGAGCTTCCTGTCATACAGTTTCTTCTCTTGATGTTTATCCCAAGCTTACAATTTTGTGTCTGCTATTAAAGGCCGGGGTGGGGGAGTGGGGGGGGGGATATGGCCGGCAGAGCTTCATTATGTTGTCTGCACGGAGGGCTTTTGAAATAAGCCAGACCTGCAGGTGCAACTAGCAAGGCCAGTAATGTGGGACAAATGAACTTCAGAGCATGGAGAGATTAAGAGCATCATATAAAAGGAAGAAGTCTGCTGCTTTGACTTTGATGGATGAAATTTAAAGCAAATTGATGCCCTTTCCTTTTTGCCCAATATAGTTTGTTTAAACAGAAAGTAGGTTGAATCATCTTGCCAGGAAGGGAAATGAGCTTCAATTTAAACTCTTCTTCTGGTACTTTCTTTCTTTTTTTAAAATATTTTTTATTATTTTATCATGGTTTAATACATTTGTTATACATTGTTTGCTTTACAGCAGATACATATTATTCGATACAACCTGTCATACTTTTGGCATCTAGTGTTATTTTTCTGCTTATACATATTATCTATCCCTCACCCCCCTCCCAAGCCACAGCTTTTACATCTCATTTGTCCAAAATTTCAATTCTTCTTGTGGAGGTAACTTTCCTTCTTTATTTTTTAAATCCTTTTTCAATACATTTTCTCCATACATCGTCAAAATCACTTTGTTTCCATTTTTTCCACTCTTTTAACTTTTAATCTACATGTCAGCTTATCATTTATTGCCAATTTCCAAATTTCCTTGTGCCACTCTCCTCTATTTGTATATTTATTTCTTTTTTCCAGTTCCTTGCTATAAGCAGTCTTGCTATTGTTAATAAGTTTGTCATCATCTTTATCCTCTTGTCACAAGTACGGATGGCGAGGACAAGAGACAGGGCCTTCTCAGTGGTGGCCCCTCGGCTATGGAACGCCCTCCTGAAGGATATCAGATTGGCCCCCTCCCTTCTAGCATTTCAAAAAAGGGTCAAGAGGGCCCCTGGGCAAAATCAACTGTTTTCTCTTACTCTCTATTCTTCTCCTGTCCTAACTGATGGCATAAAATTCAACTTCTTCAGGATGCATGTTCCTTTGTTTTAAGATCCATAGTCATTCATTCGCTCACTCCCTTTCATTCTGATTTTTCAGTCGGTGTCTTTCTCTAGTTGTGTGTGAATGCAAAAATGTAGTCTTTTGTTTGAACTTATAAGTCATGGAGTTAGAGAGAAAGCTTAGACCCAATCCTTTTCGATCAAGAAATGTAGTTCTTATGTTTTAATATACCTATTGAAACCTTTACTGTTTAACTCCGCATCTCTCTTAAGCTCAAGCATTCTTTATAGCCACACTATATTACTTTGGCTTGCTGTGAGCTAAATACTCTACTACAGTGGTTCTCAACCTGGAGGTCGGGACCCCTGGGGGGGGGGGTCACAAGGGGGTGTCAGAGAAGTCACCAAAGACCATCAGAAAACACAGTATTTTCTGTAGGTCATGGGGGTTCTATGTGGACCAATTCTATCGTTGGTGGGGCTCAGAATGCTCTTTTGAGTATGGCTGAACTATAAATATCTGTAACTACAACTCCCAAATGTCAAGGTGTGTTTCCTCCAAACTCCACCAGTGTTCACATTTGGGCATACTGAGTATTCGTGCCAAGTTTGGTCCAGATGCATCATTTTTTCAATCCACAGTGCTCTCTGTAGGTGAACTACAACTCTCTGTAGGTGAACTACAACTCCAAAACGCAAGGTCAATGCGCACCAATCCCTTCCAGTGTTTTCTGTTGGTCATGGGAGTTTTGTGTGTCAAGTTTGGTTCAATTCCATTGTTGGTAAAGTTCAGAGTGCTCTTTGATTGTAGGTCAACTATAAATCCCAGCAAGTACAACTCACAAATGTCAAGGTCTATTTCCCCCAAACTCCACCAGTGTTCACATTTGGGCATACTGAGTATTCATGCCAAGTTTGGTCCAGATTCATCATTTTTTTCAGTCCACAGTACTCTCTGAATGTAAGTGAACTACAACTCCAAAACACTAAGTCAATGCACTCCAAACCCTTCCAGTATTTTCTGTTGATCATGGGAATTTTGTGTACCAAGTCTGGTTCAATTCCATTGTTGGTGAAATTCTGAGTGCTCTTTGATTGTAGGTGAACTATAAATCCCAGCAACTACAACTCCCGGATGACAAAATCAATCTCCCCCAACCCCACCAGTATTCCTATTTGGGCATATCAGGTATTTATGCCAAATTTGGTCCAGTAAATGAAAATACATCCATATCAGATATTTACATTACGATTCATAACAGGAGTAAAATTACAGTTATGAAGTAGCAAGGAAAATAATGTTATGGTTGGGGGGTCACCACAATATTTATTTATTTATTTCTCGCATTTCTACCCCGCCTTTCTTAACCCCCGAGGGGGACTCAGGGTGGCTTACAAAAGGCACAATTCGATGCCAGCACAACAATTAAAACAATCCATTATACATTATAATCCATAAAACCAATCTAGTGCTCAACGTTTGCCAGCTCAGAGTCCGTAAATTCAATTCCACATTGTCAAATCCATCAATTCTAGTCGTCACTTGTCCTTTGTCTATCTGCCAGATTACCCAAAAGCCTGGTCCCAAATCCATGTTTTTAATTTCCTTCTAAAGGAGAGGAGGGATGTCGATGACCTAATTTCCCCGGGGAGTGAATTCCACAGTGAGGGGCCACCACCGAGAAGGCCCTGCTCCTCGTCCCCACCAATCTCACTTGTGATAGAGGTGGGGCCGAGAGCAGGGCCTCCCCAGAAGATCTTAAACTCGAGGCGGGACGTAGAAGGAGATGCGTTCGGACAGATACGCTGGGCCGGAACCGTATAGGGTTTTGTAGGTCAAAACCAGCACTTTGAATTGTGCTCAGAATTGGATCGGCAGTCAGTGGAGCTGACATAACAGAGAGGTGGTGTGCTCCCTGTATGACGCTCCGGTGAGCAATCTGGCTGCCTCCCGCTGGACTAATTGAAGTTTCCGAACAGTCTTCAAAGGCAACCCCACGTAGAGTGCGTTCCAGTAATCTATTCGGAATGTAACAAGAGCGTGGACCACTGTGGCCAGATCCGACTTCCCAAGGTACGGGCGCAACTGGCGCACAAGTTTTAATTGTGCAAAAGCTCTCCCAGCCACCACTGAGACCTGGGGTTCCAGGCTCAGCAATGAGTCCAGGATCACTCCCAAGCTGCGAACCTGCGACTTCACAACATGAGGAACTGTATTAAGGGGTCACGGCATTAGGAAGGTTGAGAAACACTGCTCTACTAAGTATTCATTTTGCACTTTTAAATACTCTGCAGTTTGGGAAAAAACCCCTAACAATTAAGAGAGATGAACAAAGAAAGGAGCAACTAGGTAGCATTGAAACCCAGGTTAGCCAGGTTGCATTATGTTGATTTATAGAAGAACCCCAGACCGAAACCCTTCCTTCCTTTGATGGGGAGTTAAGAAAGGAATATAGGAAGCACATTTCTCCCTCTCATCTCAAACGGCTGGCTCTTTTTCCTCCTTCCCCACTTTCCCACAATGCCACTGTGGTAGTTGACAGTTGGATACGACACAAAACCCTGCTGGACAAGTGTCAGGTTTGCTGAAGGGATATTAAAAGAGAACTTGATCGTGTGTCAGCTCGCTTCAAAATACACTCACATTGAAAAAGTGATATATCTGTCAAAGCGAGGACTTCAGCATTTGGCAGAACAGGCCGTTTTCATAAACAAAACTGTCCAATTACATTAAGGGGCACGAACTTCAGGTGTGTATGCCAGGGACAGTACGATGCGTAGCCACGCACATCACAGAGACTGTCTCCCCGAAGCCATATGGCTCCATGTGGCCTGCATCTCAAATATGCATCTCCTTTATGCTTCACGGCTTAGGAATTAATTTAGTATTATCAGAAACATAAATGGCAGCTTTGGACTTCTATGTTAATTTTTTTTTTTTGAAAATTGGCATAGATTGTTAAGAATTCATTTGGAGAGAGTGGAGAAAAGTCATAAGGGTTGATTTGATGGTTTAATGCATAAAGGAAGGAGGGAGGGAGGAAAAAGGAAGGAAGGAAGGAAGGAAGGAAGGAAGGAAGGAAGGAAGGAAGGAAGGAAGGAAGGAAGGAAGGAAGGAAGGAAGGAAGGAAGGAAGGGTGGGCAACTATCATCTCAACCACCCCTGGCACGCAAAGTTTCTTCTTTAGTTCCTTAAATGCTTTTTAAAGGAGCTGGTGTGAGTTTTGATTAAATAGCATCATTGGTTAGGAAACAAATTATGTCTGACAGAATAGCAGGCACGGCTTTTGCTGAAAATACGTTATTGTCAACTTGATGTCTTCCTCCGCGCCTTCGGAAATGCAAACATTTGGCGAGAGTGAGATTTCAAGTTAAAATGGCTTGTTTCAGACACGCAGCATAACGTGGGTGGGTAACTGTTACACTGAAGTTCAGCAGAGCCATCACACTTCTCTTGTGAGGATAAGAAACTGTCTTGTGATACCGTCTATGCCAAAATGCTCATTTGGGCGGTGTGTATTGTAGAAAATCCCCAGTTCTTCTCTGTTTAATTAGAAGACATGGAAAGCTGCCTTCTCATGAGTCAAACCATTGACCCACCTGGCCCAAGATCGCCTTCTCTGACTGGCGATGGCTCTCCAGGATTTCAGGTGGAGATGTCTCCCATCATCGCCTCACGAATTCTTTGAATGGACCAAGTGCAGTTTTTTTCCAAATGAAGCAGAGAGTGTTTGAGGACCGGGACATCCGTAGGGATGCCAAGATGCTTGTTTATAAAGCTATTGTCCTCCCAACCGTGCTTTACGTCTGTGAGACATGGACTGTCTACAGACGTCACATGCAACTCCTGGAACTATTCCATCAGTGCTGCCTCCAGAAAATCCTGCAAATCTCTTGGAAAGACAAGCGGACAAATGTTAGTGTGCTGGAAGAAGCAAAGACCACCAGCATTGAAGCGATGGCCCTCCACCATCAGCTCCACTGGACCAGCCACGTTGTCCGGATGCCCAACCACCATTTCCCAAAGCAGTTACTCTACTCCAAACTCAAGAACTCAACACTGAAGCAGAGCCATCACACTTCTCTTGTGAGGATAAGAAACTGTCTTGTGATACCGTCTATGCCAAAATGCTCATTTGGGCAGTGTGTATTGTAGAAAATCCCCAGTTCTTCTCTGTTTAATTAGAAGACGCATGGGAAGCTGCCTTCTAGGAAGTCAAACCATTGACCCACCTGGCCCAAGATTGCCTTCTCTGACTGGCAATGGCTCTCCAGGATTTCAGGTAGAGATGTCTCCCATCATCGCCTCACTAATTCTTTGAATGGACCAAGTGCAGCTTTTTTCCGAATGAAGCAGAGAGTGTTTGAGGACCAGGACATCCATAGGGATACCAAGATGCTTGTTTATAAAGCTATTGTCCTCCCAACCCTGCTTTACGCCTGCGAGACGTGGACTGTCTACAGATGTCACATACAACTCCTGGAACAATTCCATCATCATTGCCTCCGGAAAATCCTGCAACTCTCTTGGGAAGACAAGCGGACAAATGTCAGCATGCTGGAAGAAGCAAAGACCACCAGCATTGAAGCAATGCTCTTCCACCATCAACTGGTCACGTTCTCCGGATGCCCAACCACCGTCTCCCAAAGCAGTTGCTCTACTCCGAACTCAAGAACGGAAAACAGAATGTTGTGGGCAGGAAAAGAGATTTAAAGATGGGCTCAAAGCCAACCTTAAAAACTCTGGCATAGACACTGAGAACTGGGAAGCCCTGGCCCTTGAGCGCTCCAGCTGGAGGTCAGCTGTGACCAGCAGTGCTGTAGAATTTGAAGAGGCACGAATGGAGGGCAAAAGAGAGAAAGGTGCGTCAAGCCAAGCCTGTCCGGGACCGCCTTCCACCTGAAAACCAATGCCCTCACTGTGGGAGAACATGCAGGTCAAAAATTGGGCACCACAGTCACCTACAGATCCACCGCCAGAACACCGAACTTGGAGGACCATCATCCCCGGACTACGAGGGATCACCTAAGTAAGTAAGGTGGACATGTAAAGATATTAGAAATTAAAATAGAGTTTAAACCAGATTTTTTTTCTTACTGGGAATATTAGAAACAGAACTAGAAAAAAATTAAGATAAACTATTCAACTATTTAGTGACAGCAGCCAGGATATGTTATGCAAGATTCTGGAAACCGATGCCCTCACTGTAGAAGAACATGCAGATAAGGCATGGCCCGACTTACCGGGCCAGGGAAGTTGCGGTGTGGGGCGTCACCCACCGCCACTCTAGCCTCTGGGGGGCTTCTTCCTCCCAGAAGCCCCCTCGGGTGGCGGGAAGGTTTCCCGCTGGCTGGTCAAGGGGCCAATGTCCAACTGACCACACCTCACTACGGGAGAGGCCGGAGCTGGCCTCTCCCTCTTCCCGGGCAGCCTATATAAGGCTGCTCCAAGCTCCCCAGCAGGCTCTGTGCCTGCACCAGCTGATCCATTCCACCCACCCTGCATGCGGTTTATGTTTTCATCGTTGGTCAGGTTTTGTTGTTTTTACCTTGTCTTGGTTACCTGTTAACAGTTACTTGTTTTTTATGCTTCTTGTCACAACTCCTTGTTGGCGTGGGGCATGGGTCCTGGATCTGGCTTGGTATCCCCCCCAGTGGAAAGGGGGAATGTCTGGTGGTCCCGGGGGTGAAAAGTTTACGTTTGCCCGGTATTGTGCCGGCGGCACTCTGACCTTTTGCGGTATTGGACAGCAGCGGGCTGTCCGATCGTGATCCAGGACCCATGCTTGGCTGCCAACCCTTGTTCCTGTTATCAATAAATGAGTTGTGGCCAGTGTTCATCCCAACATCATGTGTGAGCGTACTTCTTGGGTTGGCTGTGGGAGGTGTATTGCACTTGCACACGCAACAAGAATAGGGCTCCACAGTCACATAGAATCATAGAATCAAAGTTGGAAGAGACCTCATGGGCCATCCAGTCCAACCCCATTCTGCCAAGAAGCAGGAATGTTGCATTCAAAGCACCCCTGACAGATGGCCATCCAGCCTCTGTTTAAAAGCTTCCAAAGAAGGAGCCTCCACCACACTCTGGGGCAGAGAGTTCCACTGCTGAACAGCTCTCACAGTCAGGAAGTTCTTCCTCACATTCAGATGGAATCTCCTCTCTTGTAGTTTGAAGCCATTGTTCCGCATCCTAGTCTCCAAGGAAGCAGAAAACAAGCTTGCTCCCTCCTCCCTGTGGCTTCCTCTCACATATTTATACATGGCTATCATATCTCCTCTCAGCCTTCTCTTCTTCAGGCTAAACATGCCCAGCTCCTTAAGCTGCTCCTCATAGGGCTTGTTCTCAGGGGAAAACCAGATTGGATTACTGTAATGAACTCTGTTGTGCTCAAACAGCTAACTCTAAATAGATGGGGAAACAAAAGAAAACTGGGAAAGAAATCTGGATAAAGAAAGAAGAGAAAAATAAGAGTTGAATACAAGTATCCAGCCCAGAAGAGACTCGCCAGGTCCAGTAGGGGAATTGAGAGAACGAAGCTTTCTCTTCAGGCTAAACATGCCCAGTTCCTTAAGCCGCTCCTCATAGGGCTTGTTCTTCCGACCCTTGATCATTTTAGTCGCCCTCCTCTGGACACATTCCAGCTTGTCAATATCTCTCTTGAATTGTGGTGCCCAGAATTGGACACAATATTCCAGGTGTGGTCTAACCAAAGCAGAATAGAGGGGTAGCATGACTTCCCTAGATCTAGACACTATGCTCCTCTTGATGCAGGCCAAAATCCCATTGGCTTTTTTTGCCACCACATCACATTGTTGGCTCATGTTTAACTTGTTGTCCACGAGGACTCCAAGATCTTTTTCACACGTACTGCTCTCAAACTAGGCGTCCCCCATTCTGTATCTTTGCATTTTTTTTCCTGCCAAAGTGGAGTATCTTGCATTTGTCACTGTTGAACTTCATTTTGTTAGTTTTGGCCCATCTCTCTAATCTGTCAAGATCGTTTTGAATTCTGCTCCTGTCCTCTGGAGTATTGGCTATCCCTCCCAATTTGGTGTCATCTGCAAACTTGATGATCATGCCTTCTAACCCTTCATCTAAGTTGTTAATAAAGATGTTGAACAGGACCGGGCCCAGGACAGAACCCTGCTGCACTCCACTCATCACTTCTTTCCAAGATGAAGAGGAAGCATTAGTGAGCACCAAGTTGTTAATAAAGATGTTGAACAGGACCGGGCCCAGGACAGAACCCTGCTGCACTCCACTCATCACTTCTTTCCAAGATGAAGAGGAAGCATTAGTGAGCACCCTCTGGGTTTGTCCATTTAACCAATTCCAGATCCACCTCACCGTAGTTTTGCCTAGCCCACATTGGACTAGTTTGTTTGCCAGAAGGTCATGGGGGACCTTGTCAAAGAAGGCCTCATGTACAGACCCACTGCCAGGACACTGATCTTGGAAGACAATCCTCCTCGGACAACGAGGAATTGCCTAAAGAGGAAAGAAAGAGAGCCCAATCAGGACAATTGGATGATTATGCATGAAGCATGTGATGTCTTTGAACCAGAAAAGGTGTAGGGCCTGTGAAGCTGCGTCACTGCCCCATTGCCATCCCGAGAGGGGTAAAGAGAAACTGGGAAGCAGAGGATAAGTTAGATCTATCCCTCAAGGCTACAGGAGAGCGATCCTCTAAGCCTCCGCTCTTGTTCACTGCCGTTTAAATCATTTTTAAACAGCCTGTTCCATCACTGCTACTGAGACTGTGACCCTGAGGAATTGCGAGCTGCCATTTTCAATAAGTTTACCCCCACCCCCATCCATTGTTGGCATTTCTTCGCTCTCTTCACCATCCCACCCTCCAAAAAAACAAAAAAAAACATGGGTCTATTAAGAACGTTACTCCAAGGACTGTGCCTATGGCCAATGTGCCCACCCCAGCCGTGCCTCCCTCTCCTCAAAACCGTACTTCTTGAGATGTAGGAGAGAAGAGAAAGAACGAGTGTTCTATTTTATTTTAACACAGCGAGACTTGTTTTGCTCTTGCGGCACTCGCAGCCTCACAAATCACTGGTGCAGTGCGCTCACTAACTTGTCTGTATTATGTTCATTTTCTGGGTGGCAATAAATATTAGAATAAAATAAACTTAAGGGCTGCTGGCTGGGGCTCTGTTAGCTATCTTTATGGTTTCCACGGCAGCTGAATGACAGCTTAGCCTGGAAGCGAGCGGCCCCTTTTCACCAAGTAAATTTAGCCTTGGGAAGGATGAACATCATCTGACTCTTGAGCTGTGATGGTTGATGCCAGTCCATAAATCAGTCAGATTTTAATTATCGGACACATGACGGGGAACAGTGACAGGCTGCAGTCCACTGGAGAGCATTCCTTCAAAGCTGCTTTAAAAAACAGAACGGTACTTGAAGGGGGGCCTGAGGTGGGGCCAGAACTGCAGATGAATTGCAGGACATTAATAGCTGGGTAGAATGCCCTACCTCATAATTTTAACTGCTTCTTGGCTGTAGCCTTGCATGGGAAGGGAGGGGAGAATTGGCCTAATGTGCCCATGATTATTTTGCAAAAGACATGAGTTTGGTGGAAAAAGTAGACACAGCAGGCAGAGGATTCTGGAGAAGGGGAAGTACAAGTAGAAGTTGTTACAGTAGGTCGTAACAGGATCAAGTATGTGTGTGTGTGTGTTAAAGAAAACCTTGTACTGTTGATTACTATGTGCAGCTGCTAATGTAGGTCAACTATTAAGTTTGGTCCACACCCGGTGGGGTATAACTGTATGGGTTTTAGAATACAGTTCAGCTTTTGCTCTGAGGAGCAAAAAGATGTGGGTTTGGTGAAAGAAGCAGACACAGGCAGAGGATTCTGGAGAAGGGGAAGTACAAGTAGAAGTTGTTACAGTAAGTCGTAACAGGATCAAGTATGTGTTTAGAATACAGTTCAGCTTTTGCTCTTAGGAGCAAAAAGACGTGGGTTTGGTGAAAGAAGCAGACGCAGGCAGAGGATTCTGGAGAAGGGGAAGTACAAGTAGAAGTTGTTACAGTAAGTTGTAATAGGATCAAGTATGTGTGTGTGTGTGTTAAAGAAAACCTTGTACTGTTGATTATTATGTGCAGCTGCTAATGTAGGTCAACTAGTAAGTTTGGTCCACACCCAGTGGGGTATAACTGTATGAGTTTTAGAATACAGTTCAGCTTTTGCTCTGAGGAGCAAAAAGATGTGGGTTTGGTGGAAGAAACAGACGCAGGCAGAGGATTCTGGAGAAAGGGAAGTACAAGTAGAAGTTGTTACAGTAAGTCGTAGCAGGATCAAGTATGTGTGTGTGTGTGTGTTAAAGAAAATCTTGTACTGTTGATTATTATGTGCAGCTGCTAATGTAGGTCAACTAGTAAGTTTGGTCCACACCCGGTGGGATATAACTTGTATGGGTTTTAGAATACAGTTTAGCTTTTGCTCTGAGGAGCAAAAAGATGTGGGTTTGGTGGAAGAAACAGACGCAGGCAGAGGATTCTGGAGAAGGGGAAGTACAAGTAGAAGTTGTTACAGTAAGTCGTAGCAGGATCAAGTGTGTGTGTGTGTGTGTGTTAAAGAAAACCTTGTACTGTTGATTATTATGTGCAGCTGCTAATGTAGGTCAACTAGTTTGGTCCTCACTCGGTGGGGTATAACTGTATGGGTTTTAGAATACAGTTCAGCTTTTGCTCTGAGGAGCAAAAAGATGTGGGTTTGGTGGAAGAAGCAGACACAGGCAGAGGATTCTGGAGAAGGGGAAGTACAAGTAGAAGTTGTTACAGCGAGTCGTAGCAGGATCAAGCATGTGTGTGTGTGTGTATGTGTGTATGTGTGTTAAAGAAAACCTTGTACTGTTGATTATTATGTGCAGCTGCTAATGTAGGTCAAATACTAAGTTTGGTCCTTACCCGGTGGGGTTTAACTGTATGTTTTAGAATACAGTTCAGCTTTTGCTCTGAGGAGCAAAAAGATGTGGGTTTGGTGGAAGAAACAGACGCAGGCAGAGGATTCTGGAGAAGGGGAAGTACAAGTAGAAGTTGTTACAGTAAGTCGTAGCAGGATCAAGTGTGTGTGTGTGTGTGTGTGTGTTAAAGAAAACCTTGTACTGTTGATTATTATGTGCAGCTGCTAATGTAGGTCAACTAGTTTGGTCCTCACTCGGTGGGGTATAACTGTATGGGTTTTAGAATACAGTTCAGCTTTTGCTCTGAGGAGCAAAAAGATGTGGGTTTGGTGGAAGAAGCAGACACAGGCAGAGGATTCTGGAGAAGGGGAAATACAAGTAGAAGTTGTTACAGCGAGTCGTAGCAGGATCAAGCATGTGTGTGTGTGTGTATGTGTGTGTGTGTGTTAAAGAAAACCTTGTACTGTTGATTATTATGTGCAGCTGCTAATGTAGGTCAACTAGTAAGTTTGGTCCACACCCAGTGGGGTATAACTGTATGAGTTTTAGAATACAGTTCAGCTTTTGCTCTGAGGAGCAAAAAGATGTGGGTTTGGTGGAAGAAACAGACGCAGGCAGAGGATTCTGGAGAAAGGGAAGTACAAGTAGAAGTTGTTACAGTAAGTCGTAGCAGGATCAAGTAGTGTGTGTGTGTGTGTGTGTGTGTTAAAGAAAATCTTGTACTGTTGATTATTATGTGCAGCTGCTAATGTAGGTCAACTAGTAAGTTTGGTCCACACCCGGTGGGGTATAACTTGTATGGGTTTTAGAATACAGTTTAGCTTTTGCTCTGAGGAGCAAAAAGATGTGGGTTTGGTGGAAGAAACAGACGCAGGCAGAGGATTCTGGAGAAGGGGAAGTACAAGTAGAAGTTGTTACAGTAAGTCGTAGCAGGATCAAGTGTGTGTGTGTGTGTGTGTGTGTGTTAAAGAAAACCTTGTACTGTTGATTATTATGTGCAGCTGCTAATGTAGGTCAACTAGTTTGGTCCTCACTCGGTGGGGTATAACTGTATGGGTTTTAGAATACAGTTCAGCTTTTGCTCTGAGGAGCAAAAAGATGTGGGTTTGGTGGAAGAAGCAGACACAGGCAGAGGATTCTGGAGAAGGGGAAGTACAAGTAGAAGTTGTTACAGCGAGTCGTAGCAGGATCAAGCATGTGTGTGTGTGTGTATGTGTGTGTGTGTGTTAAAGAAAACCTTGTACTGTTGATTATTATGTGCAGCTGCTAATGTAGGTCAACTAGTAAGTTTGGTCCACACCCGGTGGGGTATAACTGTATGGGTTTTAGAATACAGTTCAGCTTTTGCTCTGAGGAGCAAAAAGATGTGGGTTTCGTGAAAGAAGCAGACACAGCAGGCAGAGGATTCTGGAGAAGGGGAAGTACAAGTAGAAGTTGTTACAGCGAGTCGTAGCAGGATCAAGCATGTGTGTGTGTGTGTATGTGTGTATGTGTGTTAAAGAAAACCTTGTACTGTTGATTATTATGTGCAGCTGCTAATGTAGGTCAAATACTAAGTTTGGTCCTTACCCGGTGGGGTTTAACTGTATGGCTTTTAGAATACAGTTTAGCTTTTGCTCTAAGGAGCAAAAAGATGTGGGTTTGGTGGAAGAAGCAGACACAGGAGAGGATTCTGGAGAAGGGGAAGTACAAGTAGAAGTTGTTACAGTAAGTCGTAACAGGATCAAGTATGTGTGTGTATGTGTGTTAAAGAAAACCTTGTACTGCTGATTATTATGTACAGCTGCTAATGTAGGTCAACTAGTAAGTTTGGTCCACACCCGGTGGGGTATAACTCTATGGATTTTAGAATATAGTTTAGCTTTTGCTCTGAGGAGCCTTTGCTCAGGTATTTTGCTCAACTATTTCTACTGCTCTCTCATTTGGATGACGATGAAGAAGGCTTATACTGCCTTCCACCTGGAAACCAATGCCCTCGCTGCAGAAGAGAGTACATGCAGGTCAAGAATAGGACTCCACAGTCACCTACAGTCCCACTGTCAGTACACCGATCTTGGAAGACAATAATACTCAGACAACGAGGGATCGCCTAAGTAAGGAGTAAGTAATCCCACTCCCATGGAAAGGTCATACCATTGACTTTAACATGTCATATTTTTTATATTTGAAAATAAAAATAAAAATTTGATAAGAAAAAACAATACATTAGTAGTTCTTTAAAGTTCACCACCCCATCTTTGGAGCCCCCAGTGGTGCAGTGGGTTAAACCCCTGTGCTGGCAGGACTGAAGACCGACAGGTCGCAGGTTCGAATCCGGGGAGAGGCGGATG
This sequence comes from Anolis sagrei ordinatus, assembly GCF_025583915.1. Lineage (NCBI taxonomy): Eukaryota > Metazoa > Chordata > Lepidosauria > Squamata > Anolidae > Anolis > Anolis sagrei. The sequence continues at coordinate 44,181,886 of NW_026847993.1, forward strand.
AGCTCCCTCTATCAGCTCCAGCTCCTCATGCGGGGACATGAGAGAAGCTTCCCACAAGGATGATAAAAACTCTGCATCTGTATGCTTGTCCACTATGCCCTGCCTCATGTACAGAGGGAGAATTTTTGGAGGCTACAGACAATGCCATTGCTGTTGCCCATTTTTGGTCAGATATTGTTGGGTGGAAGGAACTATACAGCTCCGGTCCAGTGTACCTGTCTGAACATATCTCCTTCTATGTCCCACCTCAGAGCTTAAGATCCTTTGGGGAGGCCCTGCCCTCGGCCCCGCTTTTGTCTCAAACACGTTTGGCGGGGACGAGGGACAGGGCCTTCTTGGTGGTAGCCCCCCGCCTGTGGAATACACTTCCCGGGGAAATTTATTTATTAGTTTATTTACTTTATTTGTATACCGCTCTTCTCAGCCATTAGGCGACTCAAAGCGGTTAGATCAGTGATGGGCAAACTTTTGAGCATAGTGTGTCAAAATTTGCCAAAAACCTGAGCATAACTTGGGTGAGGTGTCAACTTCGAAAAAAAATAAACGTAATTTTGCAATATTTATAGTTTAAATAAGAAAATGTATATTCCATGCTGAGCAATGCTCAAACATGCAGATGTTAAATTTGTAGAGCCTTTTACAAATTTAAGGATGGAATTAGATTGGCTCTTATAAGGTGGACTTCTCTGTATGCGGCCACATGTGGCTGCGTGTCATCAAAAATAGCCATGTGTGTCAGTGCTGACACGCGTGTCATAGGTTCACCATCACGGGGTTAGATCATCGTCATCTCTCCTCATCTTCAGAAAGAAGGTAAAATCGTGGATGTGGGACCAGGCCTTCGGGCGATCAGGTTAAAGGACAATGGATGATATTTGACTATGGCTTGGAAGTGGATTTGGATAAGTGAAGCGGAGTAATCATTAGTATATGGCTAGATTTAGCCACCTGCACTACTTCTATTTAGCCACCTGCATTCCTTCTATTTTTATTGGTTTTATACTAATTTATGCAATGCTTTTGATACGAAATAAATAAGTTGCCTTTGAGAGCAGGCTGGCAATCTTAGTGGACTTTGGCGTAAGCACGCAAACAGATTCTTAGTGTTGTAAGATCTCTGTTTTTCCATGGTTGCACTATCTACAAATAAAAGAACATTATAATCAAGATATAAAGCAAGGATTTCAAATTAAGGAAGAATTTTGGGAAAAATTCTTGAAAACAGAAACAAAATGCATAACCAAACTATATGAAAAGCTGTTAGAATGGTCAACGGAGGATGAACTGATAAAAAATTGCATGGTGAAATGGGCAGAAAACTTTAAAAGACCAATCGCCATGAGTGATTGGGAAATAATGTGGAACAAAAAGCTAAAATACATTTATGCCACAGACTTAAAAGAAAATTGGATGAATATGTTCCATAGGTGGTACATGACACCAGTTAAATTAAATTACATGTACAAAAATACATCAAAAGCCTGTTGGAAATGTAACGCACAGGATGGGAGTTTCTTCCACCTATGGCAGAGCTGTGTGGAAACCCAGAAATACTGGAAAGGTTTCCACGAAGAAATGCAGAAAATATTTAACGAAAAGTTCCCGAGAAAAGCAGAATATTCCCTATTGGGAATTACAGATGGAGACATAAATTTAGATCCAAATGAGGATATTTTATTTATGTATTTGACAACCGCCGCTAGAATAGTTTTTGCGAGTGTCTGGAAGCAGAAGACATGGATACACTAACTTTTTTATTAAAGAGAAACACAGGAAATCTGGTCAAACAGACAAATTGGTCAATAATTGAGGATTATATTGAAAATAGGTACAAAGATTTATAAATGGACTATGCTTATAATTAAGAAGCACAAGACTGAGTATATAAAAATACAGAAAAATAGAGACTATACGGGCGGAATTAGCAGGAAGTCCACTTTTTGTGTTTTTTTTTTCCTGTGCGTGTGAGTATTTTTCATATTGTTATACTTTTATATATATTATTTTTTATATATTTTTATATATTTTTTATTTTTTAAAAGTTTTTCCTTTGTGCTTTTTACATTTGTCTTCACTCTCTTTTTGCTTTCACAATTTTCCTACTTTTCTATTCTCTTGAAAATATTCTCCCACTTTCGCTGTAACTTATAATACTTCAATAAAAACTATTTTAAAAAAATAGATCTCTGTTTTTTCATCTTGCTACCTGCAGTTGGAACTGCCTACTAAACAGACACTATTGCAGAGGAACACTGTTTGTGTAAAACCTGATGTTAGATGCCAGCCAACAGTGTGTTTTCTGCCTTGTTGCTAAAGAGCTAATGAACTGAATTCACCATAAACATTGGTTAAAAGAATGCAGATTTCCTATCAGGTTCTCTGACCGCAGAGGGGTGGAAGAGAAAAAGCTAACCTGACAGAACCAAAACCTTGCAACCTTTTTGGATCAGTAGGATGGGTAACTGATTAATCCTCTATGATTAGTCACATTTCTGCTTTGTTACTTTAGGGGTTGAGGGGGTTGTTGCCCATCGCACCCCCTCCCCTCTTTTGTTCCCTTTCTCTCTCTTTTTTTGTCACTGAGAGTTAACAGTTTATAATACGTTTAACTGCCAGTCCATCACCTTGACAGGGTCATACCTTTCCTTTATGGACTTTTAAAATTAATAACAGACAGTTCTATTTTGACATGCCCTTGCTTCTGCAGCAGAATGCGGCTGTTTAATTGTAGAGCCGGCCTCTTGTGGCCAAGTGCTCCCAATGTTTAGCAAGGGCTGAAAATATGGATGTTAGGAGAAAAACTGGCAGATGGCTGACAAGGCATTTTTACTCATAACACACCAGTAAAACTTTAACTCAGAAGATTTAGTGCGAGCGCTTCCAGTCAGCAAGCTGCAGCCATATGCATATTTTTTTTTCCAAACTTCTAAACCGATGGTTTTGCAAAGTGTGCATAAGCAGCCTTTATTGATTATGATGTTAAAAATTGAAAGCGTCAGTATCATTTAGCTAGAGACACTTTTAAAAGGAGGGGAAAAATGAGCATTCGTTTTCATTATGAACTCCTGATAGGATGGACAGCTTAAGTTTCTGGCAGCTTTATTATTTATTTTTTTTAAGGAAAGGAAGAAGTTACTCAATTTCCTCACAAAATATAATTTCAAGGGTTGTTGAGGAATTGAATCGCGTGAGTTTCTAAATAATATGACTTAGTGTTTTTATTTTATTGCCATCTTGTACTATTCTGAACTGATTTTCTAAAAACTAAAATCTACCCTCTTTCCGAACTCTTTCCCCTTTTGTGTTTATTTATTTCATATCAAAAGCATTGTATAAAACTGATAAAAATAGACAGAGCACAGGCAGCTAAATACCTTTTGACCAAAAATGGGCAACAGCAACGGCATTGTCTGTAGCCTCCAACAATTCTTCTTCTGTATATGAGGCAGAGCACAGCGGACAAGCATACAGATGTGGAGTTGTCTGTTCTGCTCCACAGTCACACAAGGTGTGGGATTCTTTTAGGTGATGTCCTCTTGCCAGGTTGTCTTTTGATCTGCCCACTCCACTTCTATCTTTTGACCAAAAATGAGCAACAGCAACGGCATTGTCTGTAGCCTCCAACAATTCTTCCTCTGTACATGAGGCAGGACATAGTGGACAAGCATACAGGTGCAGAGATGGCTGTTCTGCTCCACAGTCACACAAGGTGTGGGATTCTTTTAGGTCATGCCATTTGGCCAGGGTCCCTTTTGATCTGGCCACTCCACTTCTGAGTCTGTTCAGGGACTTCCAAGTTGCCCATTCTTGGTTTGCCCCTGGAAGAAGACCCTCCCTCGTGGGGGGCCATCCAGTTGGGATTTCCTGGTTGAGCTGCCCAGAGGGATTCCCTTCCTGTTGCTGGGGAGACGCCAAGAGGAGTGGTAGTTCTCAGAAAGCTTTTCCTTGATTTGAGTCTCCTGGGAGGAGGCTGGTAGCCATGTAGTGGATGATGGCTTTTGCAGTGTTCAACCTTATTTCTCTCACATTTAGCAGCAACTTCCCATCGCACATAGGGCGGGGGGGGGGGGGAGCCAGCTAGCTTGTAGAGTTTATCAACAGGTGTAGGTTCAAAGCATCCTGTGATTATTCTGCATGTTTCATTCAATGCTATGTTCACTTGCTTTGCATGGGCAGACTTATGCCAAACAGGGCAGGCATACTCGGCAGTTGAGTAAGACAAGGCTAGGGCTGATGTTCTTATTAATTTTGGGTCTACATGCAAAATTCTGTGTTCTGTCTTTAGGTTTAAAAGCCTAAGCACAATGCTTGCTTGTTGTTTAAATAGTCATAATTGCTCAAAGCAAACCAGTCAAGGGGGTCTCGGTGGGGATCGGCTCACTGGGTGCAGTGTCTAAAGACCTTGGCCTGTACTTAAACACAATCAGCGCTGACCAAATTACCACCTGCCAGCTGCAAAAGGCCACCTTATTGGGATCTGCACATATTATTGGGATCTGCACACATTATTGGGATCTGCACACATTATTCACCAATACATCACACAGTCCTAGACTCTTGGGAAGTGTCCAACGTGTGATCCAGTACAACAGCAAGCAGAGTGATCTTTTTTTGCTGTATACTCATCTTGTTGTGTTTATAATAATAATAATAAGAAGAAGAAGAAGAAGAAGAAGAAGAAGTTATATAATAATAATAGGTTATATTATTATTATTATTATTATTATTATTATTATTATTATTAGAAACACAAATAGGTTATAATTGTTTGGGGTGGGTTACAGCATAATTCAAACACATAAACATAGTAAAAAATTCTATAAATACACATATTAAAATGTATTTCTCTAAAAGATAAATATTAAAACGTATTTCTATAAAATGCATATCAAAATAGAAAGAACAGAGATTAAACACAGGACACAAGTTTAAAATTCATGCTTAAAACTGGCTGGGTAGGCCTGCCGGTAGAGATATGTCTTTAGATGGTTTAGATCAGTGGTTCTCAACCTGGGGTTCCCAGATGTTTTTGGCCTTCAAATCCCAGAAATCCTAAACAGCTGGTAAACTGGCTGGGATTTCTGGGAGTTGTAGGCCAAAAACATCTGGGGACCTCAGGTTGAGAACCACTGGTTTAGATCATGCTCTGCCAGTCGTCTCTGTTATTGCTCCATACCAGCTGTTGACTTGAGTCAAAGTATTTGCCTCCTAACAGGCTCCATGAACCCATCTGGATTTCCTTGGACCTCTATTTCTGCTCCGCATACCTCTTTCTTGAGACCATGTTCTGCCTTAAACTCCTCCATGATCTTGTTTTCTCCATCTGCCATACCTCGATATTGCAAAGAAGCTAACCGTAGTGCTGACCATATTCTGGGGATAGAGTTCAGCACCATGGATAGCTCAATGCCCTACTCCACAGCTATGGAAGAGCTCCACATATCTCTTCCTTGAGACCGTGTTCTACCTTCCTCCACGATCTTGTCTTCTCCATCTGTCATACCACGATATTGCAAACCACAGTTCTGACCATATTCTGGGGATAGGGTTCAGTACCATGGATAGCTCAATGCCCTACTCCGCTGCTATGGAAGATCTCCGCAGACCTCTTTCTTGAGACCACGTTCTGCCCTAAACTCCTCCATGATCTTGTCTTCTCCATCTGCTATACCTCGAAATTGCAAAGAAGCTAACCACAGTTCTGACCATATTCTGGGGATAGGGTTCAGCATCATGGATAGCTCAATGCCCTACTCCACTGCTATGGAAGAGCTCTAAATATCTCTTCCTTGAGACCATGCTCTACCTTCAACTCCTCCATGATCTTGTCTTCTCCATCTGCTATACCTCGAAATTGCAAAGAAGCTAACCACAGTGCTGACCATATTCTGGGAATAGGTTTCAGCGCCATGGATAGTTCAATCACAGTAAATGCCTCACTCCACTGCTATGGAAGAGCTCCACGTACATCTTCCTTGAGACCATGTTCTGCCTTAAACTCCTCCATGATCTTGTCTTCTCCATCTGCCATACCTCGAAACTGCAAAGAAGCTAACCACAGTGCTGACCATATTCTGGGGATAGGGTTCAGCATCATGGATAGCTCAATCACAGTAAATGCCCCAACTCCACTGCTGTGGAACAGCTCCGTGTACCTCTTCCTTGAGACCATGTTCTACCTTAAACTCCTCCACAATCTTGTCTTCTCCATCTGCTGTCAGGCCTCTGCTAGTGAGCCATAACTCTTCCCCCTCCCCTGTCTTGATCCAGCAGCTTTGCCCCAGATTTCTCCTGTCACGGTGTGTCAGCTCCAGCTATTTGTGCATCAGTCACAGCTTTGTGGTTCATCACCATGGTCGAGAAATAGTATACAGTTCTAATGTGTACATGAAAATCACATGCATGTCAGCTCTTCACCCGCCCCTTGCATTTAATGCAGGAGTCATTCCAGAACATTCCAGACATGAACGGAGATCTGAACTTGATTCTCCTGCATAAAAATGCAAAGCCGATGTTCCTTGAACGACAAAAACGGAAACCCTGTTCGAGAAGAGATGACTCCCGAATCTGGCAGATAAGGTGGAGGAAATGCCCCTTGACTGTGGATAGGTTAAATGGAAACTCTCGTGGCGCAAGACGGTCCTCTCCTCATCAAAAAGGCAATGTTAACTAATGCTTATTGGATGTTGAAATACAGCAGAAAGCCTATGTAAATGCATGTGCAAAGCCCTTGAATATCAAACAAATTCATTATGATCAGTGCTATTACAGTGAATACCAAATGAGTTCATAATGATGGAACAATGAAAGTGTTACCGATAGATTTTATTTCTGTAACAAATCCTCTCTATAAGGGTCCCCTCCTGTAGCATTAATTTTAATATAAAAGCTGCATCTGTACATTAGCTGTGTCGGATAAATTATGTCTTTGAGTCGTTTGAAATATACAGTTTGCCATTCAGTCCATCTTTTCCTTGGGCAAAAAAATATAATATAATAAGCACAGTGTGTCCTTAAAGTTCGATGACTAGTGTGAAGGGGTAACACTTTATTTTAAGTGTCCAATCGTTAGGAATTCATTTAGTATTCATTGCAATAACACTAATACAATAGAACTGAATGAATAAGAAATTCATTTAGTATTCATACGGATGTGATAAGTTCTTCTAAGAGAGTTCCACTCTAATTCAGCATTAGTTTTAGCCTTACTTAATGGGCACTTAAAATAAAGTGTTGCTGGTACAGATGACTCAATTTCTACCCTTAGATATTTAGATTTCATGAAAGAAGCTTCAAAAAGGCGGCGGTTTAATCAGAATATAAAGCAAAGGGCCTCCAACTTAAGTCAGATGGAGGCTGCCTTGAAGAAGTGATCAGAGGCGGAATGGGAAAACTTCTGATAGGCTGTTTACCCAGAAACTTCTGGCCACAAATTATAATAATTGTTTGGGAAGATCATTCCAGCATAGCTTGTTGGCAACTTGAGGGAGAAGCCTGAAGGAAGTAAAGGAAAAAGCAAGCACAGAGTTTTAAAACACAGCACAGAGCTGCTTTGGGTCCCGTTTAGGGAGAAAAGTGGGATACAAATAAAGTATTATTATTATTATTATTATTATTATTATTATTATTATTATTGGAGCCCCCGATGGCGAAGTGGGTTAAACCCTTGTGCCGGCAGGACTGAAGACCGACAGGTTGCAGGTTCGAATCCGGGGAGAGGCGGATGAGCTCCCTCTATTAGCTCCAGCTCCTCATGCGGGGACATGAGAGAAGCCTCCCACAAGGATGATAAAAACATCAAAAAGCATCCTGGCGTCCTCTGGACAACATCCTTGCAAACGGCCAATTCTCTCACACCAGAAGCAACTTGCAGCTTCTCAAGTCGCTCCTGACATGACAAATTATTATTATTATTATTATTATTAGCCATTCCCTGCCAGGCGTTGCTGTGGCCCAGTCTGGTGATCTGGAAAATAAAGTAATGAGAAAGAGTTGGTTTCTAATATATGTAATTTCTTTATGCTTGTGGGTAAACAGTATTTCTTGTTGTCTTTGTCGGTGTGAGGGGCTTCAGCCCCCCCCCCCCCGAAATTTTCATGGTGGTTTGCAAAAAGGCCTTATGGTGCATTATTTAAACTGTTATGTTTATTCATATCATGATCTGATCACCATACTCAATATATCCCATATGCATGGGGGTATTGGGGTAATGATACAAAAGGTTTGCTAGGCTAGACCCTCTTTCACTCAGACTCAGCCCCCCCCCCCGAAACTCAGCCCCCCCCCCCCGAAACCCCCCCTGAAAAAAATTTACCCCCCCCCCCCCAAAATGAAATCCTGGCTACGGGCCTGCTTGTGGGTAAACAGTATTTCTTGCTGTTTCTTTGTCAGTGTTGAGAGATTGTCTAGTTTGCCTACTCTGGAAGAAGCAAAGACCACCAGCATTGAAGCGATGGTCCTCTGTCATCAACTCCGCTGGACTGGCCACATTGTCCGGATGCCCGACCACCGTCTCCCAAAGCAGTTGCTCTACTCAGAACTCAAGAACAGAAAACGGAATGTTGGTGGGCAGGAAAAGAGATTTAAAGACGGCCTCAAAGCCAACCTTAAAAACTCTGGCATAGACACTGAGAACTGGGAAGCCCTGGCCCTTGAGCACACCAGTTGGAGGTCAGCTGTGACCAGCAGTGCTGTAGAAATTGAAGAGGTACGAATGGAGGTTGAAAGAGAGAAATGTCACAAGAGAAGGTGCGTCAAGCCAACCCCGACCGGGACTGCCTTCCACCTGGAAACCGATGCCCTCACTGTGGGAGAAGATGCAGATCAAGAATAGGGCTCCACAGTCACCAACGGATCCACCGCCAGGACACTACACTTGGAGGACCATCATCCTCGGACTATGAGGGATCGCCTAAGTAAGTAAGTAAATAAGTAAGTAAGTAAGCCTACTCTGGAACATGCAACATATTATTGTCCTTCTTTACATGTCCCTATCAAATCTAGGATACTATATCTGTGTGTATGAATCATATATACCTATCTATATCTATGGCTGGATGGCTGTCAGGAGGGCTTTGATTACGTTTTCTTGCCCTGGTGAAGAGAGTTGGACTGGATGGCCTTAAATATTTTCTGTTGGTCATTCTGTGTGGGATGTTTGCCCAATTCTGTCATTGGAGGGGTTCAGAATGATCTTTGATTGTAGGTGAACTATAAATCCCAGTAACTACAACTCCCAAATGTCAAGGCCTATTTTCCCCCAAACTCCATCTGTGTTTGTATTTGGGCATATGGAATATTCATGTCAAGTTTGATCCAACATTGTTTGAGTCCAAAGTGCTCTCTGGATATAGGTGATCTACAACTCCCAAACTCAAGGTCATTGCCCTCCAAACCCTTCTGGTGTTTTCTGTTGGTCATGGGAGTCCTGTGTGCCACATTTGGTTCAATTTCATCATTGGTGGAGTTCAGAATGTTCAGAATACTCCAAAACTCCGGGTGACCTTTCCCAGCGGTTTCATGTTTGACATATTTTTGACATGTTCAGCTTGTGTACACTAGGATTGGGGCCCTATTCTAACACTGACAGGAATATAAACACAGGTTTTTTGGCAATGATGTTTCTCATTTTTACCAATCTCTAAATGAGTATATTCATCAATTATGAGGAGAGCAATTTATTTGTGTGAATTAAACATAAGTTAGACATAGAGCAGAAATGAAGAAGATTAGACTGCATCTTCTATCAGCCTTTCTTGGCATAGTCAATAGGTATGGTTGGGTTCGGTCGGAATCTTGAAAAAGATCTTTGAGTTCTCATGGACAACAAGTTAAACATGAGTCAGGAATGTGATGTGGCAGCAAAAAAAAAGCCAATGAAATTTTGGCCTGCATCAATAGGAGCCTAGTGTCTAGATCTAAGGAAGTCATGCTCCCCATGCTCTATTCCGCTTTGGTTAGACCACACCTGGAATATTGTGTCCAATTCTGGGCACCACAATTCAAGAGAGATATTGACAAGCTGGAATGTGTCCAGAGGAGGGCAACTTAAATGATCAAGGGTCTGGAGAACAAGCCCTATGAGGAGCGGCTTAAGGAGCTGGGCATGTTTAGCCTGAAGAAGAGAAGGCTGAGAGGAGATATGATAGCCATGTATAAATATGTGAGAGGAAGCCACAGGGAGGAGGGAGCAAGCTTGTTTTCTGCTTCCATGGAGATTAGGACAAGGAACAATGGCTTTAAACTCCAAGAGAGGAGATTCCATTTGAACATGAGGAAGAACTTCCTGACTGTGAGAGCCGTTCAGCAGTGGAACTCTCTGCCCCAGAGTGTGGTGGAGGCTCCTTCTTTGGAAGCTTTTAAACAGAGGCTGGATGGCCATCTGTCAGGGGTGATTTAAATGCAATATTCCTGCTTCTTGGCAGTATGGGGTTGGACTGGGTGGCCAAGGAGGTGTCTTCCAACTCTTTGATTCTATGATTCTATGATTCTATGGTGTGAAGGACTGTCACCAATTGTGTATGGTCCATTAAACAGAAAGGGACTGGGCCTTCCTTTGTGGATAGCAATCCTTTAAATATAGGACTGTCCTTTGAGAGTCCTGAAGTAGAGGACTGTCCTTTATAAGCTAAGACAGTTGGCTTTCCACCTCTGAAATCCCAATGCTATTCAGCCATCCAATGCAATGCAATTAAATGGGAAGCGAAACTGTTCTATAGCGAAGGCTAAGGACGCAGAGATAACCTTTGCTTTCTCTTTGAACCATCTGATTGGTTCCCATTTGTAATGGGTAGCAAACCTCTCCCCTTCCATTGAGATGGGCAAAGTTAATTTGGAATCCAAAAAAAGGATTATGCTGATTTGGGACTTCAACTGACTTGTGTGCGGGGAGGGAAACGAAGGGGAAGGACCCTTTATGAAGTAGCAAGTGTCCTTTCGGCCGACTCTCTTCATTAAAATGTATTTAGATGTCCCTCAGTAATGAAAGGAAAATAAGAGACGTGGGAGGGGGGAGGCGGAACGAGTGTGCAAAACGAGGACACATCTTAAACCAGAACTCAAAAAACTGGCCAATTCCCATGTTTACAGTTACTTTCCTATCAAGAATTAATGCAATATCATGCGCACACCATTACTGAAAAATTCTCCGCTGTTTTTTGCCAAGTGTTCCTATATAACAGTTTTATCACAAGTCTGACAGCCGCCATAAAAATTCCAGCCATTCTATATCAACAGCCCTCTTTGTACTAAGTTATTAAACATTAAATTTTTATTCGTCATTTGTATTCTGTTATGCAAAATAAGCTCCTTGATAAGATGTGTCTTCTTAATTGGGCCCTTGATGCTTCTTGGATCGGAGTTGTCAGATTAGCTGGAAGGAGAGGCTTTGCCGCGCGCCAGCTCCGTGCCAGGAGACCAATAGCTTTGTAACAACGATATTAAGTTGGAGGGGCCAAATGGAGGGCATCACTAGGCTCAGGTGAGACTCTACATCTGTGCATGTCTTATGCTCAGGCACTTTTCTCATAGCATCAGCAGGGCTGATGGAAATAGATTTGTTTGTTGTTTACAGCGTACAGCTGTGGCTGCGGCTGCATGGGAGTTGTATAAGATTGAAGCAAATTTGTACTGAGACTAAAATATTGAGCTTTCTCTCCAGTCAGCAGTCTCCGGAATCTTATTGTCGAAAACTTTATCCAGTTGGAGCCTTCCCTCGGGTGATTTTCATCTGCAGCTGCCCTGCTCTGCCTCTCGCTGCCGGTCCCATTTTGCCGCTGTATTAGTCGCCCGCAGGATTGCTTTCTGGGGTAAGTGGGTGGGATGCCGAACAGCAGACGGGGAAATATCTTTGGTGTCATGACAAGCAGGGCTGTGCCAAATATTTCCTGCTTCTGTTTAGGGGGTGTTTTAAGTTGCCAGTTCCCTTGCTTTTGCCTTCAAACTCCTTCCTTTTAAAATTCCTGTTTTTCCTCCATTGACAAGGAAAGCTATTTTCTTATGGGATTTTATTTGTCGTGTCAGAGCAACCAGTCCATTATATTACATTTCTAACAGAACAAAGCAAACAAACAGACAAATACAAAACTTGTGAGTTTGGTAGTTGGTTAAATGTCCTTTGACCAGTATCTGGCCACTTGGAGTGCCTCTGGTGTTGCTGCAAGAAGGTCCTCCATTGTGCATGTGGCAGGGCTCAGGTTGCATTGCAGCAGGTGGTCAGTGGTTTGCTCTTCTCCACACTCGCATGTCGAGGATTCCACTTTGTGGCCCCATTTCTGACGGTTGGCTCTGCATCTCGTGGTGCCAGAGCGCAGTCTGTTCAGTGCCTTCCAAGTCACCCAGTCTTCTGTGTGCCCAGGGGAGTCTCTCATTTGGTATCAGCCATTGGTTGAGGTTCTGGGTTTGAGCCTGCCACTTTTGGACTCTCGCTTGCTGAGGTGTTCCAGCGAGTGTCTCTGTAGATCTTAGAAAACTATTTCTAGATTTAAGTCGTTGACGTGCTGGCTGATACCCAAACAGGGGATGAGCTGGAGATGTCTCTGCCTTGGCCCTTTCACTATTGGCTGCTACTTCCCGGCAAATGTCAGGTGGTGCAATATCGGCTAAGCAGTGTGATTTCTCCAGTGGTGTAGGGCACAGACACCCCGTGATAATGCGGCATGTCTCATTAAGAGCCACATCCACTGTTTTAGTGTGGTGAGATGTGTTCCACACTGGGCATGCGTACTCAGCAGCGGAGTAGCACAGCGCAAGGGCAGATGTCTTCACTGTACCTTATGGGATAAGTATCAGCTAGAAATGGTCAGGGGAGCTTTTGCACAATTATAACTTGTGCGCCAGCTGCGCCTGTACCTTGGGAAGTCTGACTTGGCCACAGTGGTCCACGCTCTGGTTACATCCCGTTTAGACTACTGCAACGCTCTCTACGTGGGGTTGCCTCTGAAGACTGCCCGGAAGCTCCAACTAGTCCAACGAGCGGCAGCCAGATTACTAACAGGCATAGGGAGAAACAAGGAGGGAAGTACGATAGTGCCAGCTCCACTGGCTGCCAATTAGCTTCCGAGCACAATTCAAAGTGCTGGTCTTGACATATAAAGCCCTAAACAACTCCGGCCCAATTTACCTGTTTGAACGGATTCTCCCCTATGAACCATCAAGGTTATTAAGATCTTCCGGGGCGGGGGGCTGCTCTCGGTCCCACCACTTTCGCAGTCGCGTCTGGTGGGGATGAGGGACAGGGTCTTCTCGGTGGTGGCCCTCGGCTCTGGAACTCCCTCCCACTAGAGATTAGATCTGCCCCTTCCCTCCTATCATTTAGAAAACAAGTAAAAACCTGGCTTTGGAATATGGCATTCGATGACTGAGGCAATGACTCTGACCACACGGAAGGATGGCAACGAATCGTGATTTCACCTAACGACCTGGCCTGTGTGATGTTTATGATTGTATTTTAATGTAATATTGTATTATGAGGATGTTTTGTATTTTATTATTGTATCTGAATTTCATGCTGTAAACCGGCCTGAGTCCCTCTTAGGAGGTGGAGAAGACCAGTATATAAAAACTATAAATAAATAAATTTATTATTTATTATTTATTTATTTACTCTATTTATATCCTGCCTTTCTTTACCACCAAACACACCTGTGAAGGTGGTGGGACCAAGAGCAGTGCCTCTCCGGAAGATCTTAAAGTCCTTAATGTTTTATAGGGGAAGATACTGCTTTATGCGGTGAGGCTAATATAACTAGTTTGTGACACCATAAAACCTTCCAGCAGCATGCAGAAGAATGAGGAAGTACTCCATCAAAGAACTCGGTATCACAAATGGACGGTGAAGCAGCAGCTCCCCCTGTGGCCGGAACTGAGCATACCCTCATGAAGCCGGAAAACCTGGAATGTTAGATTGCCTCTGTGTCTGTCTCTATATATTGTATGTTTAAGTGGCATTGAATGTTTTCTATGTCTATGTGCATTGTAATCTGCCCTGAGTCCCGTGCGGCATGAGAAAGTGAAATATAAATACTGTAAATGTTCTGTCGCCACTGGGCTTGAAACAATTGCCTTTAAAACAGGACGTGCAACTTTAGCCCAACGGGAAGCCAGGGGGCCCGAACAGAAATTCTAAAGGATCTTCACCATAAACAGTCTTTAGAAGGCTTGTGAAATATAACAAAGTTTTTTATTGATGAACAATTAATCAGAAACTTCCTTTGTCTTCAAAGATTAAACAAATGCTTCCAGGCTTTAAGCAACTGGTGGCTTCTAACTGTTTCTTTGCTTTACTTAAAAGGAAAATTCCTTTCTAAATTTCTCCCAGGTTATCTGTGAACCTAAACCTAACTGATGTGGATCCACTACCGATCTGAACTGCATCTCAACATTGAGTAGACCTACCAGAAGGCCTGTAGTCACTTAGCTGGAGTTCTTGAAGTTTAAAGCTGTTATTCCCTCAGAAATTCCTCAGGGCTGTAAGGCTGTTTCCCTGGGAACCTTTAGATGGTCTTAAGACTGTTCTCCCCCGGGAAGTCTTAAGGGTTGAAGCCTTTGTACAGGAGAAAGTTTGTACACGTCCTGCACATTGACTTCCTTGCTGGAAACTGACTGAAAATGGCTCCCTTCCCTTCTCTCAGAGCCTGAACAGGGGGCGGAACCAAACTTAACAATGATGGACAGGGGGCCTGCCCTATAATTGCAAACTTTAACAGGAAGCCACCCTTCTGCAAAAATCCCAAACCTTGGGTTGCAAGCAAACACTTAATACAAAGCAAATAAAGTGGGAGCTTCTGGTACAGCTGTACCAGCACAGTAAATAAATAAATATTTTTTCTTCCTCTTCCTTCTTCTGTCTCCTCCAATGAAGGAGAGTGTTCAACTTTAAAACAAAGCAGAAAACCCACATCTTTGGAACAAAACGTTCAAACACCTATCAGATCCCGATGTGAAAGAATGGAAAGATTTATTATTTTCATAATACAAAACCAATCTGGAAGAGTATGTGCACTTCCAGCATGCGACATTTACTTCAGCCAGAAAATTGTCTGCCTGCCTTTCCCCATATCATGCAGGGAATAGGGTCCCTCAAGTTATAGTTATTACTCATACATAAGCATTGCCCAGAGGTTGTTGGTGCCGTGACCACAAAGAGGATTTCAGGATGGATGGGAATTTATTTAGAGCTTTGGGTTGTAGGCTGATGACGTTGACAGAGTTGGGAAAGGACACAAAGGCAATGCAGTAGCTTCGAAGGAATGGTCTACAGCAGAGGTGGCCCTAGATAATTTTCAACTGTAAGCAAACAGTATTTTGCCCCTCCCCCCCAAAAAAACCAATCATTGATATGTATTTTCTGTTTGTCGTGGGAGTTCTGTGTGCCATATTTGGTTCAATTCCATCATTGGTGGAGTTCAGAATGCTCTTTGATTGTAGGTGAACTATACATCCCCAGTAACTACGCTTGCCGCACTTGCTCCCTTGCCTGGCCCGCTTTGGGTCCGGAGGCGTGCCTGAAGACCCCGGCATGTGCACCAAAAGTCACCTCTTCTCCTGACTTTCTCCTCAGCCATTGGGACCAAGAGGGAGAGAGAGAGAGGTGGAGATGCCCACCTTTCCTGAAGGTAGGCGCAAAAACAAAGGAGGGAGCGGAGGTGGGAGATACCTCCAGCCGGAGGGGCTCTCTCTCTCTCTCTCTCTTGGTCCCAATGGCTGAAGAGAAAGTCAGGAGAAGAGGCGACTTTTGGTGTGCACGCTGGGGTCTTCAGACACACCTCCGGACCCGAAGCGGGCCAGGCGCGGCGGCTCCGCCCCTTGGCCCACCTGCGTATTGGGGAGAGGAGAGGAGGCGGGTGGAGCGCAGGGGGATTGGGAAAGGGAGCCTGTCATGGGGAAGGGATCGAACGCGGAGAACGATTGAGCACTGGCTCTGCTCGCGCACCCGGTGGCCAGGCGGAGGAGGAACGAGAGGGGCGAGGCGAGGCTCAAGGGCCCGGCCCCTTTGGAAAGAGGATCGCCCGGCAGCGAGGAAAGAAAGCCGAGGCTCCCCCCGGACTGCTAGGGCTGTTGTGAGCTGAGGAAGCGCTCCTCAAGTGGCAGTCGAGGGGCATTTACAGAGGCGCCTCTGCGCCCCTGGCAAAAAAAAAGTGTTCTGCAACCACTTACTTTGCATAATGGACGATCCGTCCCTGGTCTACAGTGATGATGAAGGGAAGAATGGAAACAAAATTGGTTGGTGTTTCCTGTTCTCCGAAGGCCACATTCAGAAGGGACTTCTGATTTATGTTCCTTATTTTCCATATTCCGATAATGCAGTATTTCTCAACCTTCCTAATGTCATGACCCCTTAATACAGTTCCTCCTGTTGTGGTGACCCCCAACCATAACATTATTTTCGTAATTTTGCTACTCTCAGGAATTGTGGTGTAAAACTCTGATATGCAGAATGTATTTTCATTTACCGAACCAAATTTGACACAAATACCCGATAGGCCCAAATTTGAATACTGGTAGGGTTGGGGGCTTTTTTTATATTGTCATTTAGGAGTTGTAGTTGCTGGGATTTATAGTTCACCTACAATCAAAGAGCATTCTGAACTCCACAGTTCTCCCATGACGAACAGAGAACACTGAAAGGGTTTGGTGGGCATTTACCTTGAGTTTTGGAGTTGTAGTTTGCCTACATTCAGAGAACACTGTGGACTCAAATGATGATGGATCTGGACCAAACTCTATAGTTCACCTACAATCACAGAGCATTCTGAACACCACCAATGATAGAATTGGGCCAAACCTCCCACACAGAACCCCCATGACCATCAGAGTGGGCCACAGCAACGTAATGTTATTATTTATTTCGAGTACTTCTACCCCGCCCTTTTCAACCCCCTAGGGGGGACTCAAGGCGGCTTTCAACCGGCACAATTCGATGCCAACAATTCAACATTAAAATACATAGCAGCAGTAATCACAAATAGTTAAAAACAATCAATTAATACAATAACAACTAAAAGAAAAGCCAAACTAGTGGCTAACATACACCAAGTTCTAAAAATCCGTAAGTCCATTCAGCATTATCATAATACCTTCCAAACTCTGGTCATCATTACCTTGTCAATCTGCCAGATTACCCAAAGGCCTGGTCCCATATCCATGTTTTCAACTTCCTTCTGAAGGAAAGGAAGAATGTCGATGACCTAATTTCCCCAGGGAGTGAATTCCACAGGTGAGTGGCCACCACTGAGAAGGCCCTGTCTCTCATCCCCACCAGTCTCACTTGTCCCCAGAAGATCTTACACTCCGATGTGGGACATAGAAGGAGATACGTTCAGACAGGTACGCTGGGCCGGAGCCATATAGGGTTTTATAGGTCAAAACCAGCACTTTGAATTGTGCTCGTTAGTTTGTGGGATTAACATAACTCAAAAACCACTGGATGAATTGACACAGAATTTGGACACAAGACACGTGTCAGGTCAATGAGTGACTATCACTCATAAAAACCCTGAAAACACAGCAGAAGAGACTTAAAAAGCCAAAAAATGAAAAAATATATTACAACGCATGCGTAAAACCATACACACACACACACACACATATATATATACTAGGCTTGGGCGGTTTCGTTCGTTAATTTCATTATTCGTTATTAATTCGTATTTAAATTAGCTTACGATCCAATATTGAGCCATGCAGGAATAGTGTGAGGAGTAATTAAGATTCGAAACAATTTTTTCAATTTATTTCGTAATTATTTCGTAATTATTTTCGCATGTCTGGTGCAAGTTTTATAGTTGTTGTTTGTTTTATCACACCAACAGTCAAAAACAGAGGGAGAGGGAAGCTTCAGAAGTTCCCCCTGTCCCATTTGGAGGGTTTTTTAGCATATTGCGCAATCGCGTCCGCCATTAACGAATCGATTTGTAATTATACAAAATTTCGTAAATTTTGAAAATTTTTAAAGGAAAATTTCAGAATTCTTTAAAAAAACAAAACACAAGGGCCCCCTAAATACGAAACGAGTTTAGAACCAAATTTTTGCGTTGTTACCCAAGCCTAGTGGCAAGGGATGGCTAGTATATTATGTAATATAATATATTACTATTGTCTTCATATTTAAGATGTTTATTTATACCCTGCTTTTTCTCTCCACAAAAGTAGACTCAAAGCAGCTTATACAATCCTGAAGATCTTTACTGTGTATTAAGCTTGCTTCCAATTTTGTGAGTCACTTCAATTAAATATTTCAAGAGAAACAACTTTTCCATACCGTTGACCCCATTTGAATACTATATGCCGGCTGTTCCAATGCCGATGTGCTATTAATATAACAACAACAACAACAGTAATCCCAAACGACATGCAATATAACCAAGGGTCACCCTTCTTTTTCCCCCGGTCCTGTATATATGAATCGAGATTGGCACTCACTGACCACTGCTGCCGATTATCTCTCTGTAACACATAATGTTTTGCACCAGGCAAACGTACTTTTCCGCACCCCTAAATTATATTTGGACAAAGAATAATTGAACATTGGACAGAATAACAAATGCCACGGTCAAGTTTGCTTTGTGGGTTTATCATGTTGTATTAACATGATAGAAATATGAATACTTAAATCTTATCTCAGGTATAGTTTATAACTGCATTAATCATTTACTGTATTATATATTTTTCATGTCACTAAGATGGGGAGGAAAAGATTCAATTTTCTTGGAGCAGTCAGCGAAAGCACTTTAGATAAGTTAAATGCATTGCACTAAACTATTCCAGTGTAGCCTTTTTCCCCCCCTCCTCTCTCAGAGACTTTGCAAAAGGAAAAAGGAAGCATATATCAAGCCGTAATAACCGAGGTGTGTTTTTTTTCACTTAAATAATTTTGCAATGGATTTTCCATGTTCATAGAAATCAGATAAATGAAGTTACAAAGTTTGCTACTTAGCAGGTAGATATATCCAATCAGATAGACAACTTTTCCTACAAAACCTGTATTTGTTTTTCTCTTTATAGATTTTTAAGTGCTCTCTGAAGGATTGGAAGAGCAAATGGAGAGGCAGAGGAAATTTCCCAGAGAAATAGCCGGACGAGAATGAGCAGCCTGCCTGCATTATTTTATTTTGATTAGTATCATATATAAAAAAGTTTGAGCATTTGGATTCTACACAAAGCTCCTCTGCAGACAACACTGAAAAACAAAAAAAGGTGTGCTTAATCAGCCCAAAGTCCTATAGAGTGCAACATTCTCTTTTCTGTCTTATTTCCCAGCAACTGGAATGCAAAACAATCATTTGCATGATCTTGCAGGTAGCATATTTATGTATCGATTTACAACATTTATATGCTGCCCTTCTCACCCTGAAAGGTACTCAGAGCAGCTTATCTATATATTAGGGCTGGGTAACCATGGAAAAAATTGTTTCTAAACTCGATTCGTTTCCAGGGGGCGCTAGCGTTTCCAAATTCTAAATACTTCCGAAATTTTTAGATTTCAAAATTTCGAAATTTACGAAATTTCGTATAATTACGAATCGGTTCATTAATGGCGGAAGCGATTGCGCAATATGCTAAAAAAAACCTCCAAATGGGACAGGGGGAACTTCTGGAGCTTCCCTCTCCCTCTGTTGTTGACTGTTGGTGTGATAATTTATTTTTTTATCACTGATAAAACAAACAACAACTATAAAACTTGCACCAGACATACGGAAATAATTACGAAACAATTACGAAACAATTTCGAAACAATTTTGAACCAATTACGAAACAATACGAAATAAATTGGAAAAATTGTTTCAATTTTTAATTACTCCTCACACTATTCCTGCATGGCTCAATATCGGATTGTAAGCTAATTTAAATATGAATTAATAACGAATTACGAAATTAACGAATGAAACCGCCCAGCCCTACTATATATATAAAAATGCTCTGTGCATAATGAGTACCTTAAAAACAAAAGAACCAATGAACGAAATCACACCAAATTTGGCAACAAAATGTCTCACACAACAAGGAGTGACCATCACTCAAAAAATTATGAATTTGTCATTTGGGAGTTGTCGTTGCTGGGATTTATAGTTCACCTACAATCAAAGAGCATTCTGAACTCCACCAATGATGGAATTGAACCAAACTTGGCACACAGAACTCCCATGACCAACAGAAAATACTGGAAGGGTTTGGTGGGCATTGACCTTGAGTTTTGGAGTTGTAGTTCACCTACATCCAGAGAGCACTGTGGACTCAAACAAGGATGGATCTGGACCAAACTTGACACAAGCACCTAATACGCCCAAATATGAACACAGATCCTGCAAGGATCCTGCAAGGAAGACTCCAGCAATACATGGAGATCCTGCAAGGAAGACTCCAGCAATACATGGAGCGAGAGTTGCCAGATGTTCAAGCTGGGTTTAGAAAAGGCAGAGGAACGAGAGACCAAATTGCCAATATCCCTGGATAATGGAGAAAGGCAGGGAGTTTCAGAAAAACATCTACTTCTGCTTCATTGACTATTCTAAAGCCTTTGACTGTGTGGATCATAATAAATTGTGGCAAGTTCTTAGTGGGATGGGCATCCCAAGCCACCTTGTCTCTCTCCTGAGGAATTTGTACAAGGACCAAGTAGCAACAGTCAGAACTGACCACGGAACAACAGACTGGTTCAAGATTGGGAAAGGCGTACGGCAAGGCTGCATACTCTCACCCAACCTTTTTAACGTGTATGCAGAACACATCATGCGATGTGCGGGGCTTGATGAATGCAAAGCTGGGGTGAAAATTGCTGGAAGAAACATTAACAACCTCAGATATGCAGATGACACCACTCTGATGGCCGAAAGCGAGGAGGAGCTGAAGAGCCTTCTAATCAAGGTGAAAGAAGAAAGCGCAAAAGCCGGGTTGCAGCTAAACGTCAAAAAAACCAAGATTATGGCAACAAGAATGATTGACAACTGGAAAATAGAGGGAGAAACCGTGGAGGCCGTGACAGACTTTGTATTTCTAGGTGCAAAGATTACTGCAGATGCAGACTGTAGCCAGGAAATCAGAAGACGCTTCCTTCTTGGGAGGAGAGCAATGTCCAATCTCGATAAAAGAGTAAAGAGTAGAGACATCAGACTGGCAACAAAGATCCATTGCCTAGTCAAAGCCATGGTATTCCCTGTAGTCACCTACGGATGTGAGAGCTGGACCTTAGGGAAGGCTGAGCGAAGGAAGATAGATGCTTTTGAACTGTGGTGCTGAGAGTGCCTTGGAGAGTGAGAAGATCCAACCAGCCCATACTTCAAGAAATAAAGCCTGACTGCTCGTTGGAGGGAAGAAGTGTAGAGGCCAAGATGAAATACTTTGGCCACATCATGAGAAGAAAGGAAAGCCTAGAGAAGACAATTATGCTGGGGAAAGTGGAAGGCAAAAGGAAGAGGGGCCGACCAAGGGCAAGATGGATGGATGGCATCTTTGAAGTGACTGAACTGACCTTGAAGGAGCTGGGGGTGGTGATGGCTGACAGGGAGCTCTGGCGTGGGCTGGTCCATGAGGTCACGAAGAGTCGGAGAGGACTGAACGAATGAACAACAAAACACAGATGGAGTTTGGGGGAAATAGACCTTGACATTTGGGAGTTGTAGTCACTGGGATTCACAGTTCACCTACAATCAAAGAGCATTCTGAACCCCACAAATGACAGAATCAGGGCAAACTTCCCACACAGAACCCCCATGACCAACAGAAAATACTTAAGGCCATCCAATCCAACTCCCTTCATCAGGGCAAGAAAACATAATCAAAGTCCTCCTGACAAAGAGCCATCCAGCTATAGAGATAGATAGATAGATGTGATTCACACACACATAGATATAGTATCATAGATTTGAAAGGAACCCTTCCCTCCCTCTTTCTCTCCTTCTTTCCCCCCTTCCTTCACTCCCTCTTTCCATCCTTTATATCCTTTTCTTCTTTCCTTCTCTCCTTCTTTCTTTACCTCTTTCCTTCCTCCCTTTTCCTTTTCCTTCCCTTTCTCTTTCTTCCTTCTCTCCTTCTTTCCTTCCTTCCTTAGCTTTTTGCTTCCATCCTTCCTTCTCTTTCCTTCTTTCCTTCCCTCCCTCTTTCTCTCCTTCTTTCCTCCTTCCTTTGCTCCCTCTTTCCTTCCTTCCCTTTTTTTCTTTCCTTCTCTCCTTCCTTCCTTCTCTACCTCTTTCCTTCCTCCCTTTTTTCCCCTTCCTCTTTCTCTCCTTTCTTCCTTCATTCTTTGCTTCCATGCTTCCTCCTCTCTTTCCTTCTTTCCTTTCTTTTTTTCTTTCTTCCCTTCCTTCCCTCCCTCTCTCCCTCTTCCCTTTTTTCTGTATCATCATTTAGTTTTTTGTCATTTAGCTTTTTGGGGTTTTAAGTCCTTTCTGCTGTTTTTTTGGGGGGGTATGAATAATGGTCACTCATTGGTCTGTTAGGGGTATAGTGTCCAAATTTCATGTCAAATCATCCAGTGGTTTTTGAGTTATGTTAATCCCACAAACAATCATTAAATTTTTATTTATATAGACTAGCTGTGCCCTGCCACGCGTTGCTGTGGCCCAGCCTGGTGATCTGGAAAATAAAGTAATGAGAAAGTGTTGGTTTCTAATCTATGTAATGTCTTTCTGCTTGTGGGTAAACAGTATTTCTTGCTGTTTCTTTGTCAGTGTTGATGTGGAGATTGTCTGGTTTGCCTACTCTGGAACATGCAACATATAATTGTCCTTCTTTAGGGGTCCCTTTCAAATCTATGATACTATATCTGTGTGTGTGAATCATATATATCTATCTATATCTATGGCTGGATGGCTCTTTGTCAGGAGGGCTTTGATTACGTTTTCTTGCCCTGGTGAAGGGAATTGGACTGGATGGCCTTAAGTATTTTCTGTTGGTCATGGGGGTTCTGTGTGGGAAGTTTGCCCCAATTCTGTGTTGGTGGGTTCAGAATGCTCTTTGATTGTAGGTGAACTATAAATCCCAGTAACTACAACTCCCAGATGTCAAGGTCTATTTCCCCCAAACTCCATCTGTGTTCATATTTGGGCATATGGAATATTTGTGCCAAGTTTGTTCCAGATCCATCATTGTTTGAGTCCACAGTGCTCTCTGGATGTAGGTGAACTACAACTCCCAAACTCAAGGTCAATGCCCACCAAACCCTTCTAGTGTTTTCTGTTGGTCATGGGAGTCCTGTGTGCCACGTTTGGTTCCATCCCATCATTGGTGGAGTTCAGAATGCTCTTTGATTGTAGGTGAACTATAAATCCCAAAAACTACAACTCCCAAATGACAAAATCAATTTTTAGTGATGGTCAGTCCTTGGGTTAGTAGGTGTCTTGTGGCCAAATTTGGTGCAATTCGTCCAGTGGTTTTTGAGTTGGGTTGTTCCCACAAAGTTTAGTTCAATTTCATCATTGGTGGAGTTCAGAATGCTCTTTGATTGTAGGTAAATATAAATCCCAGCAACTACAACTCCCAAATGACAAAATCAAATGTTTTTGAGTGATGGTCACTCCTTGGGTTAGTAGGTGTCTTGTGGCCAAATTTGGTGGCAATTCATACAGTAGATTTTGAGTTATGTTAATCCCACAAAAGTTTGGTTCAATTCCATCATTGGTGGATTCCAGAATGCTCTTTGATTGTAGGTTAATTATAAATCCCAGCAACTACAACTCCCAAATGACAAAATCAAATGTTTTTGAGTGATGGTCACTCCTTGGGTTAGTAGGTGTCTTGTGGCCAAATTTGGTGGCAATTCATACAGTAGATTTTGAGTTATGTTAATCCCACAAAAGTTTGGTTCAATTCCATCATTGGTGGATTCCAGAATGCTCTTTGATTGTAGGTTAATTATAAATCCCAGCAACTACAACTCCCAAATGACAAAATCAAATGTTTTTGAGTGATGGTCACTCCTTGGGTTAGTAGGTGTCTTGTGGCCAAATTTGGTGGCAATTCATACAGTAGATTTTGAGTTATGTTAATCCCACAAAAGTTTGGTTCAATTCCATCATTGGTGGATTCCAGAATGCTCTTTGATTGTAGGTTAATTATAAATCCCAGCAACTACAACTCCCAAATGACAAAATCAAATGTTTTTGAGTGATGGTCACTCCTTGGGTTAGTAGGTGTCTTGTGGCCAAATTTGGTGGCAATTCATACAGTAGATTTTGAGTTACGTTAATCCCACAAAAGTTTGGTTCAATTCCATCATTGGTGGAGTTCAGAATGCTCTTTGATTGTAGGTTAACTATAAATCCCAGCAGCAACAACTCCCAAATGACAAAATCTATTTTTTTTTAGTGATAGGTGTGCCTTGTGTCCAAATTTGGTGTCAATTCATCCAGTGGTTTTTGAGTTATGTTAATCCCACAAATGAACATTACATTTTTATTTATATAGATTTGTGACATATTATCTGCAGACATTTTATGCCTAGGGCATGCTGCGCATGAGCTCACTTTCAAGATCAGGAGAGAATAAAATGGATCCAGAGTTACAGAGAATTGAGGAATGAAGATTACGAGAGGAAATGAGAGACAAGGAATTAAACGAGGTGACCATTCTGGAGTGGAGAGATGAGAATTTGATGGGTGCCATTCTCACTGAGTGGCATCTCTTTCCCCCAGCCCCACAAATGGGAATATTATGTTAAAAATGCAAATGGAAAGGTGTACAGGGAATTTAGCATGCAGACAAAAATGTGTTTTTTCCCCTTACCAATTTCATTTATGGATGGAAATGTGCACAAAGTCCACCGGTCTGGCCTCCCTATTGCAAAATCTAACATCAACAAAAAAATCTTGTTTTTGTGGCAGGCAGATCTCAGGAGAGGAACCGCTTCGTGCCGGTATCCATGCAGGTGTCAGTTCGTGCTGATTTTTTAACACATGGGTGACTTGACAGTCACACTGCTGTTAACCGTGGCAAAGTTGGGTGATGTCAGACTGTGGGCTTAATGAAATTACAGTGCTTTTTGGGGACAAGGAGGTGCCTTTATAAGTTCACATTCTTTAACACTTATTCTATGGAGTTGGGTCTTGACCAAATTCCCAAAGACCTGCTTTGATGGCATCTTTAACTAGGATCATAGAATCAAAGAGTTGGAAGAGACCTCATGGGCCATCCAGTCCAACCCCATTCTGCCAAGAAGCAGGAATATTGCATTCAAATCACCCTGACAGATGGCCATCCAGCCTCTGTTTAAAAGCCTCCAAAGAAGGAGCCTCCACCACACTCCGGGGCAGAGAGTTCCACTGCTGAACGGCTCTCACAGTCAGGAAGTTCTTCCTCATGTTCAGATGGAATCTCCTCTCTTGGAGTTTGAAGCCATTGTTTTGCGTCCTAGTCTCCAAGGAAGCAGAAAACAAGCTTTCTCCCTCCTCCCTGTGGCTTCCTCTCACATATTTATACATGGCTATCATATCTCCTCTCAGCCTTCTCTTCTTCAGGCTAAACATGCCCAGCTCCTTAAGCCGCTCCTCATAGGGCTTGTTCTCCAGGCCCTTGATCATTTTAGTTGCCCTCCTCTGGACACATTCCAGCTTGTCAATATCTCTCTTGAATTGTGGTGCCCAGAATTGGACACAATATTCCAGGTGTGGTCTAACCAAAGCGGAATAGAGCATGGGGAGCATGACTTCCCTAGATCTAGACACTGGGCTCCTATTGATGCAGGCCAACATCCCATTGGCTTTTTTTGCAGCCACATCACATTATTGGCCTATGTTTAACTTGTTGTCCACGAGGACTCCAAGATCTTTCACTGGTCAAATGCCTGGTCCCGTAGCCAAGTCTTCAGTTTTCTTCTAAAAGACAGGAGGGAGGTGGCCAGTCTGATGTCCCTGGGGAGAGTTTCCTAGACACAACCCCTCTGGGGACCACTGCCAAGAAGGCCCTGTCTTTCAACCACACCAATTTCATTTGCGATTGCAGTGGGATCGAGAGTGGGGCCTCTCCAGATGATCTTAAATGATCTTGGGATGGTTCATAACAGGAGATACGTTTGGACAGGTAAACTGGGCCAGAACCATTAGGGCTTTAAAGGTTAAACCCAGCACTTTGAATTGTGCTCAGAGGCTGATTGGCAGCCAGCGGAGCTGGCGTAAAAGAGGAGTTGTGTGCTCCCTGTATGCCACTCCAGTGAGCAGCCTGGTTGCCGACCGTTGGACTAGTCAAAGCTTCTGGGCAATCTTCAAAGGCAGCCCCACGTAGAGTGTGTTGCAGTAGTCTACTTGGGATGTAACAACAGCGTGGACCACCGTGACCAAGTCAGACTTCCCAAGGAACGGGCACAGCTGGTGCACAAGTTTTAATTGTGCAAAAGCTCTCCTGGCCACAGCCGAGACCTGGGGTTCCAGGCACAGTGATGAATCTAGGATCACTCCCAAGCTGTGAACCTGCATCTTCCGGGGGAGTGTAACCCCAATCCAACACAGGCTGTAACTCTATGCCCTGTTTGGCCTTTCGACTGACCAGGAGTACCTCTGTCTTGTCTGGATTCAGTTTCAATTTGTTCGCTCTCATTCAGACCGACACAGCAGCCAACCACCAGTTCAGGACCAGCACAGCCTCCTTAGTGATGGGTGGGAAGGAGTGGTGGAGTCGAACATCATCTGCTTACAGATGACATCTCACCCCAAAACTCCGGATGATCTCTCCCAGTGGCTTCATGTAAATGTTAAACAACATGGGGGACAGTACTGATTACTGCGGGACCACACAAGTCAATGGTTGGGAGGGCGAGAAGGTGTCCCCAACAACATCTTCTGGGATCAACCCTCAAGGAAGGACTGGAGCCACTGCATAACAGTACCTCCAAGTCCCATATCCCTGAGGCATCCCAGAAGGATACTGTGGTCTGCACTAAAGTGATATTTGCACTAAACAAAGTCTGGAGTATCCCTGAAGTTTGCCTAAAGTAGGGCAAAGTTGGGTTAAGTTCAGAAAGTCCAGGATACTTAGTAGAAGCCATTGCACAGTGCATGTTCTGTTGCGCGCTGGACCTGTAAAGAATTTCCTTTAGAACAGGATGTGCAATCTTTGCCCAGCAGGAAGCCAGGGGGCCCAAGGAGAAATTCTCAGAGGTTTTCCACCACAAATGGTCTTTAGAAGGCTTGTGAAGTATAACAAAGTCTTTGATTAATGAACAATCAAACAGAAACTTCTCTTGTCTTCAGAAAGTTAAACAAATGATTCCAGGCTTTTATGCAACTGGTAGCTTCCTAAACTTGCCCACGAAGGACAGGCAACTGTCTTCAATAACTTCTTCTTTACTTTAAAGGAAAGTCCCCTTTTTAACTTCTCCCAGGCTGACTGTAATCTAACCCTTACTGATGTGGGCTCCGCTACCAGGTTGAACTGCGTCTCGAAACACCGAGTGGACCTACCAGTAAAGGCTTAGATGTTCTCCAGCTGGAGTTCTTTGGTCTTTAGGGTTGTTTCCGTGGAAAGTCTTTGGAGACTCTTAAAACTGTTCTCCCCCGGAAATTCTTTGGGGTTGAAGCTTTTGTACAGGGGAAGCTTGCACACGTCCTGTACATTACTTTTCCTTGCTGAGACTTAACTAAAAAATGGCTCCCTTCCCTTCCCAATTGCCCTGAGCAAGGGGCAGGACCAAAACTTAACAATGATGGACAGGTGACGTGCCCTATGACTGCAACCAAAGGAAGCCACCTATCTGCAGAATCCCAGGAACCTTGGACTGCAAGCAAACATTTAATACAAAGCAAATAAATTTGGAGCTCTTGGTACTGCCGTACCAGCACAGTGCACATCATGGAAATAGATAATGAACTTGTGATGAGTCCCAGTTTTGTAGTTAATGTAGACAAGCCCTTAATTTCCACCTGATATTTTCCAGATTCTGTCTTCCTATAAATACAAACCCTGACCATTCACCATCATCCTACACAACACTCCATTGTGGATATACTAAAAAGAACAAAAGAAAGAAATAGTAAAGAGAAGAAGAAAAAAAAGCAGAAACCCACCCCGAACTGACAAGAAGGATGCAATCCAAGCAATGTACAAAATACAGTGTGTGCTATACGTATTTCTCTCTCCCCCTTCCCAAGCTCTTTATTGAAGTCAAGAGGTTATTTTTCTTTGCAACACGAACACTTGTGGACTTCATAATCTTCTCATGACAGTCCCTGGCTTGTTGACGAATGGTGAGAATCCTTCAAGCAACCGCGGCATACATATGCATAGAGTCATATTGGCAGTACATGACTTTCTGCAGAGATTCTGAATGAATATTGTGATTAGAAATGAAGTAAACTGGTCCATGGCAAACTTTCCTTATCTCGGACTATTGGTGGGTTTGCTGGTTCGTTTCTCAAGATGCTCTAATAGATTTTTCCTACTCCTCCTCCTCCCTTGACAATGCTTCTTGTGTTGTGCTTTGCCTTTCGAAAGCCAATTGCAACCCCTCCCAAAACTGTTCTTGCTGTGATATAACAGTTGCATTTGGGCACTTCCTCTCTGTAGGCCTGTGCAAAGATTACATTTTCCCCATTGCTTGGTATTGCCAAGGAGGTGTCTCTTAGCTGACGTCCTCTCAAGGCCCGGCACCCACTTCTAGCACATTGCAGACCCAGGTGGGCTTTCTTTTTGATGACATCAAGCTATCAAAACAAAGGCGGGATGACATCCCATGGCTAACATCCAATCAATCCCTTTTTATGTATGTGTGTGCCTAGCAAAAAATGGGTGAGATTATCAGTACCTTAACTACATATATATTGTAGGGCTGGGCGGTTTCGTTTCGTTAATTCGTAATTCGTAAAAAATTCGTTATTTTTTTGTTAACAAAGCGTTAACGAGCCATTCTGGAGCAATTTAAAAACGAAACGAATTTTTCAATTCGTTTCGTAAATGCTTTGTATTTCGTTATGTATTCGTTTCGTTATTGGTTTGAGGTCGTTTCGTTATTATTTCCGCATGTCTGGGGCAAGTTTTATAGTTGTTTTTTGTTTAATTAGTGAAAAAAAATTATAATATCACACCAACAGTCAACAACAGAGGGAGAGGGAAGCTTCAGAAGTTTTTTTAGCGTATTGCGCGATCGCGGCCGCCATTAACGAATCGATTCGTTATTGTTTCGTTATTGTTTTGTAAATTTTTTACCATTTATGAAATTTCGTAAATATCGAACTTTTTTTAAGGAAAATTTCGGAATTCTTTTAAATATCAAAACGCAAAAAACCCCAAAAAACGAATCGATTTTAGAAACAAATTTTTCCGTTGTTACCCAGGCCTAATATATAGTGATATTTTTTTTAATGTATACATTACATTGTCATGTTTAAACATTGCATTTTAGGATTGATTTTTAACTGTTGTTAAATAATAATAATAATAATAATAATAATAATAATAATAATAATAAACCTTTATTTATACCCCACTACCATTTTCCGAAGGACTCGGTGCGGCTTACAAGAGGCCAAGCCCAAATACATCAGTAAAAACAACAACAACAAGAACAACAACAATACAGGCAATAAATAAAATCATAAACAAAGCAGTAAACATTAACAATAACACCATGATGCATTAAAAACCTGTGGTAGGGCCAAATGTAGTAATTAAAATTTTAAAATTTTAAAAATAATGCTGTGCATGACCAGGTGACATTTAACTAGGATAGGTATTTGGAGAGGGATGGAACGAGCAGACAATCCTCGATCATTAGTAAAGTGCAATTAGGGACATGTTGCTTAGGTTTCCTTATTCTGGGAAGGCACACTTTTAGAAGTGTGTTTTAAGGCATTTTAAACTATTTTTTCATCTTTGTATTATTTAAATATCTTTAGTTGTCTATCACCACAGGTGGCTTTACAGGCTAGAAAGTGCTTTAGAATGTTTTTTAATAATTTTTTTAATTTATTTACAGTATTTCTATACCGCTTTTCTCACCCCGAGGGGGACTCAAAGCGGTTTACACGTACCTTGGGAAGTCTGACTTGGCCACGGAAGTCCACACTCTGGTTACATCCTGTATAGACTACTGCAACGCTCTCTATGTGGGGTTGCCTTTGAAGACTGCTCGGAAGCTTCAAATGGTTTTTATTGTATTTTAAAGTTGGTTGTATTGTTTTAATCTACTGCTATAAACTGTTCCAAGTGAAATTGGGAGTGGTGGTATACAAGTCAAATAAATAAATAATAAATAAAAATAAATAAACGTTCAGCAGCCAGGATACTAACAGGAGCGGCACTCAGGGAGCATACAACTCCTCTGTTGCGGCAGCTCCACTGGCTACCAGTCTGCTACCGGGCACAATTCAAAATGCTGGCATTAGCCTATAAAGCCCTAAATCGTTCTGGCCCTACTTACCTGTCCGAACGCATCTCCTCCTATGAAACAGCTAGGACATTAAGATCCTCTGAGTTGACTCTGCTCTCGTTACCGCCTTTGTCACAAGTACATTTGGCAGGGACAAGAGACAGGGCCTTCTCAGTGGTGGCCCCTCGGCTGTGGAACACCCTTCCTACAGATATCAGATCGGCCCCCTCCCTACTGGCATTTCGGAGGAAAGTAAAGACCTGGTTGTTCGAGCAGGCATTCGATTAGGCAGTGTAATGAATCAAGGGCCAGGGCTTCCCAGTTCTCAGTGTCTATGCCAGAGTTTTAAAGGTTGGCTTTGAGCCCATCTTTCAATCTCTTTTCCTGCCCTCCAACATTCCGTTTTCCGTTCTTGAGTTCGGAGTAGAGCAACTGCTTTGGGAGATGGTGGTCAGGCATTCGGGCAATGTGGCCGGTCCAGCGGAGTTGATGGCGGAGGACCATCTTCTATAGAAGCAGCAGTGGACAAAAGTAGGTTGAGATGGGAAAGGGGGGGGGGTGTGTGTTGGAAGCAATGGATCATACTGGCCAACACATATTTTGATGCCTCAAATATTAACTCCGTTTCTGGGTCTTTTTGACCCAGTGATTCCAAGAATTGTGCCAGTTTTCCCCTATTAGCTTAAGTTTTTGAGAAATAGAACATATACCACATACCAATTTTCATCTACTCATCCATAACAAATCATAACCATATCTAAGCACTAGAGCTGATGAAGTCTATCCAATGCAACTCTCTGAATCTGCGTCCCAAATAACCCCAGGAACAGGACTAAAAACCAAAACACCCAGAAATATATATATATATATATATATATATATATATATATATATACTGTTGGACTGTGTTCCTCTTTGCCCCGTAGTTTAGGTGTTGTAGTACAGAGTGCTGATCAAGCTACTACTAGTAGTAGAAGGGGGAAGAGGGCTGCTCAGGTGCTGGAACAAGAGTAGCAAAGGAAGTGAATTAGGGAGATATTCATGACACCTACAGATACTGAGTCATTCGAAGGGTTCACTGATTCTGAGATGGAGGAGGAGAGAGATGGGAGCAGAAGCTTGAAACGGGCTACTCGGGAGCAAGAGTCAGATGAAGAGAGAGAAAGGAAGCGGATCCATGAAATACTTAATGCTCCAACTGAGGAGGAAGACTTCATGGGGTTCACAGGGAGTGATGGGACTGGGAGTGATGACGGGGAGGAGGATGGGTTAGATTGGATCTGTGTACAAGAGATCAGGGACATATGTACCCAACCCACATCAAGTGAGGAGTTTGAAGGGTTTTCAGGAGACTGGCAACCTGGAAATACATGGGGTGATCTAAGTCTTGATAGACGCTGGAAAAGTTGGAGGGACGGGCGGTGGCGAGCAGCTGTGGAAGCAAAGGCACCTGAGAGCGATGAAGACAGGGTGGAGAGCAGCTCCACCTCTGATGAGGAGTTATAGGATAAAAGTAAGGTATCAAACTATTGGAACATGGAATAATGGATAACGAGATTGGATACTGATTCTAGTGATGAGACCTGATGGATTTGCTATACTGATGTAATTTTGTATTGATGCTATGTTTATTGATTGTGATGCTATTGTTTTAAAGACCTATTGTCTGTACTATGTATACTGTTGAATTGTTGTGAACAGCTCCGAGTCGCCTAAGGGCTGAGAGGAGTGGTATACAAATGAAGTAAATAAATAAATAAATATTGGAACTTTGCAGTAGGCAAGGTGTTGTATTGGGCTTTGGACTTTGTTGCTGCCATTACTCTTGCCTTGGGTCCTGGGACTGCAGATCGCTGTGCTTTCGTACTTCTACTGACTGGAATCCTGCAAGTGCTGACTTCAGATTGTTTTTGGGACACTGACATCACATTTCGGACTTAACTTCTGCTTTTGGAAGTGCCTCGACTTTGGACTGTTTCCTGACTACGTTTTTGCTTGCTCCCACCTTGCTACATTGCGTTTATTGAACTCTGTGATTTTGAAGCAGTTTGCTTAAAGTTTTTGTTATCCCAGATTATATTCCTGTATATTCTGGATTATTCTCCAAGTTGCGTTTTTTTGCATAGCAGTTTGCTACAGACTTTGTTTTCTTGCTAGATACACTGAGTTAAGTGTTTCTAAGCTATTTTTGTTACCTTAATAAACCTTGTTTGGACCTTTTACTTGTGTTTGGCTCCTTTAAGGCTTCTGGTTCACGACATTAGGTGAGTTGCTCTGCAAAAAGAAACACCCAAACTTGTTTGGTTTATGGGTCCCTGTTTGTCAGATCGAATCAACTTGGTAATGGCGCTCTAAAGATGAGTGACAATTTCACGTTTGCTTCAGTAGAGTGAAACAAAGGTCATCTTTGGAGATATTTTTTTTATTCTATTTTTAAAAATCATGGCGTCGAGAAGGAATCAAAGCAGCAGGCCGTAGAACAGGAAGGTGATGCGCAAAAGCACAAATCACCCTGGCCGTCCCCCAAACTGCCAAAAAACCCAGAAGCTTACAGCTGTGCACAGTAGGACAGAAAACATTAAACACATGTTAAATAACAAATAGGAGAGAGAAGGGCTGCTCAAAGTGGACCCGACTCTGAATAAATAATGCAAAGTATTCTTTAATGATGTTATAGGGTGGCTTGGGTTGGTGAGAAAATGACTGAAGTTCTCGGACGGGGGCAGAAAATGCATGATTTTTGACTGTCTGATTCAAAGAAAACTCCCAGGTGATGAGATGCATTGGTAAATATTTGTCTCTTGTCTTTTTGTTCTTGCAAAACACAATGCCAGAACTGAGATGTGCCATTTGTGGACCATCAAAATAATCAAGCAATACATTTGAATGCGTTGAATTGCTTAAGCAGGAAAAGTGATGCTTCAGATTCTCTTGATAGGCCTCTCTTTGCTCATTGTTGGCTCTTTCTGCCTTTATAAAAGCAATGGATCTGTGTTTAAGGATGTTTTCACACAGCACATAAGACTACAAGGGGTATTTTTTAAGGTAAGGTCCATTGGAACATACTTATGTTCCAACGGACCTTACTTAAAAAATAAATTTACTTTTTTTTTTAAATAAACTTTCGTTGTGTACTTACACAATGAAAGTTTATTTCAAAAAAAGTAAATTTATTTTCAGAAAGTGCATACTTCACTCTATTTTTCGACATAGTTGCCAAGTTTGTTCAAACACTTATCATACCTCTGAACCAATTTTAAAATACCCTCTTCATAAAAACTTGCCGCCACCAAAAGCCACCAAATCGTCTGTAATCAAAGAAGGGCGACCGGAGCGGTCCTCATCATGGACGTTGTCACGGCCATCTTTGAATTGTTGTACCCACTTACGCACTTTGCTTTCACTCATAACAGTCTCACTGTACACTTCACAAATCTGTCAATGAATTTCTGCAGCAGGCAGGCTCCTTTGAATGAGAGATTCCCCCTTCTCTTTCCTCATAAAGGTGTGTCCCTACCTCCCCATGTGCCTTCTTCTTACTGCAACTCCCAGATAGTGGTAAAGATAGAATAAGAACTGCTTTGTCCATTTAAAAATGACTATTCAAAGACATTGCTCTAGTGGAAGCTCTACTAGTGAGAGCCAACAATGATTTTGGGATTTGATAGCACAACCACTTTCCTACTAGTAACAAGCATTGCATGGTTTTGAACATTTTGCATTTGATTTTCCTGTTGTACCATCCTTATGGTACGCCTTTCACTTAGTTTTCTTATATGTAAATACGTGATGAATATAATGCCCTCATATGCTATGATGGGGAAAGCCCCAGACTTTTTTTTTGTTCTGCTGCATTTCTTTGTGTTCCTGTTTTATCACCCATCCATGAGGTGTCAATTCTTGCTTTCTGTGCTGTCTGTAAAGAAGAATGCTCCAAGGTAGTGTGATTTCCATCAAGTCTGTTTGGGGAGAAACTGGATTTCCTTGGAAGCCCGCCAAGGGGTTCTTGGTGACATCTGTGATGGTTGACAAGCTGTTTGAAAGACAGCTTCCCTTCCACTTTCTCTGAAGAACTCTCTCAGAAGAATCCAATTTTCCCGCAACTTTCTGTGAAGAGTAGGGATGGAAGGATATTACATAATGGTTGAAATGATAAACAATACATGTTTTTTCAAGAGTTGAGAATTCCTAGACTGATGAAGATCTTTGCAGTTTTTGACTTATTCTACACAAAAATTTGCATGTGGTTGTTTTGTGTAGAAAAAAATCTTTTTTGCATAGAAATGCAAAAAATGTTGTTTTCTGCACAGAAAATACACATTTAAGGACTTATTCTGTGCAAAATCCACACACTGTTGGTTTGCATACAAAACATTTTTGTGTAGGATTTTCACCACAATCGTATGCATTCCTACTTAGAAATAGATCATATTTCCTAATTGGTTCTACCATAAAAACATGGAAAAGGTTTAGGTAAAATTAAAGGTTTTCACCTGACATTAAGTCCTGTCATGTCTGACTGTGGGGGTTGGTGCTCATTTCCATTTCTAAGACAAAGAGCTGTCATTGTCCATAGACACCTCCAAGATCATGTGGCTGACAGGACTGTATAGAGCAGTGGTTCTCAACCAGGGGTCCCCAGATGTTTTTGGCCTGCAACTCCCAGAAATCCCAGCCAGTTTACCAGCTGTTAGGATCTATGTCATGTCTTTCTGCTTGTGGGTAAACAGTATTTCTTGTTGTCTCTTTGTCAGTGTTGATGTGGAGAGTGCCTGGTTTGCCTACTCTGGAACATGCAACATAGAATTGTCCTTCTTTAGGGGTCCCTTTCAAATCTATGATATTATATCTCTCTCTCTGTGTGTGTGTGAATCTTATATATCCATCTATATCTATGGCTGGATGACTCTTTGTCAGGAGGGATTTGATTAGATTTTCTTGCCCTGGTGAAGGGAGTTAGACTGGATGGGCTTAAGTATTTTCTGTTGGTGATGGGGTTCAGCATGGGAAATTTGTCCCAAATCTGTCGTTTGTGGGGTTCAGAATTATTATTATTATTATTAACTTTATTTATACCCCACAAAATCTCCCGAAGGATTCGATGCGGCTTATAAAGCCAAGGCCACCAACAACAACAACATACAAATACAACAGTAAAACTCATAAGCAAATAATAAACATCAAGCAAAACAATAAAACTCTAAAAACAATGATGCCATAACACATTTAAAACCTAAAGGCCAGGCCAAATGTAATGGACAAAATTTAAAAGTGCTGAACTTGACAGGAGGTATGTAGAGGTTTTTTGGAGGTAGGTGCAATGTGCAGACAATCCTGATCTCTAACAAAGTGCATTTGGGACTTGATGCCAGGAGTTTTCTAATCTGGAAAGGCACACTGGAACAGCCAGGTCTTCAGGCTCTTCCTAAAGATTTCCAACATCGGGGCTTGTCTGATATCCTTGGGGAGAGAGTTCCAGAGTCGCTCTTTGATTGTAGGTGAACTATAAATCCCAGTAGCTGCAACTATCAAATGTTAAGGTCTATTTCCCCAAAACCCCACCAGTATTTACATTTGGCCATTTTGAGTATTCGTGTAGAGTTTGGTCCAGATCCATCATTGTTTGAGTCTACAGTGGTCTCTGGATGTAGGTGAACTACAACTCCCAAACTCAAGGTCAATGCCCACCAAACCCTTCTAGTCTTTTCTGTTGGTCATGGGAGTGCTGTGTGTCACCTTTGGTTCAATTCCATCATTGGTGGAGTTCAGAATGCTCTTTGATTGTAGGTGAACTATAAATCCCAGCAACTACAACTCCCAAATGACAAAATCAAAAACTTTTGAGTGAAGGACATACATTGTGTTGTTAGGTGTCTTGTGTCCAAATTTGGTGCCAATTCGCCCACTGGTTTTTGAGTTCTGTTAATCCCACGAACGAACATTACATTTTTATTTGTATAGATAACATCTCTATAGAGGAAATTTGCTGATCTTTTCTGGGTAACGGCCACTGTTGATAAACAAAGCAGCCACACTGGATCATTCCATATTTTGGAGAAGATTTTCTCAGCTGTGCCAAAGTAACACATTTTCTCACCTTTTTTTCAGCGGCACACTTGAACTGAGAATGTTAAATTGAGTCCAGGAGACACTTTTCCAGTTAGACAGTAAGATCTTTTCCTGGAAATAAATATAAACACCACCACAGCGCAGAATTTAAAAAGGATGTTGGGACAGAAGAAAAGTCCTTTTGAATGTCCTGAAAGGTTAACAAAACACTAATTGTGATTTTTTTTCCCTTCTCGTTAAGCTGTTTGCTAATTTCTCAGAGTCGATGCTTTACAATCCTTCGACTGCCAAGAACTGTAAAGTCAACAGTGAAGAGGTTAATGAAATTACAGTCGAAAGCGTGGCCCTAATAGCGATAAAATTGCCAGCTGGGCTATTTTATTGTTGATATTTATTGAGATTCTATAACTATAAAAGGCATTGGCTTCCCTTTGCTCTGATTTTCCAGTTTTTTAAAGAAATGTTCTTTTCTCCCTATCTAATATGCCTCCTCCAACTCCCCCAACGTGATTCATTTCTCCCAACGTGATTCATTTCTTTAAGATCTTGTTTTATTTTTAAGTCATCAATTACTCAAACTTTGTTGGCCTATCTATTCTCTGCCATCTGGACCCCATACCTTATTTTAAAGCATGTTCAAATAATGACAACCTTCTTTTCTCAATTAATTTATGGGCTGCTGGGACCATTTTTCATTTGTTATCATGGACTTCCATTTGATCTCTCATATCTTTCTTCTGCATCTGCAACCATAGTGTATAAATCTTCCTCTCCAGCATTGTCATGGTGTCCAAGATATATAGGTATAACTCCCTATTAGTTCCACAAAACTGACCTTAATTTCTAAAAATGGTATCAGATGTGAATAAAGTTTGGTAAGATGATTTGTTTTGATTTACTTTGCACCACTTATCTTTGCGTTTTCGCCTTACTTTTCTTTTATCGAATTTAGACAGAAGAGTCTGGCAAACCCAGTTGCATGTTTATCCATTACCTTCCTGCCAACTTTGTTCCTTAGAGAGATGGGAGGGCGAGATTTTGGTTGCGAGGAATAATAAAATAGCCAGTGGACATTCAAAAGATTCCTCTCCCCCCACCACTAAAAAGCTTATTACATATCCTACAACCTACCGTTCCATTTTTGCAGGAAATTGCAATTGTTTGGCAATTTCGCAATTAAAGAGTCTGTGCATCATGATGGGAGCAACAACAGAAACAGAATTTTGCAATACATTCTTTGATTTCCAAATGTTAAAGGAAAGGAAATTCAACACGTGATTTGACTCATAAACTAATATACCTATATATTATTTTAATTGTTACTAGCTGTATCTGCCACGCGTTGCTGTGGCCAAACTTCCCTCCCTCTTTCTCTCCTTCTTTCCTTCTCTCATTTTTTTCCTCCCTCTTTTTCTTTCCCTTTTTCTTTCTTTCTTCTCTAGCTGTTTCTTTCATCACTTCCTTTGCTCTTTGGTTCCATCCTTCCTTGTCTCTTTCCTTCCTTCCCTCTCTCTATCCTTCCTTCTTTCACTTTTTTTATTTCCTTCAATCCTTCCTCCCGTTTCTATATTTCT
This sequence comes from Anolis sagrei ordinatus, assembly GCF_025583915.1. Classification (NCBI taxonomy): domain Eukaryota; kingdom Metazoa; phylum Chordata; class Lepidosauria; order Squamata; family Anolidae; genus Anolis; species Anolis sagrei. The sequence goes on from NW_026847993.1 coordinate 44,219,818, forward strand.
CTCCTTTCTTTCTTTCCTTCCTTCCTTCCTTCTCTCTCTCTTTCCTTCCTTCCCTCTTTTTCTTTCTTTCTTCTTCTCTACTGTTTCTTTCCTCGCTTCCTTTGCTCTTTGGTTCCATCCTTCCTTGTCTCTTTCCTTCCTTCTTTCCCTCTCTTTTCCTTCCTTTTTTCACTTTTTATTTCTTTCAATCCTTCCTCCCTTCTCTATATTTCTCTCCTTCCTTCCTTCCTTCTCTCTCTCTTTCCTTCCTTCCCTCTTTTTCTTTCCCTTTTTCTTTCTTCCTTCTCTAGCTGTTTCTTTCCTCTCTTCCTTTGCTCTTTGGTTCCATCCTTCCTTGTCTCTTTCCTTCCTTCCCTCCTTCTCTATCTTTCTTTCCTTCTTTCCTCTCCCTTCCTTCTTCATTTTTATTTTCTTCTCTCCTTCCTCCCTTCTCTATCTTTCTCTCCTTTCTTTTCTTCCCTCCCTCTTTCCTTCCTTCCCTTTTTTTTTCCTCTTCTCTTTTTCTTCTTACCTGTTTCTTTTCTCGCTTCCTTTGCTCTTTGGTTCCATCCTTCCTTGTCTCTTCCTTTCCTTCCCTCCCTCTTTCTCTTTTTCGTTCCTTCTCTCCTTCCTTCCCTCTTTCACTTTTTTATTTCCTTCTCTCCTTCCCTCCCTTTCTCTCTTCTTTCTCTCCTTCCTTTCCTCCTTCCTTCCTTCCCTCTTTTTTTCCTTCTTCTTTCTTCCTTCTCTACCTGTTTCTTTTCTCACTTCCTTTGCTTTCTGGTTCCATCCTTCCTTGTCTCTTTCCTTCTTCCTTCTCCCTCTTTTCGTTCCTTCTCTCCTTCCTTCTTCCTCCCTCTTTCTCTCCTTCTTTCTTTCTCTCCTTCCTTCCCTCCCTCTTTCTCTCCTTCCCTCTTTTTCTTTCCCTTTTTCTTTCTTCCTTCTCTACTTGTTTCTTTTCTCGCTTCCTTTGCTCTTTGGTTCCATCCTTCCTTGTCTCGTTCCTTCCTTCCTTCTTTCGTTTTCCTCTCTCCTTTCTCTTCCTTCTTCCTTCTCTCCTTCCTTCCTTCTCTACCTTTCTTTCTTTCCTTCTTTCTCTCCTTCCCTCCTTCTTTCCCTTCGTCTCTCCTTCCTTCTTTCTTTCCTTCCTTCTCTCCTTTCTGTGTATGTGTTTTGTGTGTGAATATGCATATATGTGTGTATATATGTGTTTGTGTATATATATGTGGTTTTGTGGCATTGTAATGTATTTTTTTTTTTTTGGCTTTTTAAGTCCCTTCTGTTGTGTTTTTCAGTGTTTTTGTGAGTGATGGTCACTCACTGACCTGATAGGTGTCTTGTGTCCAAATTTGGTGTCACTTCATTCAGTGGTTTTTGAGTTATGTTAATCACACAAATGAACAGAGCATTTTTATTTATATAGATTTCTAAGCTGTCTTTTTATGAAAAACCCACTTTGGGCAGCAGAAAGCAAAACGGAACAATGACTATTATAATAATAATACACTAGATAGTCAAAGTGCGTAATATTCTCTCTCGTTCTCTCCTTTCGCGGGTGGCAATCTTGTACACAGTAAAATTGCTTAAATCCCCTTGACACCAATGGCATTTACACAGACTTACTGTGTGCAGGATTACCATTTCCCCACCTAACCCTTTCTCACTTTGAAAATGCAAACCCATGAAAAGAACTTTGTTGTATGTTGACGAATGTGTGTGTGTGTGTTTGTGTGTGATGCTTTACATCAACTGACTTTGGTAAAAAATGAAAGAACGCTAATTAAGGAGCGGAAAAAAGGCAAGGAGAGAAACATGCCCACAACCAGATGTTTGTTAACACCTCTTAGTCTCAGGGAAGTTGGCTCGGGTATAGTTTTCATGGGCTGGTTTGAAAAGGAAAACACCTTTTTCTCAGAATAATAGCCAATTATAATTCCAATCTTTGTCTAATTCGCTTTCATGGGGATGGGGAAAGGGAGGGAAGAGGGAAAGAAGAGGAATGTCATGTATCACGTTCTGCAGTTGATGGTGGTTGGTAGTGGTAGACCTAGCAGTTGGTGATGGGAGGATTAATGTAAGTCTTAGTTCTAAAGGATTGAATAATCTGTAAGTAAGAGTTCCTGGGTGAAAGTGGAGGCATGCAATAGATAGGTTGTAGCTGGGTGTTTGTGGATATAAGGAACTAGCCTTGGGACTGATCTTCGGGAGAAAAGTATTTGTCTTATTTTGGTGGTAGATGCTGCTGGTTTCCCCCCAGATTTGTTGATTTTCGGTATCCTTAAAAGTGGCAAACGCATCTGAAGCAATATCAAATGTTGACATTTCCACGTATGTGAAGGAGTCATAAAACTGTTCCGACCACAAGATTATTTTTGCCAGTGGTTCGTGTCTCTTGAACCCATGGAACCCTGGAACCCTGAATCTTTGGACTGCCTTTTGACTACCGTATAGACTCTTGATCCCTGGATTTTGTTAACTGAACTCTCGGAGTTTGACCAGTAGGCTGAACCTTTTGACTACATTGTTATCTTGAACCTGCAACAGTTGTTGGTGGTTGGTGGTGGTAGGCCTAGCAGTTGGTGGAAGGGTTAATACAAGTCTTAGTTCTAAAGGGTT